>CM026213.1:20403150-20938150 GCA_014839995.1 Xenentodon cancila | reverse complement strand
TGCAATATATTATTCTCTTCTTCATCCAGTTCATAGTCATTTTTGCACCAAAACGTGAGGTGAGCTTTGAAACCACCAACACAGTGGCCTCTTTTAAGAGCAGAAGTAAAAAAATAAAACATAAATCAACATCCATAGAGGCATCTTCACTTACTGTTAAAGAGGAAAGAATGATTTTACAAATGTATCTGCAAAGACTTATTTCAGGCGGCAGTAGTGATGAAAAATGAGTGCTGCACTTTCCTGTTTGTTCATTGTAAAAACAGCACAAAGGATTTTTTTTTGCAAGTTTGAGCTCAGCAGATCACTTTAACAAACCTGTCCAAGATGAATTCTTGTCACTCTCTTGTTTTCTCTTCTCATTACCTTCTTGCTGCTCTTGGTTGCCTCTGCCGTGGTGCCCGCTGCAGCTCTGTGAGCTGCTTTCATTGTTGACGTGGGAACAACTGAAGTTAATATGTAAGGGGAAAAAAGTTGCGGTTCCTCAACTGACCACTGGGGGCTGAGACGATCTCTACTGACCACAATGTTAACATTTCAACCCGCAGCTTGAGGGCTGATGCCACCCAGCCAAGAAACAAGGCTCTGTCGTTTCAGCTCTGGCAGCACTTGTTGTGACCCTGTAAATTAGGATGTTTGGAAAGAAATTCACCAGAATATATATGAAGTAATTGTAGTGAACTGTTAACCCAGCAGACGGATTGAATCGATTGGTGGAGCGCCAGGGCTGCACTGCCCCCTTCTGACTGTGAAATTGTGACGCCCCCTTGTGACGCTGGAGAGATGCAGCTGAGGAACGAAGGCAGATGTAATGAAAGCTAGCACGTGACTAGTGTCATTACAGAGCCTTGAGGCAGAGCCATTGTTCGTTTCTTTCCTCATTTCATACCTCATACTGCTGAGTAGGCATGTCTGAGTGTGGCAGCAAGTGAGGAGCGATAACAGAGGATATAAAACGTAACACGAGATCAATTCCCAACAAATGAATCTGCTGAATATGATTCCAAATCAGAGAAATAGTGAATAATAGTCATGAAGAAATGGCACCGTGAAATAATCATACATTTTAAACTATTGAGCGTATGTCCTACAGAGGTCAAAATTAATGTAAAAATATGATACTTTTCAAACGTCTGTCAACACGGCAACAACTTTTATAAACCTGCAACCTTCTACCGTCTTTGTCCAAGCAATAAAACGGAAATAGAACATAAATGCAGTTGTCGAGAGACGACTGGAACAAGAGTCCAACGTTAGTCTGGCTCAGTTTTAAGGATGTAAGGATGAAAGTCCTGAGAGCATGTTAATCTTTACTGAAACGAACAAGTGATGGATCATCTTTGCCATTCCTTTAGTTGTGATGCTTCCATGCCTGAAAAATTTAAATAAAAGGAACGAATGGAAATTAACAAGTACTCATACCACAATAATCTTATATAATCTACACAGGCATGAGTCTGCCTCTGCCCCCGATACACAAGGAAGCAAGAAACAAAAAGTACAACAATTATAAACAAAATGATTGCTCCAGATTTAAAAAAAAAAAAGCTAATATCTGCATCTGTTTCAAATACAGCATATTTTGTGATTACAACCTAATTAGCGTATGAATTAGTGAGTGTGAACTGAACAGAGCTAAATAAAGACTGAAACTGAGAGGGATATGTACTGCTCAAAGCTAATGAGCAACTTCACCCAAGGGTCATGGACACTGGAAATATCATTTCCTTATGCAAGGAGCCAGCCTCAAATTCCACATTGTCGCATAAAGGCGGGGGATTAACGGAGAATACCTCCTGTCATCTGTAGACAGTGATGAGCTGAGAGGGGATTGAAGGAGAGAGAGTGATGAGGAGGGGAGGGAAAAAAGACAGAACTAGGCCAATTATTTTGATATGCTTAACTTTTCTGGCTTTGTCTGTGCACATGTGCATCTATCTGTTTATTTAAGCATGTTGCAAGTCTTTGCCTCAGTATTGGTATTGACGTTGTATCACAGCCCACCGACAACACATCACGCCATCTGTAATAATGTCTGTAAGAACGTGTGTTGACTGATGTAATTAAAAAACACAGTTTGAACTCCTAACTGACTGGAGGGTGATCATTTATGGTTGTTTTGCAGCCACGGATTAGTCAGATATTTAATTCTATAAATACATTTGATGTATTTTCATACACTGAGTTTGTGTTTTTTAGCACAGAGACCAGGAGCCAAAGCTGCAGTTTTACATGTTTTAAAAACCCCACAGAAATTAGATCGATTAAAAGTCAAAGCAAGAAGAACCACTATTAAGAGATACCATGAGAAATAAACATAAGTAATGTGGCTTATTAGATAAGCAGCACGGTGGCTTTGTGGTTAGCACTGTTACTTCACAGCAAGAAGGTTCCTGGTTCGATACCCCGGCTCAGCGGGAGTCTCTGTGTAACCACTGAGTGATGATTCTAAAAGTGTGAGTGTGCATGGTTGTTTGTCTCTGTACGTGACCCTGTGATAGACTGGCGACCTGTCCAGGGTGGACCCCTGCCTCTCACCTGTAATGCGTCGGGATAGGCTCCGGCGGACGCCGTGAGCCTGCAAAGGAAAAAGCAGGTATAGAAAAATGAATGGATGGATTATTAGATATTTGTACTTTCTTGTCTTATTATCATTACTTATTTTTGTGAACAGAAGAAACAATGTCTTATAAACTCTGTTTAATAGTGGGCGACTAAAGAATACACATAAAGGTGAAAATGGCAGCTCCGACTCCACTTAATACATTTTTTTTTCCACCTTCAGCCTCGTTCTGACATTTAGAACCAAACGTGAGCAACTTAGCATTCCTTGAAAACTCTTTTTTTCTGATTATGTTTTTAGATAGTGTTGTGAATTTACATTTATGGCCTATGCAGCATTTGGAGAAGAAATTCCATTATAGCACTTTTCATCGCGATAAGGCTGTTATTTACAGTATCAGTTCCATTACTTCTGTGCCATGGGCCAATACAATGGAGGCCAGCGACCCAAAACGCCCACACAAGCTGATTATCTTGTTCAAAGTGCTGCAGCATCACTGCATATGACACACCATATTGTTGCCCTCAGTAACAGAGATCAGTCAATGAGAGGAGGCTGGATGCTTGAAATATTATAATTATATACAAAAAGTAGACTGTGAAAGCTCTGAAACTGTTTGACACATTTGCAAGAATTCCACAGAGCCAAGAAAATATGGAATAAATAAATTAAATATAAATATATTTTTTTAAAATTGAACTTAGCTCTGTTTCATATTTATCATTAATATCGAACAATATGTAAAACGCCTGGTTTTGTTTGTGTCTGGTGGCTTCAACAGAACCTGCCCGTGTGGCTCTTCGTAGCTGTGTTGAGACATTGTCATTTGACAACAGCACAGTTTGAATTTATTTTTTTTGTGTCCCCTGTCATTGTTAACTCTGGAGCTGCATGTTTCTGATCTGCTGCTTCTGGCCTCACCAGCCTGCCCAGGGTCTGTCTCTCTGGCTGTCCCTTCATATATATATATATATATATATATATATATATATATATATATATATATATATATATATATATATATATATATATATATATATATATATATATATATATATATATATATATATATATATATAAAATGTTTTATACCGCTGAGAACCTGTCAGTTTGGAACAATCTGTCAAACTAATATGCATGTTTTTAAACTTTTAAAGCATTAACTGTAAGAAACCAAAAGTGCTTTTTGAAACAGTTTGTGTCTGGTGCAAAGTTTTAACATTTTTACGTGGCGTTCAGTGAAAGCTGGCTCACGTTAAAAAGGTCAGTTGATGAACTACAATCGTTCATATTTGCGGTTTAGCGACAGCTCTGAAAACGGGATGTTGCCTTTTAGATATAACCGGGATGTATTCAGACCTGTCTCATCTAGGGCCTGGTGTTCTTCTTGTAACTGAAGTGTGTGCTGTCAAGAGCTAAAGAGAAATTTAAGGCCTTTAGAAAATAGCTCAGACAAGCCCCGGATCTTAATCCCACTGAAATGTTATGAAGGGATTTGAAGGAGATAGTTTGTGCTAGGAAACTCAAATATCCTGTAACTGGGGGAATTTAGTAGATTGACCTGAAATCCCAGAAAAGAAACAAAGTGCCTAAAAGAAATTGGTAAAGGTCAAAGTTGTACTTACTACCCACTTTAACAAGCACACCTTTTGATCATGCTCAGGTGTTACCTGGATCTGATGGCAATGGTTCGGAAACAATAGAATCAAGTGTGTGATTGTTCAAATATATCAACGAGCAAACAAACTTTTCACCTATTCTCTTAACTCTCTGTCATCTATTTACATTCACTGGTGACACTGAGTAAAAATAATAAAAGTTAACATGGAATGCACCAAACCTTATGAATCCTTATCCGGTTAAAAACATTTCAACACAGAGCCCCTCAAAAGAGGATATGCCGTTAATACCCTTGGCTCGCATGTAAATTGATATGCATGCAGAGATGGGGGAACGGGCCGTTTTTAGCAAAACATCTGCATTTAATCCCCTTCTTAGTATAATTCAGAAGATGGGAAGTCATTCATGGACTCATGACAGAATTTTCATTTTTTCCTCTCTTCTTATTCTTTCTTTAGTTTGAGTCGTGCTGTATTTCCCCCCCCCCCCCCCCACTGAGATAAAAAAGAAGCTTCAATAATGACACTACTGTGCTGGGGGAGCTTCCACGGTAAATCCCGGATGTGATCAGATGTGAGATTAAGATTCATGTGGAAAAGTTATATTTGAGGAAATAAAAAAGACTAATCTGGTAAAAGATTGAAAATGTAATATGTGGGTCACCAAAAGTCTTGACATAACGAGCGTTTAATTTTTTGTTTGGATGTGTTCTTTACAAGTGATTGACTTCCTGAACTTGCTGTTTGGCATGAAATTTAATTATAATGATGGAAACATTTCTTAACCTTGAGACTGTCCCAGGAATCCCTACTTAGCTTTCTTTTGGTGTATCTTGCCGTGTACTTGTGATTAGAAGAAGCAAAAAGAAAAAGAACTTCTGGCAATCAGTGCACCGTGAACATCCATTAGGAGATTGATTCTTCACCCAAAGAAAGAAGACAAAGACAACGACTGAGAACGGTTGGCGAAAGAGAGAACGTCATTAGAAAGGGAGAGAAATATCTTCTTTTTTTCATCAATACAAACTGCATTAACTCATCTGTGACTCCCTCCCTTCTGCATCCGCCGTGCCTTCATCCCTCTGTAGAGACCAAACAACTGCTGTCACCTGTCAGTCAAGTGCTGACAGGCGGCGACCTTGCCTGGCTTTGTTGCAAACAATTCCAATTGACCTTGCAAAAAAGAAAAAAGGCTGCGGGGTTCCTTTGCAATTGGCTTTTAAGAGGTCCTATGCCAAATAAACGTGAAATCCCTCAAGCAAAGATTTGATTTATAGCACCAGAGAAGCTTAAATACTTATATTCAGCTTTTTATCATCTGGAATTTCCTATAAAGGCCCTAATTTATCAGTGGTTGACATCATTTAACAGGAAGCTTAATGTTCATTTCATTCACAGGAGGAAATGTTAATGATTTAGAACAGTGTTGTCCAGTGTCCTGATTCAAATGAACACATCATCATCAACTTGTCATCAAGGTCTACGCAAGTCTGTTAAAAACACTTTCATTTGAAACGGGTGTGTTGAAGCGGGGGTCGACAGCATCCCTCGAGGACCAGGATTGGACAACACTGATTCAAACAAACACTACAGAACAATCGTGTTTGGGTTTTTGGGGGGGTTTTTTTATGTCTCCGAGGCCCCCTACAGTTCACATAGGGTCTAGCAATATCATAAATTATTCCCTGAGTCAATGCACTTGTTTTTACTTAGTCTGAGTACAGTGTAGCACATTTACAAGATGATGAATGACTTTATTTGTACATCAAACAGGAAACCACAGCTACAACACAGAGTCAGCTACTGATATTATTGAGACATAGTCAGGTAAGAAAAATGGCAAGTTCACCGTCGCTCATGGATTCTTTTTGTTTTCATGGCTGTCACCGACAAATAAAACCCACGCCAAGATCTACGCATCTCCAAACTCTTCTTCTGTCATTCTTCAGCTGGTTTCTTTTTGGAGCACTCAAAGAGTTAAAAAAACCAGTCTAGGTATTGTTTTCCGTCGTGCTACTTCTGAACCTCTGAAAGAATAAAGGAATTTACATGTAATTCGTTTCATTTGGAGAGGCATAACCTTCGATCTACTGTGCTCCATAACTTCAGATCTACTTTGGCACTCGGTAGCTGCATTATCTGAGGTAAACTCACAACTGTAGCGTAAACTAACGTTACCAACTTGTAGCACGAGCTACTCAGCGACTCGTAGACAAATGCTCCATTGCTACCGAGCACCAACCATCTAACTTCTGGGTTGAGGCTCATGTGGAACTAAGATTCGTTGCAGTTCCTCGACAGGCTGCAAAAGCGAGTCAATCTCCATGTTAAAATGTCCAACTTTAGAGCAGAAATAAACATATTTGAATACATTTATTTTTAATATGGACAATATTTACAATGTGGACATCCTTTTTGGTCTCCTGGAAGTAGGGAAGCTTAATCCAAAGAAGACATTCGGCTTTGTCTTGTAGGAGATGGGATAAAAGAAGAAACCTCATTGCCTATCCACTCGGAATACCTGGAATTAGTATTACAAGTTACTCAGGCACATCAGTGTACCTTTTTTTTTTTTTTTTTTTTGATGGTTAGGGTTTTTCTATGGAGATGAAAGCTACAGATACCCGCTTTCCGGTCCTCGTGCATCTGCATTTGAGGACCGGATCTTACGAGAGGTCGTGCCAGCTGGGCACAATGAAATGAAAGAAATAAAAATAAAAGAAATGAAATGAAAGATTGGAAATCCATCATTTTAATGCGAAAATCTATGCATCTTAGGCAGCTTTTGTGGTCTGATTTAATTTCTATTCTTTCACACACAACATTTCTCTTTGATTAGATTGTCTTTTTTTGTGAAGCATAAAGAATGTATATTTCTTTTTTTTTTGCCATCGTCTTTCTCCAGCATCTGCTAATTTCAGTAAAATTATTATTTGTGCTCAATAGAATTTTTCTGAACTTTTTCTTTGTCCAAACTCAGTGGGTTGAGTTTTTTATTTCAGCCCTTGAGTTTAAAAGAAGCACATGTGCACAGTCCATAAGATACCGTAGGAATATTCACTTTTGTGGAGGTATTTTGCTGGAAGAGAGATCAGAAAAGGCATAAGTAAGATACAAGGTACAAGTCAGCTACATTAAACACTAAAAATCTGTTCCGTGGTGCAAAGTCACGCTGTTCAGTAAATTTAGAGATCAAAGAAACAAATCCCAGAGAGCTGGTTGGAGCAAGTGTCAAAGAGATGAAGAAAAAATACTCAATAAAAGAAATAATCAAGCAAGTAGGGAGGAAAATATGCTGCCCTTTGGCATGTGGACGTTTGGTGCCTGCTGCAGGACGGTGGCACATGGTGAAGGCAGAGTATTGTCACAATCTGTACTTCAATGGCACCCCCCAACTCCCCCACCCCAACTCCCCCGCAACACCACACCTCTGATCCACTGTTTCAGTCAGGCCGTCAAAATGATTGAGCTTTTTTCTGAGGGGATGTTTCCATAAAACATCATAATTGCACCCTCTGTGAAGTGACTGTTTCCCGTCTCTCGCCTGCACTTTCTCCGCCACATTTCTGTCCTTTTCCAAGCCAAGCTTGTTCACACACATCACACCCCCCCTCCAACCCCCACCAGCCCCCTTTTCTGTCTCTCTCACTCTGTTTCTCATGAATGTCACCTCTACTGATGGTAGCTGCTGGAATTCACACACACATACTCTCTCAAGCGCTCGCTGACTTTGGATGGGAGGTGGAGGAGGAAAAGGAGGGGGTAGAGGAGCAGGAGGAGGAGGAGGAGGAGGAGGAGAAGGGAGGTGGGTTTGGTGAGGACTGTGGGAGAAGGAGCGTGCCATCCCGAGGCAGAAGAGAAATTTCTGTCCGTCTGTGTCCATGTCTCCACTCTTCTCCCGGCTTCGCTCCGACAAAGACCATCAGTGTCCCGCCTGCTGTTCCGCCTCTGGATTTCAGTCAGCTGGATTACCACTCGGACTCCGCGCTCATTATTCCACGCTGACACATTTAAATGGGAGCCAAAGTTGGACCTCCTTGGACTGCACGGATGGTGAACAGTTTTCTGGTGCTTTTAAGATCTCCCTAGCATTCAAGATGATCTCACTTTTCTTCAGTAAAAGTGTTTTTATATGTAAAATTATTTGATCTTCTTCTCTTTTTTGTCTTTTTTACAATGTAAAACAGGTTATTTCTTTTATTTTTTTTGCAACATTATTTTGAACTTGGCTGGTGAGGCAGATTTGGATTAGAAATATGAGTGGAGAAGAGGGTTAGAAATCTGCCTCCATGTTCATCCTGTCAGAAGTCAACTGTTCTCACCTTGGTTTTGAGTTTAATGCTGAAAATGTGACTGTAGGATGTTTTTCTGTGCTCTGCTATGGACAGATTTTTATTTTTGGCCACAGCTGAGTCTTGACAGTGGACTAAATGTGAACTTGCATCTCTCCTAGATCTATCGTCTCAAAGGGAACCATCAAGCTAAACTCTTCTCTGTTAACCCACTTAGTAGCCTGATCTCCCCTCTGGGGGCTCCTATAAAACATCTGTCCTACTCTAGTTATTTTTTAATATATATTATTTTTATTTTTATTATTTTGAGCAAGGCAACCATCAAACCAGCAAAAGGGGGTAAAGGGAAGCAAGACACCCCCCTCCCAAAGGTGAGAGGGGGGGAAGATGGCAGCTCTCGCCAGCTCTCTCATCAGACAGAAACGGGCGGTCAAGGACGACCAAAGCAACCGACCGGTAGCCAACAAAAGAAAGCCCTGTCCGAAGAGCAACAAGTCCCTGTGCCAGAAGCAGATCCTGGTCCTGATCTCTAAAGTGCGCCTATGTGGGGGTCGAAAAGGTCGAAACGAGAAAAGACCAGGTGAGTCACGGCCACTGTCTTCAAATTTGCTGCTTGCTTTTATTTTTCTTGCTCACATTGGAGGAAATTTCTTAAGACATGTAACCATGGCTTTTGGTTTCAAAGGAAGATTAAATGAATGGTCGAATATAAAGTCAAATGACCCGTTTTGTTGTTGAATAATGCATCTCACGTTACATTTTCATGCACTGTGGAGTTAATTTCTTTCTTTTTAAAAGGGTTCCAGATCAAAAAGCAGACAGAGTGATGCAAACTGTTATATTAATCTCCTTTACAGGGGGATAGTAGAAGCCACTGATTAACACCATCCACTAGAGAAAAGGCATTATCCACCGTACACCATACCTTCTTTTTTCATTTTAATTTTTCACCATTCACAGTTAAATGTTACCAACTTCTCCCAAAAGCCCCCAGAATCTAGTCAAATCCCAGCAGCAGCTGTGTTCGTTGCAGCCATCCTGCTGCAGCCTCACCTGTCTGACACTCTGACCGAAGGAGCCCCTGATTATCACAGAAAAATGGGGACCAAGTTGGGAGCACTTTATTCTAGATACACATATTGGCGCTTTTGCACTGCTAAACATATGATTATGCAGCTCTGCATGGACAATGAAGTGTGAAATTAGCTGAAAGCCATCTTTGCAGTTTCCTGTGCTGACTTATCTCCGTCAGAGGAAGCGCGACTCTTACTACTTTATTAATGAAACAGAAAAGCATGGCAAAATAGAAATGAGTGTATTTTAACCAGTACTTATTATTATTATCATTTAATGGAAATGAGCTTTACTATTAATCTTTAATGAAAACCTAAGCCTTTTTTTTTTTTTTTCAAATATGTTACTACTCTAATTAAGCACAACAGCAATGCAGTTTCATCATCTGTAGAAGTTGACAGGCCTCCTTTGGTGTGACTGGAAGAGAGTTTAATTATATTATTCATGACTGAATTAATGTTCTGCTTTGTTCATGCACAATTAGTGGGAGTAGTATGCTTAATGTAAATTATGTATATTCCAGAAATGTTGCTGACCAAACACACTTTACAGAGAGGCCAGGAGATATGATGCAGCACCATTTATTTGGTCTGTAGGTTTAAATCTTATGGCGTCTTTATCAGTGATGTTTCAAAGTAACAATTAAGTAACAATTAATCAGAGTATAATAATAATAAAACACCTTTCTGCCTGCCACAGAAATAACAAAAGATAAAATAAGGGTGTAGTCTGCGGATGTTTTTTTTTTTATTTTGTTGTGTTTTTTTTTTAGAAAAAGCACATTAGGAAAAGGTTGTAGCATCTCTTCTGGCCTAGCCCAGTCGATCCTGGTTTTTATGAGACTGACTGTAAGTTGTTTACATAATGATACCAGATGTTCGGCTGACTTTGTGATGCCAATGGGGACTGTGGGGGGGGGAGGTGGGCCTTGGATATGTGGATATGAATCAAATGGCTCTAAGCCCACAAACAGTTACCCTATTATAATTATGGTTTTATGAAAATGTCAACATTGTCCTGGGATGTCCCACTTTCTGTCTGAGCTATATGGTCTGTGCTTCCTGCATTAGCTCTTGGGATTTAGAGAGATACTGAGAGACACAACGTTGGATTTAGATTTGTAAATGTTAATGTGTTGAAGGGAAAGAAAGAGCCTCGTGCAGCATATTGTTGCAGTAGCTTATATGCAAAATGACTTTTTTCTTTTATTTATTTTTCAATCTCAAGTTAAAAAAAAGATAAAAGAAAAAGAAAAATATTAGCTTTGAACCATATTGTTGAATGTATTAGACATGTACAGCGTGTATAGAATAATGCATTTCTTATAAGACTCATTCCTTCCTTTTTTCTTCCACGGTTACTTTCTTGAGTCTCTTATTCGCTTCAGTCATGATTTCCCAGTCAGTCCATGGTCATCAACATGATAATAGGCCATAGCTCTGTGAGCTCGCTTCTCGCTTCATCTTAAAGCCATTGTTGATCATTGTTGTTGATGTTTGACATGGTGCAGTGAAGCAACACGCAGTTGTCACTACAGGCCTCTGGGTGGATGTTTTGCTGATAGTACGGATGGGAGGCCATGAGAGCTAGACGGCGCTTCCTAAAAATAATCAAATATTCCTTCTAATAAAATCAAAACTGATATTTTCTTTTTTCTTTTTTTTTTTTTTTTTACATGGTGTGCCTTTAATGGGGAACAGTAAAATAAGGTCTAATTTTTGCTGTTTACTGACAGCGTTGTGTTACAGTACATTTCTCTGTAGGACTGTTTCCATCAGTTTAAGAACAAATGTAAGCGTTTTCATTCATCAAACGTCAGAACAATTTACGGCTCTAACTCAGTCCACCTTGAAAGAGCTTGGACACAGAGAATGCATCAACATTTTGTGGCTCTTGTATACTTTTGATTTATTTTTCTATATATGAAGTTTTAACTTGTGCATGCAGTAATAAATTGTGTCCACTGGTCTTGGTTTCTCAGAGTTCTGCTACCCATTTTTATTGAATAGCGAAATTACGGCATTATGGATCAACACCATTAAAAATGGCCACATCCACACCACAAACAATAGTCATAATTATAAAACAAAACTGTTGAAAGTATTGCTTCATTTATTAGATGCACCCAGTATACCTGATGAAAGTATGCCAGGTGTAGTTAAATAGGTGGCCAGTGAGTGTAAATGCCAAATCAATGTGATATTAGATCAGAAATGACACACAAAAAGCATCAGTGACCTGCAACACACTCCCAAGCAGCCTTTGTGCTGGTGCTGGAGAAGTTCTTCACCTCTGGAGGTAGTTGCCAGAATCTAACTGATGTTAACTGATACGCCAAGTGAGCAGGCTGCTGTTAAAACTAGTGAGGTCAACACGGCTCCTTTAAAGGATTCAAGTCCTTTCTGACCAGTCACTACTGATACTCCGATCCAACAAGTTCTGTGGATCCTTGGACTCCATCCATCCGCTATGATGAGGGCCACAGGGACCACAGGTGCTCTCTTTGGGGCAAAATGCATATTATGACATATTGTTCTATTTTTGTGGCCATTGGACCATCTTCGGTGGTTCTGGACAAACACCAGTTTATAGCGTCTTTGGCTCCGAGGCTGAGTAGCTTGCCGAACTCCTTGACTCTCCAGATACTCATCTTGCAAATGTAGAACCTACCTGTGACGTCCTGCTGCTACTGTTAGTCTCATCAGCTGTTTCCTAATATTATAAAATAATAATGATATATTTTTTTTTAAATTGGCATCAAAAAGGATTTGTATAAAAGTGTTTCATTCCTTAATTATATTGTAACCCATGTGTGTCAGACTGTTTTACGAAACACAAAAACTTGCCTTGTAGTTTTAAATTTACAGAAAAGAGGGGAAAATGACTGCAACATTTCTGACAAACTATTGGAGTGTTGAGATGATATAAGATGTACATAAACATTTAAAAAGTTTAGGGTTTTATAAAGGTTTAGGGAATACAGATTAATGTTTTAGATTATGCAACACAAGCACATG
The DNA here is from genome assembly GCA_014839995.1 of Xenentodon cancila. NCBI lineage: Eukaryota > Metazoa > Chordata > Actinopteri > Beloniformes > Belonidae > Xenentodon > Xenentodon cancila. The sequence continues at coordinate 20,925,585 of CM026213.1, read as the reverse complement.
TCCTCTGTGACATTTATAATAGTCTGTCATCTGCACAAGTAAATATCAGTCAAGGAAATGCTAGTATTTTCTTGATAACGCCAAACGCTCATAAGATTCTGAGTTCTGGTTTTGCTACTTTTTTTAACAGGAGAGTTTCAACTGTCATATTAGGATCAAATTAAGACAGTTAAACTGTATATATATGACTGCTATGAAGCCACAGACTTCTACAATGACAGGGGCAGACATAAACTCAACTGATGTGCATGTTCGGGGTACAAATCTCATATGGGATGAGATCCATAGCAGAGCAGCATCTTCCTGATTTTATTTATTTCTGTCCTCCTCATCACTCTTCTCTAATAGTCCTGCAAAATTCCTTTATTATAAGAGACCCTTTGAAGCAGTGGCACTTTCCCTGTCAGTGATCTGCTCTGCTGCCCTCTTTTCAGATCAATTCAGCTCATTAATGTATAGCGATAAATCAATAATCCAACTCTTAGTTTGTTCAAGGTGGAATCTGACTTGAAAAAGGAGGGATGTTAAACTGCCTGCCCCTGTGTATCACCTTCAGTACCTTTCTCTAAGTGAGATCATGAAAGCATAGTCCTAACAAGCACAGATGTTCACAATTGTCACATGAAGATGAAAAAAATGAAAGAAAACTCAAAGAAATTGGCATTTAGATTAGATTCATCCAGACGTGGATGGACTCCGTGTCAATAGACTATGGGCAACAGACGTTATTAACACGAAAATATGCACCGTTTGTTGAGTCACAGAAAGTGATGCATGCAAATACAGTGCAAACTTAGACATCGTTTGGCATGTAGGCGCAGTAGTATGTCGTAGGAGTAAGCATCCGCGGGGCTGGTCGACAGTTGGAGCACAAATGTAGGCCCCGGCTGGCGGGGAGCAGACCAGGTTACAAGGAGAGATCCAGCGAGGATAGCATTAAGCTGACCCCAAGAGATCAGGGCAGCAAACTTGCTTACTCAACAACACCTGATCAGACAGTGCAGTGTTATGTAGCTTCCCATCAGAACTTTACTGACTGTGACAGGGGTCAGAGAGAGAGAGACAGAGAAAGAGACAGAGGCAGTTAGCCGCAAAGGGAAGGTAACAAGCTTAAAGATATAAGTAAAGACATTATTGATGTCAGAGGCAACTGTATCAAAAGGTTGGGGTGGCTTTCAAGGATGGGGCTGAAAGCAGACAAAGAGGTAATCAAACATACAGAAGTATAAGTAGGAGGGAACCAGTGGAGATTAAAGGGGAGGTGGGTGGGACTGTAAAGACATATATAACATAAAATAACATTACACTAAAATTACAGAGGAAATATGATGAAATAGTGACAGTTTTTATGCTTGAAACAAATATGTCAGTCATCATGCTGCATGTGCAGCACTTTAGAAGTGGCAAGCACAAAGCTTTAACACCAGTTTTAATCGAGGAATGCTCCACAGGAGAGGGAGTGGGGTGGCTCACTTCACCCCTAAAACAACGTGCCATGTACAGAGCTGGGAAAATATAGTTTTAAAGCTTTTGAACTGTGTCCCATGTGGCATTTTTCCAAAAGAATGTCATAGATGATTTATTAGTATGGCTGGAAATTGTGTCAACTTTTGAAAAAATGGTGTGAGAAAAGAGCTCTGCCCCACATGGTTGAGAGTGATCTGACTGATATTATGGCTCCATCATGCCACAATATATATTTATTTTGTACAGAGTTATATCTGGCTCGCTGGCCTGACAGTAAGAAAGTCATACATCTTGACATTCCTCAAATGACCACTAGGAACTGGCTCTAGAAGGGAGTCAGTCCATTGGCGGCTACAGTTTAATGCTCAACTTTGTGGCAGAATAAATTTTACATTTACTCTACAGACTTCACATCCATGACAACTGTATGAGGAATATTTTTATGTGGTCTATGATGTCATCACTTCAGTTTCTTAGAATCTAGTATTTTTAGTGAATTTGAGGTCTAAGCCATGACAGCAAAGAGAGAATCATCACTTTTTTTTTTCTTTATTGTAATAAGCAGACTACTGTGACCTATTCTTGTTTGCTGTCAAAAAAGCCACTGCACAAAAAGGACAAATGGACTTTTTATTGGGGGGGGGGGGGGGGGGGGGGGGGGGGTGAATGCTGATGGACAACTGGTCCCAGCTGAGCTGGTCACTGCTTCAGCCGTCTGCTCTGGGTGAGCTACCTTCACCACCATGCCATTTAAAACCCACCTAGAGGGGTCCGGGTCCATTTTTTTCCGGTCAACTTTATTTCCTGAGCTAGCAAATTGGGCAGTGGCTAGGCTAGTGAAAATGGTCACCATGGTAACCCTGATGGGGCTTGGCCAGATCGGTCGTCAGAGTTTCTGAGGACCGATCCCATCAAATTGAATCTAAAGTAACATTAGTTTGCATCATAGGTTAACATGAGCTAGCTAATAAAGGGTAGCTTGTAATAGTTGATAGGCTTGTTCTATCTGACTTCCAGACTTGCCCGTTCTGCCCATTTGCCGTTATTGGATTATGCTTCTCCGTCAACTTGATGCACAGGGAATGCTGCTGCTTCAATGCTGTCTTTTACCTTGAAAAGTTCTGTATTGTCTGTCTATGTCTCATAAAGTGATGTGAAGAAATCCACTGCCAAAACGCCAGGAGATGTTGAGTTTCTGAAGGGTCGTTTGTGAACTCATGTGAAACTTACTGGTTGAGTGTTTATCCTTCCGGTTGTTCTTTAATGGGGAAGGATGTTGCTGGAGTAACTGGTCAATGGGGTACAGTAATGCAAAAGCTGCATCGTAAACAAAAGAAGTCACGTGAGGAGGTGGTCTGCATGCTCTTTGAACGAGTCTAGCAGAACACACAAAGCAGGAAAGCGAAGTGCCAGAAATGATGGGGTACAATGGCTCAATCATCCATCCATCCATTATCTATATCCGCATACTCCTTCGCAAGGTCACGGGGGTCCTATCCCGACGCATTGCAGGAAAAAGGCAGGGGTCCACCCTGGACAGGTCGCCAGTCCATCGCAGGGCCACATACAAAGACAGACAAACATGCACGCTCACATTCACACCTACGGGCAATATTTTTAGAAGGATCAATTAACCTAGTATGCATGTTTTCGACTGTGGGAGGAAGCCGGAGTACCCGGAGGGAACCAACTCAAGCACGGGGAGAACAAGCAAAGTCCACACAGAAAGACCCACCGGGCCGGGAATCGAACCAGGAACCTTCTTGCTGCCCTGGCTCAATCATAGGCCTTGCAATTTGCATCGCATAGATGCATAGTCAGAAACTTTGGAGATACATGTTGGGCCAAGCAGAGGTTCTTCGGACAGGGGTTCATGGCGCTGATTCCGGGTGGAGTCCGTTCCTGCCAACATGTCATCTGCCATATGTTCAAAGAAACAGGTCCCAAAACTGCTTTTCAGAAGCAGATGAGCGACAGATTATTCAGTTCATGGTTTCACATAACTTGTTAAGAAACATTCTTTTAAGGTTGCAGTCCCTCTTGCGGTCACAGCTGCAGCACACAGCGCAAGTTATCCTGTGGAAGCAGGAACCAATACACAGCTGTAACAGGTTCAGGATCAAACCTTTATGGTAGGAGCAAGTACATGTCGGCCTCCATCATCTCACTTTATACAAAGTGAAAGATTATAAGTATTAAGCCATAGATGGGTTTGAGTGCAGTCCTCCCCAAAGCAAACAGCACGCAGCCTTCAGAGATGATACAATGTGTGAGATAAGTGCTTTATTCAACTTCACCACAAAGGAGTGTTTTTTTTTTCCCCACTGTAGCATTTGTCTTTTTAATGGCAGGATGAGGCTTAAGGACCTAAAACTGCGACAACACCGACTAACATAGCCTACACCTCAGGTTTTTTCAGAGACCAGTTAGACTGCTCCTACGCACTGGACGAAAAACATCAACAAGTCCACACATGTTTGCAAAGGTGTGTGTAGCACCGACCCAGAAGTGATAAAAACTGTTATCAGAACTGTCATTTTTACTTTGGACTTGACATTAATTCATTAATTTGCAATGCAAATATACATGTAAACCTGAAGGCAGAGCTGGGGAGACGTTAGACACAAGAACGATTTGCAAAATGAAACACCAGGGGTGGGCTTTGACTCGTACGTTGGAATTAAATTAACCTTTGGAAGCATGGAGGAAATTTTACCCACGAGAAGTTAATTTTAGAATTTGAAATGCTTATTTTATTTTTAAACCGCTAACACCACATAAATGAGAAAGGAAAAGCATGTTAACAAACAGATTACAGTGTAATTTTCACAAGGTCTCGAAACCCTCGGGTAAACTCGCAATGGGGAATCCAACCCAGTAGCTAGGGTTTATCGTTTGTTGACACCTGGCATAAAATATCCACTCAAATGCTTTTTCAATGACTGGATCTGACTTTCCTTCCTGCTTTATATTCAGATAGACATGTATGTCATTATTGCATGTAATAACATTTTGCAGACCAAAAGAGCTGGAAATACCTAAACCATAACTCACCGGGAAGAAAAAGACAAAGAAGATCGAACATAAACCGAGGAACTAATGAAAATGACAAAGCTTTATTGTGGTCGTTCACACATAAAATAAAATCGTTGCCTAAGCCACTGTTAGTTTATTTAGGAAGCCCTGGTCTGTCCCGGAAAGCTTCAAAAGTATTTTATTAATCCTCTAAGGGAAATTAGATCAAAGTTAGGTAAATTAAGTTTATTCCAAGGTCTGTACGGGAAGGTCTTGGAAGCGTGTACAGCAGATGTGTTACACATGAAGTAAAAAAGAAGAAAGATTAGTGACCTGCCTCTCAGACTTAACATTTACTGTATGTAAAACAATCTGCAATCAGGTAGCAAACACACACAGGCAGAGGTATTTTAATATCAACGCCACGCTGTAATCATTTTAGTTTTTTTGCTAGAAAGATCCTGATTTAAATCAGTGATGTTTTGAGGCCTTTACAAGCACTTTGTGTCCATTTTTGTTTTTTACATTGTTGCTGAATTTTCCATTACATAACTAGTTTTCATCCAATGTCAAGAAGTTTTCAAACAACAACATCTAAACCAGACAAACAAAAGCTTAGTGCTTGATTGCTGTTGAACTCATCCCACTGGGGTCTTCGGATTTTCAGCTTTGAACAACCCTTATTTAACTAAAATATCTGGAACCAAATGTTGTTGATGAGGATGTGGATGTAGCTGCTTGTGTGTGGAAGTGGATCATCTAGTTCATCCCTAACATTTCATCTACACATCAGATTAAAACCACAATGTAACCCGAAGTGTATTTAATCTTCTGGAGTTTCTTATGTAAAGCAGAAGCTGCCAGAGATGCATTTGTTTCATTTTGAAGGTTTATATAACTTTGCATTTATAGGCAGAAGGCAGACAGTAAATAAAGCCAGTGGACAGGAGGGGATCAGAAAAGTGGAGTTAGAGATTAGGAGTTGTCTTGTGAAAACATGTGCAGCTGTACAAAGCCTGTTGACAAAAGACGTAAGTCGGTTTCAAAGTGAGACGGGCAAAGAGATGAGTGTACAAAGAACACCCCTTTTGTTTCCTGTCCTCCCAAAGATCCCACCTTAACCTCCCACGTACATCTGCTAAAGCTGACAAAAGTAGATGAAATTTTACCCTAACAAGAGAGTGACAGCGAGGATGGCAGACACCTATAGAAGTAATGATGAAGGGATGAGAAGAGGTAAATGTAAAGTGTCAGAAGAAATCACCCAAGAGTGCAGAAGACATCAAACAATATATTTGCATGTACATAAAGGACAATCACATGAATACATTTTACTGAGAAGTTAGATTAAAGGGTTACGCAGCTGTTCAAATTTGGCAGAATCCACTTTGGTTGTGTTATTAAAAACTATGCACTCCTCCAGAGGAATCTAATCGAGAGCTTCTGCAACCTGAAGATGACCAACCTGCAAAGTCTCTGCAATGGCAGCTAGATAGACGAGCACTGAGAAGTGCAAGAAGTACTGGTTTTCAGGTTTTCCAGAGTCTGCACAGGCTGCCGATGGTCCCACAATCTGTTCTGCACAGCCAACAACATATCCAGCTGCTTGAATTTCTCCTGAAGAAGAAGCTGGGGAGTCATCCCTAATCAGGCAGTGACACTACTGCTAGATGCAACGCAATCACTTCTGATTGCTAGTTTACATATGTTTTAGAGATCACGGCAAAAGGGAAAAGTTCACTTCTATCAGAGGCAAGTGATTATTTCCACCATATGTGTACTGGAAACTTCTATATTTGAGTATTTGTACTGTAAAACAAACAAACAACAAAAATATCCCCTCTAGAAATAAGCATAATCGTCCATAAATGTAGTCATAATTGTCATTTTATATGTCAATTGTTATTTTAAGCAAACATATCTTTCCCAGTGGTGTAAGAAAAATGTTGTTGAATACAATTTTTTAAAATCACAAAAATAGTGTTCTAATTTTCTTGAAACAAGTTTGTTTTTAGCTTTCTTAGAAATTAGTTATTGTTTAGTATAATCCCTGAAACAAGATGACATGTTAATGTCATCTTGTTAATGTGACCACACATGGGACTGGCACTGAATGAAGGACCTTAATGTACTAAATTATAGAGCTAATTGGGTTTTGTGGTTATTCTGCATTCGTTTTCTGTTAAGTTTTGCTTGGGCGTTTTTGTTGTAGCATACACATATCATCTGGTGACAATGGAGATGGAGTACGGTTCGGTTATGGTACGGTTCGGTACGGTTCGGTACGGTTTGGTTACGGTGCGGTGCGGTTCGGTTCGGTTTGGTACGGTAAGGTTCGGTTATGGTACGGTACGGTACGGTACAGTACGGGACAGTACGGGACAGTACGGTACGGTACAGTTTGGTTACGGTACGGTTTGGTTATGGTACGGTACGGTACAGTACGGTACGGTACGGTAAGGTACAGTTTGGTTACGGTACAGTTTGGTTAAGGTACGGTTCGGTTCGGTATGGTTTGGTTACGGTACGGTTTGGTTTGGTTATGGTACGGTTTGGTTACGGTACGGTACGGTTCGGTATGGTTGGGTTACGGTACGGTACGGTTTGGTTATGGTACGGTACAGTATGGTACGGCTCGGTTACGGTACGGTTTGGTTACGGTACGGTTTGGTTATGGTACGGTTTGGTTACGGTACGGTTCGGTATGGTTTGGTTACGGTACGGTTTGGTTTGGTTATGGTACGGTTTGGTTACGGTACGGTTTGGTTATGGTACGGTTCGGTATGGTTGGGTTACGGTACGGTTTGGTTATGGTACGGTACAGTACGGTACGGCTCGGTTACGGTATGGTTTGGTTACGGTACAGTATGGTATGGTACAGTTTTGTTACGGTACGGTACAGTACGGTACGGTACAGGTAATGTTCTGGAAGCTATGAAATAAAGTCAAACACAGCGAGAGCAGCCTCAGGATTTTAGCTTGTTGGTCCTGGGAGTTTTCCTGAAGACCCTAAATGGAAATACACCGCCGTCCTTGTTAACACTGTTCACTGACCCTGACATCCGGAAAACTGGACGATTCTCTGAAGCTACATGCTGCTTTAGAGTCAACACATTAAAGTGGTTAATATTCACTTATTTTTCAATATCTTTTTGACATTGTAAAATTAATTGTTGCATCTTTTCACACTTCTTATTTCTATCTGTATCCATATATGCGTGTTTCTGTACAAAAAGGTGTTTTCATATGCATCAAAACTTAATTTCACATAATATTTGGCTAAAACTCAACAATGAATTTCCTCCTGCATTGTGAAGCTGCCATAAAACATCTTGCGTGAGAAAAGCCTGCGTTAATATGATAACAAAGTGGTCCTGCATGTAAATAAATCTTTAAATTTGGAAGCCTTTGGTGACTGTGGCGCTGTCAGATTTGTTAATGAGACCATCGCACTTTCTGACAGAGGTCTGGTCCATGCAGGAGTCTGAGGATGCAGCTCTTTATTGTTCAGCATATATTAAAGTGTCTATTGATGTCCTTGATGGAGAGTCTACAGGAGAACATGATTGATTAGTTACAAGGCTTGGCAGTCGCGCTCATGTGCTTCGGTGTTCAAGCGAGGGAAAAAGAAAGATTTCAAAGTGAAGACATCTATTTGTGCTATAATGTTACTGATTTAGTTCTGAAACCACGAACGGTGTCCCAAAGCACTCTGGATCCCCAGAGTCGGACCCATTACTGTCACTGATATGTGGCTGTCAGAATGCTAATGAAGCACATATGTGATTATTGAATGTGTGTCAGGGAAGCAGAGTGAGACCTATTTGCTTGCGCTTGTGTTTGACATGCTCCTGTCAGCACCATTAATAAGCCGCTCTGACTCCACCTCACTTGCATAAAATGCCACCATTCCCACATTAAATGATTCATGAAACCTTGAATTCAAATTGGGAGGTCATTGTTGACTCATTCCTGTTCTTTCTTTAACCTGGCCCCATCATGCTATACCTCTTTCATCCTCCGCTGCATCACTTTTCTGCCTCCCTCTAATGCCTGTCACACCACATGCCTTTATATCATCTGCCACCCCAGTTTTGCCAGTTTACTCTTGCTCTTACTGTCATTCCTTCTTTTATGTCCGGACAAACACAAAGCATTCCTCAAAGATGTTAGGCTACATTATTCCTCTCTTGCTCTTCTCTCCCTCTCCCTCCCATAAGATTGATAATTACTACCAACTCTGTAGAGCTCATGGCCCAGTTTAGAAAAGGTACAAAAAAGGGAGGAAAGGGAGGATTTGATATTGAATTAAACATTGCAGAGGAGTTAGATTTAACAAATGAACATGAAGTAGGTACAAACAAACAGTCCCGGAGTATGTATGGAAATGGGGAGAGGCTGAAAGTGGAGGAAGACTGGATGAGAAGGGAACGGGAGGATCAGGGAGCCCTGAAAATACAAAGCCAGGAAAACCCCCCGTTGGATAGTTCAGTCAAAGCAGAAGAAAAAGAAATGCCCTTGGCTGCCCAGTCATGCAGGCATTACCTCGAAATATATCAAGAATCGCCCTGCTGCAGGGGCGATTAGCCAGGCACACCGAACTAAAATCAAGACAGATAAATATATTATTGTAATGATGGCCAACACTGAGCCAAACACTATGATGATTAGCTGGAAAACTCGACCGATGCTTATTTTTCGGGGCAATTACATTGCACAGAGGGTTTGAGTGTCCTTCATGGCAGCTGTGAGGCATGAAGTGATTACCTTGGGTTCTTATGTGCACTGACCTCATTTACACAGAGACACACATAATTGCTGTGCGAACGCTGTACTGTAGCGGCAGAGCCACTCTCCCTCAGGTGATTTTCAAAATGATTATCAACGTCGAATGTAAATTCATGAGGGGCATCCCTGTGTAAATCCTGCAGCAGTTTCTGCTGGAATTTGAAGCAAACTCAGACTTACAAACAAAATGCTCTTATGGCTATGATATCTAACGGCTTAAAAAAAGATAAATTAACATTTCATACTTACTGTATCACTATGAAATTAATACATTCAACATTGCCGCGCAACTATCTCCAGATCAGAAGCTGAACCACAAAAATCTCAGCTGATAAAGTGTGCCGGTTCAGTATTTTATTTACTTTTCCACATCTGCATTTTTTGAGCATTGATCAATTTTCATTGTCACGTGAAAGAAAACCTGCTGTTCAGCCCACATACGTGATCTTCTGAAAACTACATTTCCACACTTGCTTTTCTGCTTCTTGGCTGCAAATCATATTTTCCCTCATGTGTGAGGAGGTCGCTTGGATGCGGGCCTGCTGATGAGTCAACATGTTGTCTGGTGCGATGACAACACTCGTGTACTGGATGTACATAAACAGACAGGGAGCTCACTTTGACCCACACCCCACTGACCTGGATCAGCAAATGTTTTCTGTCACTCAAGCACATGCATCTCACACACCCACGGGGGTGATGAATATAGTCGCACATATTTCCTTTCCAGAAGAATTACCCGAGAAGACGGAAGCTGCCCGTCGTGTTTCTGTCATGTTCAGTAAAAATCCTGCAGATTTAAATGGAGGCTGGAGGCTGTATCTGCCGGAGCACATCAAGCAAGTAATAAAATATTAAAGTATCAAAATAGTAAGAGTTCAACGTATTAGTACTACTGTCTTTGGAACAATGAGTTTGATCTATCAAAGTGCCACATTTAACTTAGAGAGGTAATTCTCCTCCAACTAATATTGATACCACGGGTCACTTCAAGATGCAGCCCAGTCGTCTCCAGAAAAATATACTGTTACTAATGGAGAAAATCACATCTGTCTGGTTAGATTGTAGATGAAAATGTGTATCTATGATTTACATCGGATTTATTAACACCTGTGACCGAGACTGATCTGAGAATATCTGAATCCATGCGTCGTTTTGTGTCGCACCTCCAGTGGTCACAGTCGATTTGTGCCAAAGAGAAGAAAGAAATCAGAATTGGGTCACTTGAACCCTGAAGTGTAAGAGATTCAAGACAGTAATGACAGAAGAGAAAATGAGAACAACCAACCAAGCAAGAGACCGGAGAGGAAATGATAGAACGTGTCAAAGAAGTGACTTAAAGGAACGCAAAGTAACTTTAGCTCAGCACTAATACCTAACAATTCCTTAGTTCCTGGTGACTGAGCTTGGTTTTTTTGTTTTTTTATGCCAAGCATTGTCCAGGGAAACAGGGATTTTATGTTTAGGGAAAGCATTGCGTTTTTCTTATCTTACGACAGATGTCCATTGCACACAACAAATTGCTCGCATAGCGCGCATCCATTAGTTTTCTAAGGAACGCGACAAGGCGTGTTTATCGCATGCAAGGGATCTTGGGAAGGCAGCGCATCCAGGCAGAGATTAATGCAGGTCTATTAGCTCAAGGTGCATTTATTAGATCCATCTACCAGGGAAATCCAGGAGAAAAAGCTTTAGAAAATCCAGGAGAGTCGGACTTGCGTAAGGACTCTGTCCTTGCAGAGCTTGCCCAACAATGACAACTGGTGGGTGTGAATGCATCCACACATTTACGAGCTGAAGACCTTTGGACAATGGCTTGGAGTTCAGGTCAGCAGCAAAAAACTCACTTCCCTCCATCAAATAACATTTAGGATGTACTGAAATTCTGCATGCAATCCAAAAACCAGGAAATAAAGTATAGCTAAAATGTTATTTTCTCTAATGAAGTTCATTTCTAGATATTTGGGATGTACTGAAATTCTGCATGCAATCCAAAAACCAGGAAATAAAGTATAGCTAAAATGTTATTTTCTCTAATGAAGTTCATTTCTAGATATTTGGGATGTCTGGAAAATCAAATGTCCACAAAAGAAAAGGTAAATTGAGTCATAGATGAATGCAAAGACATGCTCATCAACATCCTTAGACTATTCCTGTTTGGAGTGAGTTTACTTACTAAAAGCTCCAATGGATAAAGAATGAAACCAAGTCTCCTCAATAATTATCAATATGGTGATGATCTGTGCATTTTCCAATGTGATGGAGCACCATATTACAAAGGCAACTCTCCAGTTTGTAATACTCTCCAGAAAATGTAATAAATATTCAAGAGGCAGTAACAGAAGTTGAAAATTACAAATTGTAATCAATTCGGGGCACTAACATAACAAGAATGGATCTGCTGGCCGGGAAGTTGATATCCAGTATGCAGAGTAAGTTTCTAACATTTTTGAAGGGAAGAATTAGTACTGTAAATATTAACCCTTGATAAATATGATGTATATGCCAATAAAAGCCTTTGAAAACTTATGAAATGCTTATAAATATTATTTTATATACCATGGAAACCCATGAAAAACAATATATATGAATACCACAGCAACAAAATTTACAAAAGCTGGGATTTGTCCAAACTTTTGGCCCCCACTTAGATGATACACTACTATAAAGCTGGCAATGACTAAAAGGTAGGGTGATCTACTTCTTGATGGTTTCGTGCCTGTTGACAATTGAAACAAAATTCAGAAAACTCAGAAAGCTAGCTCCTCCCTCACCCTTCCTTCAGTGCTCCCTGAGAAAACACAATCCAACCAAGTATGTCCCTCCTGCGCTGCTTCAAGTGTGCACGTACAAACCTTCCCCCTGTTGGTGATATTCTAATCCAAAAGCTAAACGTAAGTCAAAGCTTAGCGAATAGGCTGCCCCCAGTCTAGATGCGTTTCCATTAGCTGGGATTCAGAGTAAATCCACCAGACTGGAACCCCCCTCCTCAGATCCTACAGCTGGCATGTCTCATGACATGTAGTGCCACATAAGAACCATTGACTAAACAAATTGTAACACTCATCTAAACGACTCCCACATCAGAGAGGGCTATATACACCGAAAAGGTTATTTTAAACAGGTTCCTCGTTAATAAAGAAAATGCAACAGAAAGGTCGGCATACTTTGCTTTGATTATTAACACAGTTCACAAAATTATTTCTCACCCATTTCCCATACTAACAAAAGACATTCAATCATATCATTCAAGAAATCAAATAAATCCCCAAAAGTCCCAGACATTTAGCCTAAAATCTGGACAGCTGTCACTCCTCCGTCCCAGGCTACAACTTCACAAAAACAACGTTCCTCTAAATGAAACAGAAATTCCTGGTCTTCACAACATAACACAGCTGACCAGGAGGTGGCGATAATGTACATTCTTTTGTGTCCACAAATGGTCAACAGCATAAAAGGAGCAAAAAAAAGGAGACTGCAGCAAAGAAAACAGCAAAAAAAGAATAATCAAGTAAATAAGGGATGCTTCTTTTCTTTTTGATTGCTTTTTTTTTTTAACATACACGCAAGCGGCAACCATCGAACGTCCAGGATTGAGGCTCATACAGAACAAATATTTGTTGCAGTTCCTCGACTGACCAATAGAGGCTGGCTGCAGAAGCAAGTCAATCTCCAGTGACTCCCATGTTAAAACGTTCATCTTTAGAGCAGAATTAAACATATTTACAGCCTGGTTCAAAATAACCTTTTTGGTCTCAACATCCATGACAACTACAAGGGATGCGATATAAAGCAATATATTTGTCTCTAATATGATCAATTGACAGTTGGCGCAGCCAATAGCTAGCTGTTATCACTTACTCATCCATAATCATCATGCTACTGTGTTTAGTAAAGCAACCACCTGTTTGTAGCGTTGGCTAAAGGCGACTGCCATTTTTGATTTTGCCGTTGAGACGAATTGAACGGTTTATCCCTCTGTAAATCTCTGATGGCAACTCTGCAGATATTTTGGAAGGGTTCGGTTAAAGGAGCTGGGAGCAAAGCTAACTTTGATTGACATGGTGGGCGTATTCCTATCCCCGTCTTTGGCAACATGCTGCACCCTTTATGAAGAAAAATGGTCTTCAAAACCAATCTTCAGAAAGTAATGGGCCACGCGACCGAATGCTTTGTCCATTGTTTTATGCAGTCTATGCACACACCATGGTGGTAGTGATTAAGATCAAAAGAAAACCCCCCGCCAGACCGCTACCCTGGTGTAACACGCCGACAAAGCCTGAACCTATTCTACCGTCGACCTATCTTTTTTTTCTTATAATCTCCATCTCATCAAAGGTACTGGCAGCAGTCGGTTTCTGGTCCAGAAGGTTCAAATGAGTTATGTTCACATGATTTATGTTGATGTGAGAATGCTGAACATAATTTAGGCACCCTGATTAGGAGAGGCCCCCCTGCTAGGAGGTTCCTGTTGGCCTCTCCTACTACAGGAAGGTTTTTTGCCCCACAAGGGTTCCTGAAGGACACTTTTGTAGGGGCGTTCCTGGTAATAGAGACGGTAATAGAGACGTCAACGAGCCAGCGCCGAAAAAATCTACCCGGAACTCCCGCTAGTGGAAACGTACCTTCCATTCACATTTCATGCTGTGTATCAAGACTTATTTTTTAATGTGTTCTCACAAGATGGGCAGCTGGCAGATGGTGAGGAAATATATTCACTGAATGAGGCAAAAAATTGTCCTGGGTTATAAATCTTAAATTTACCCTCTCTTTAATTACATTGTAACAGTGGGGACATGGGGTTTTTTTATACTTCTCTTTAAAATTTATACATTCAAACTAACTAAAAGTATCAACATATCATCAGTCAAAAGTCCTTGAAGCTCCCAAAAGCAGTTCACTGTAACTAAATACTGATGCAATAATGCTAACTAATACTCATGCAATAAATAAGTGACACATATCTTTGTAACTAGTGAAGGGTAGTCATTTTAACAAGTTCTTCCATCCATTATCTATACCCGCTTAATCTGTTTCCAGGTCACGGGGGTCTGTCGGAGCCTATCCCGGTGGATATCAGGCGAAAGTCAGGGGTACACCCTGGACAGGTCGCCAGTCTATCCAGGGCCACATACAATACAAACAACCAATCACACTCACATCTAAGTGCAATTTAGTTTGATCAATTATCCTACCCTGCATGTTTTTGGACTGTGGGAGGAAACCAGGGTACCCGAAGGAAACCCACGCAAGCACAGGGAGAACATGTAAACTCCACGCAGAAACACCCAACTGGCCGGGAATCGAACCAGGAACCTTCTTGCTGTGAAGCAACTGTGCTGACCACTAAGCCACCGTGCTGCCTTTAACAAGTTCAGAGTTAAACTATTGCTAAACAATAATGGTAAGTTAAAAATTGCTTTGCCTCTCCTATAAATAATATTCTTATAATTTTTAAATGCAAGTAAATCCAAACTAAAATTTCTCCAAGCCCTCCAAGTTATCATCTTCCCTCTTGATCCCAGTGGAGCAGGAAAGTCTGCGATTCTTCATGATGCAAATATACAAGATTTTTGCTCCTGTGCGCTTTACTAATCTAACTGGAGGTGGTCCGCTGTTAGTGTGTCACTAACTGTCAATGCACTCCTGCAGGGCTTATAATAAAAATAATAAAAAGTTGACTTGCCAAATAATGTGTACTCCCTCTGCAGTGGCATGGACACAAATCATTGAGCTCACAAGGGTTCTGCACCAGTTTTAACGCCGGAAATAAAGTTTTCTGTATTAAGCTTTAAAAAAAAAAAAAAAAAAAAACAAAGTCACTCTACAAGGCTCTAAGGAGAATGTTGATCTCACTTTGAGGATAAAGGTGCAGCAATGACGATATGAGCATTAATTAGGCAGGTCAGGTGTGAGGAAATAACCATCTGTTTGCATTCTGGGAAATGTAGGCTTTTGTGGAAGCTGGACCATATTCCAGGATGAAAAGTAAGACATGTCTCTGTGCTTGTGTAATGATGTGTGCACAAAAGCATTATGCACACAAGATGGTGAGAAAAAGTGGTGGAAAACGCATCCTGAGCATGTAAATAGTACAGATGTCTGTCCATCCATCCAATATCTACGCTCGCTTACCCCTTCTCAGGGTCACGGGGGTCTGTCGGAGCCTATCCCGATGCATTGCAGGCGAAAGGCAGGGGTACACCCTGGACAGGTCGCCAGTCCATCGCAGGGCCTAGTACAGATGTGTTAATGAGAAGAGCAGATCCACCAAATCAAAAAGACACCAAGCACCAAGCAGCTAAGTGAACACACCTGTAAAAAGAAAAACATGCAGGGAACTCTGGGAAGCGGAGCAGCAACCGCCTGCTACATGCAACAAATGCTGGTCTCTAATAATGATTTTAAAGCTAAAACGCTCTCATGAGGATGGCCACTCACAGACGAGACCTCACTGGGCCAGCAGGTGAAGAGCTGAAGGGCTAAATAAACCTTCACTTTCCACAGCCAAACTCTTCATTGAGTTTTGCCTTTGGAGTTTCATCATCATTACACTTATTCCAGTTGAAAAACAGCACCTGCACTTCCAGCACTCTTTAGTCCCTTCTGTTCCTTCAACTGTCAACATTAGTTTTAAATGTTTGTTTTTTATTGTTATTATTTGTCTGTAGCTGTCAAGAACACAAACACGCAGACCTTTTTGACCAACACCAGTTCTTGGTGTGTCTTCGGTCAGTGAGCTGACTGACACCAGACTTAGTACACGTGAAACGAGTGCATGTAACTACAAAGTAAAAATGTAGAAAATAGGGATGCATGATGTAAAAACCTTGAACTGACGCTGTTGACCAATGATTAAACACTTCTGTTGTAGTGTAATTTCATAGTTGAGTGGCTGAAACAAAAATGTGCTGTTATTGTGCAGGATGAATTTGAATTAGTCGCTTAAGCTTTACGAAACGTAATCTTACGTCCTGGTGTTAGCTCTGGTGCCGTGCATTTAGCACTCATTTCCAGTCAGGCACACAGGGGGCCATGCACGGTTCCTGTCAGTAACGCGCCGCAGATGACGTGATGAGCACGACAACCCCTGTTTCAAAAGGCTCTACCTGCCAGCCAGGAAGTTCAACATTTCCATTACTTTAACAGATCTATTTAATGGGTTAAACGTGTTGGTACACTTCTAACGGGAGAAAGTGGTATTACACGACATCCTTTGCCATCCCCACCGCCAGTCTTTTCACTCACTCTTTTGTCAATACAACAACTCTATGGGACGTCGTGTGGTCAGACGTGGTATTGCTACCAAGACTGACTAAAACTACACAGGTCTGAGCCGCAAGATGGTATTAAAGCAATACAGTTACAGTGCTGACTTGCTCCATCTCACAGATATAATATCTATAATGTCATTAGATTAATAAAACAGAGCTTTAGTATGTGAGGAAGATGCAACTGTTGAAGCTGTTCAAAGAGGAGCTAGAGTGAGCCAGCTCAAATGCGATTTCATATACTGAAATACCTGAAATACATTTTAGGGATTTGTTTAATTTTCAACAATGCATTTCATTTTATAATTTACTTTATAAATAATATACATTTATTGTGTCAAAATCTACATCTTAAAAGTGACTGAAGCTATTAAATAAATGTAGTAGAGAGGAAGGTATCTCATTAAATATAGAAAAGTAGAAGTACAGGTTGGAAAAAAAAGTAGCAGCAGATTTCACCATCCACAGAAGGATGAAGTAATTCTCCTCGTTGCCAGCAGATTCAATAAGTGTCATGATTGTGGCATTGCTTTGGCTCAGGAAGGGGTTGTCCACTAATCACAGACGTGGCTGGCAGCTCTGTTTCCCCAAACTTCACATGCCAAAGGCAAAACATCGACCCAGCCCTGATATCCAACCTAGTGTTGAGGGCTCAAAATGGCATAAAGAGTTTTATACGCTGCCGCTTGTAAAATAAATAAATAAATAAAAAAAACAGGATTGTAATAATCCTTTTAATCTTTTATAAACTGTGTCTGTGCAGCACTTGCTCAATGATATGATTTCAGATTTTAATTTTTTTCGCTGGCAGCCTTCCTTCTTTATGCTGAATCAGAATGATCTGTTCAGTAAAATTAGTTTTAGTGCTCCGGATTAAGGCGCTTGATTTCAGGTATGTCGCACAAACGGTGATGGATTTCTACCCATAGTAAATTTGCTTTTTGTTGAACATATGCAGCCGTCACCCTTAATGAAGTGGCAGTGTCCTTTCATTTTCTCTGTTCTCCTGCTGCCCCTCTGCTCACATCTTCCTCCCTGATCTCCCCATTTCTCGTTCTGCTATGTCTCATCACTTTCTTTTGCATCCCTGGGGAAAAGTAATGTATGTCTTCCCACGTTCTGATTGGATGATATATCTTCTTGTTAGGTGGGAAGAAAGAGAACTTAACTCAAAGGGTTTGCACTGAAGAAGGGGAGAAAGAAAAAGAAAGTGAGAGAATAGAGGCTTACTAAAATGTTTTGACAAGCACCTTTGAAAGGGATAGGACAGGCAGCGCTGCTGCTGCGTGCATGTAACAACGAGAGTAGGTTGCAGTTTCACTGATGTTTCAACCCTGGCACAATTCCTTTGAGAAATAATGCTACTGATCTCATCGCTGCCACTTTCTGGCTGCCTGTGCGGGTCCAAGGAAGACAGGCTGATTGCGCAGTGCCCTGGGTTATTCCCTAGGGAGTTTGCATGAGGTTATAGGAGAAGTTTAGTGGAGATGGAACTTCTAGATGGCCTACAGCCCTCTAGAAACTTCAACCTAAACTTCCTTGTCCATGTTTTATTGTCCTTCTGAAAGCTTCAGTGAAGGAGACTGGCCAGTTCACTTACAGGACTACACGAATATGCTTTGAGCCATATTTACAACCCTCATTATTCTCAACTGTGACCATTCAGTAGGCTACGGGGACACCCCCTCATTAAAAATTTGCTTTGAGGCTAGAGAGACTAGCTCTTGTCTGAGTTCAATAGACTGCACTGAATTCAACAAAGACTCTATATAAAAAGTGTGTAAAGCTACCATTATATCACTCATTTATGTAATGATTGGTCATAACTGTAGCCACTGTGAAACATGGAGGAGGCTCAGTTACGTTCTGGAGCTGCTTTGCTGCATCTGCTACAGTATGTCTTCAGTCTGTGCAGGTACAATGAAATCCTAAGACGATTAGGACATTTTGGAAGAAAACATGCTGCCCAGAGTCAGAAAGTTTGGCCTTAGCTGCAGGTCATGGGGCCTCCAACAGGTTAATGACCCAAAGCATGGAACTAAAAACGTCTAAGAAGGGTTAGGAACAAATCATTAGGCTATTCTGAAGTGGCCTTCTCTGGCCTCTGATCTAAATCTTTTTTAACATCTGTGGAAACAGCTGACACATGCAGTCTGGAGAATAAACCCTTCAACTGGAGAAGAAACCCTTCACCTGGAGACGAAACCCTTCAACTGGAGAAGAAACCCTTCAACTGGAGAAGAAACCCTTCACCTGGAGAAGAAACCCTTCACCTGGAGAAGAAACCCTTCAACTGGAGAAGAAACCCTTCAACTGGAGAAGAAACCCTTCAACTAGAGAAGAAACCCTTCAACTGGGGAAGAAACCCTTCAACTGGAGAAGAAACCCTTCACCTGGAGAAGAAACCCTTCACCTGGAGAAGAAACCCTTCAACTGGAGAAGAAACCCTTCAACTAGAGAAGAAACCCTTCAACTGGGGAAGAAACCCTTTAACTGGAGAAGAAACCCTTCAACTAGAGAAGAAACCCTTCACCTGGAGAAGAAACCCTTCACCTGGAGAAGAAACCCTTCAACTGGGGAAGAAACCCTTTAACTGGAGAAGAAAACCTTTAACTGTCCAACCCTAAAACAGCTGGAGCAGTTTGTTCATGAGGACTGGACCAAAATCCCAGACTTCTCACTAAGAGTAACATACATTTCTTACAGTAAGCAACAAAATGTTAAGTTGAGGATACCAACTAACTTGGACCGGCCAGTTTCATTAGTTTGTTTGTTGAAAGGATTCCGTTGAGACACAATTCAAAAGCAATGTCTGATTTTCATCAGTCAGTGTTTAGTAAATTATTATTTATTATTACTTTTTTGGTTTCAGGTTATTTCAGTGAACATTGTAGGTTTTCCTTCTTTATTCCAAGGTTAGCAAAACATTTGTGCGTGTGCACGTGTGCAAGTTTCTGTTTTGATTAATTAAATGCTAAGTTATGGAATGAATGCAACCAACACAGATTTATTTGTATGCTGATGATTATTATTATTAACTTCAGAGGCTTGACATTCTGAAACATGCACAATACGGAGTGACACTGTTTTTCTGGAAAAAAATAAAACACCCAGGGAAGCCTTGGTGGCAGCATAAGATGCTGTGAGACCAGTCACGGTATAATATGCACAAGTTACACATCCTATCTACTTTGACCTGTCCTGATTAAAAAAAAAACAACAAAAAAAAAACAAGGCAGGTGGATTTTGTTCTCTTTTGTCTCCAGGGTGCAGAAAACACGATTTTCAAAAAGAATTTCAGCGTTCCATTCGTCAGCCCACATTATGGATTTCCACTTCCCTTCGGTCCGTTTTAATTTGTCTTTCTGTTAACAGATATGTGTTATTGTGTGTGGTAGACTCTCAAAACACATTTAACCCCATCAGTCCTTTTTTAAGGTTTTGTAAATCAATGGAACCTCTGAAAGTAACACATGCCTGATGTGGTGTTGTTTTTCTTTTTCCTGGCAGAACCACAGCTGAAAGGCATTGTTAGCCGGCTATACAGCCAGCATGGATACTACCTGCAAGTTCAGCCGGACGGGACCATTGGCAGCACAAAGGATGAAAGTAGCTCATTTTGTGAGTGGGTTTGTTTTTATTTAGAGACTTTTTTTTTTTTTTTTTTGAGAAAGCAAATATTAAGTTTTAGCACCGTTTATGGGGTCATCTGAAAGAGAAAGTACAAAATCATTTAAAACAATCTGTTGGTCTTTACTGGGTTTTAAAATGAGATTAAAAGCAACCTCAGACCACTAACAACACAAGAGAAATTACACTTGGCTATTATTTATTAGACAAGATTTTTAGAATTTACTTTTTAACCCTTCACATATCGACAGACATCAACAATTACTTCTCCAAGATCATTGCTGATGTCTTTTGTCCTTGGCATTGTGTTTACACGCACCTGAATGCTTCAGACCAGCACACTGCCAGAAGTCTGTTTTTATGGTGGTCAAAACTTGCTGATGATTAATTAATCTAATTGATTTGATGGCTGCTACTTAACCATATAGCTCTTATGAAGACAATAATAATTTTCTTTTTTTCACACACTGCATCAGAACTTTGGCTGTGCTTTCGATTTATAAATAAGGAAAGACTAAAATGTCAAGTAAATCTTAAAATGTGTATCGCTTTACCCCTTATTCACATGGCCATAAGAGTTAAATATATGCACAGGACTAAATCCAGGTAGCACCTGCTGTTTTCGCCACCATGTAGCTGAAGTACAGAACAGTTCATGGTTGCACTGGGATCTTCAACTCTGGCAAAGTACATTCCAGATCTGTGCACAGGGAACTAAACAGAACCACAGTGAGCTCCAGGATGTAGAGCCCCAGAGCCACAGGAGAAGGAGGAAGTTAGATATTTGTCACCTGTCAGATTTTTTTTTTAATTAGCTCTGGTATTTTGTCTTTAAATAGGAAGGAACATCATGTCAAACTGGCTGTCAAAGTTTGGCAAATTTATCCCTAATACAGAAATTCTTGGATGACAGAAGCTTATTCCGATTGGATCTGCATCTGACTGTCTGAACGGTAGTAACCACAAAACTCAGGGCCATTGCCTTTGCCAAGATGATGTGAGCGTTCATCCTGACCTTAAGCAATGAAAATGTGAAAACCATACAGTGGTCCTTCACGCCATCAATGTTGGTTCTTTACATTTTCCAAGTCAAATTTCTAGACTCAGAAAAGTGCTTTTTCATAAAGAGGAATTTTATTTTTTCATCAGACTAAATTGCTTCTTGGTGAAACTTGTATTATAGGAATAGTTATTTTCGACATACCAAGGTTTCTATGCTGTAAGTGGAAGTTGGAATGGCAGAACATCTCAGTTCACCCTCATTTAGAGGCTGTGTTAAGCACCCCAAAGGTGACATGGTGTAGCGTTTCCATACATTTGAACTCTAAGAGGTAGCTGCAGTTGGGCTTTTGGGAGCTTGGGCATGCAGCAGCGACACTGGAGCCATGCAGCTAGAATGATGAAACACTGTTGATTTACAGTGCTACAGTTTGATTTCCAAATGATCTGATGTCCTCTTATTTCTCCCTCTCTTTCTCATGTGCTCTCTCCTGCTTTATTCTCTGATTTAGCGCAGTTCAACTTAATTCCAGTGGGACTGCGGATTGTGGCAATTCAGGGGACTAAAACAGGGCTGTACATCGCCATGAACAGCGAAGGATACCTCTATACCTCGGTAAGAATCCTCCACAAATCTATCAAATACTTGGACACATTTGCTGTTATCCATGCTCTTCTACTAAAGGGGAAGAAAAGAATGTCTTGAAAATGAAAAAAGAAATAATATATAATTTACTGAAAATCAGCTAATTGAATTAGACTTTGCTTTTGAATTGTGGTTCAACAGAATTATTTAAAAAGAAAAAAAAATCCAACAAATGAAACTGGCCTGGACAAATTAGTTGGTACCCTTAGAAAAGACTGAAATTATTTGACCACATTAAGATGTAAAATTAAAGTGTGTTCGGTAAGTAGCATCACAGATACCTTTAATCTTGCAGTCGGTCATGCATGTTAAAGTTAAAGTAGCTTGATGTTCCTGTGACTATATCTGCAAATTTAATTCAGACATTTAGAGCCCAAAACAATTTACAAAGAGATTCAAGGTGAACTCTGAGGTCAAGGTGCATCAGTGTCAGACCACACAATCAGCCACTGTTTGAGCCAAAGTGGGCTTAATGGAAATTAGCTGAGGAGGACTCCCATGTTTAAAGAAAATCACTAGAAATCAGACTGGAATTTGTAAAAAACGCATGTTGACAAGCCAAAAAAATTCTGGCAAATTACATCAGCTTTTGGTTTAAAGGTGCAGAAAATGAAGCATTCGAAGATAAGAAAGACTGCCTAATGTGAAGCATGGAAGAGGCTCGGTTATGTTTACTGCATCCAGCACAGGGTGTCTTGAATCTGTTCAGGGTTCAATGAAATGTCTTCACCATTTAGGCATTTGGAAGAATGTGTCCAGTGTCCAGTTGCAGGCCATGGGTTGACCAACAGGATAATGACCCAAAACACACATCTAAAACCACCCAAGTATGGTTGAGAACAAAACTTGGCCTATATTGAGGTGGCCTTCTATGAGCTCTTCTCTAAGACTATTGAATATTTGTGGAAAGACCTGAAAGCGTGCAGTCTGGAGAAGAAACCCTCAAACCTGACACAGCTGCAGCGGTTTGCACGACGAGGAGTGGACCAGAACAGATGTTTACAGGTACAGGAACACACTGCTGAATTCCCTTGAAAGGTTATGCAACTAAATATCAAGTTAAGGACACCAACTAACCTGTGAAGGCCAGTTTTAATTGTTTTTTTAAATAATTTTGTTGAGGCAAATTTCAAAAGCAGTGTCTGATATTCATTAGTCAATTTTCAGTTGATTGCACAAAAAAGAAACTGTCATTTAATCATATGTTTATCCTAGAAATGTGTTGTGACACTACATCAGAAAAACCCGGTTATGTTTGCTGTGGAACTTCCAGTATAGTTCAACTGTTAGGGTTTTAAGATTAGATATCGACATTAGATATTGATCAGCCACAACATCTAAATCCCCACCAGATTGAAGGGAGTCACATTGATCATCATGTCACAACACGATTTTCATTTGGATAAACCTGGATGTTATTTGGATATAAATCATCCGCCTAAGTGCTGTATTGGACCAAACCACTGCCAGAGGTCCAGTGGCTGTGTCCTAATGGAACAGAGCTGTTTTGGGATTGAGGCAAAATGAATACTTAAGTTAGTAAGTATAAGCATTTTCTCCTATTTCTGTGCATGCTCCTCACATCTTTCTGACGACGAACGCATTGCCTGCCCGTATATTTGACAATGAATTCAAGTAAGAACACCAATTAAAACTTTATCATCTGCTGTCATTTTGAAGTTCAAGGTCAAGCTGACTGCCGGTTAGACCTGTTTAATGTGTCTCTTATTACAGAATAGTGTGAATGTGTACGGCTGGTTTAAGATAACAGGGAATGTATGCAGCCTGTGATACACGTGCGTGTACATCTTATACCTACTGAGAGAGTTTAAGTGTAACAAATACATAATCAAAACAAAAAAATTGTTGTTTTACCACAAGTTTGAGAAGTTTGATTTCATGTGCAGTTTTGTTATCTCTTATGATAGACGGTTCCCTCAGTTCCTTTGAGCGAGTAAGTGTGAATACGTAACCGGAGCAACCGCATTTAATACACATAATCCTGGCTTCATGTTCACCTGGCAGTGTATGTCTTCCTGTTGCAGCCATTGTTCCCTATCTGTTTCTTCACTGGATAACTTCACTAATGTTAAATCTTAAATTATGGCACATTTACCTGATTAGCATGTGTCAGACCTCTTTCAGAGAATTTGCTGAGATCTCACACACACTCTTGCAGCTCTGAGTTTATAGGTCTGTGGTCCAGAACAGATATGAGGGTTGTGTGAAAAAGATAGTGCCCCTCCCTCATTTCTTAGGTTATGTGTTCCTACCGACCTGAATCAAAATCAGGTTCATGTTGGGGTGCTGGAGTCTGCTGGAGTCCCAGTTGTTATTAGTAAGGGGTCAAGTACAACCTGGACAGGTTACGAATCCACAGGGAATGAGGACATATTACACCAGTGTTCCCCAATCCAGGTCCTCCAGGGCCGTTAGAGGTGGTAGATGTTTCTCTGCTCTGACAAATTAATAGATCACCATCAGCTTGTCATCAAGGTCTACAGAAATGTGTTAATTAATGAGTCAATCATTCTAAATTGGTATGTTGGAGCAGCCAAACGTCTAAAACATGCAGGGCAGCGGCCATGGAGGACCTGGACTGGAGGACATTGTGTGACGCTGTACTCAATAAAAAAATAAGCCAAATTGCAGAAACAGTTTGTGTGTATTAATATAAAAGGAAAAAAATAGTAAAACTGATAATCCATTTAGAAATAAATGTTTTCAGTGTGATGTGAGCTTGGTGTCTGTATGATAACTTTTAGGACTGCTACGCCTAAATTACTTCAATTCTTTGTCATTATTACGTTGTTCTTCGGTCATACTGTTGCAGATTTGCTGGTGTGCTCTGGATCACTGACCTTTTGCACGATTCACTTTCAACTAAGCTTTAGCTGTCCGGCAGACGGCTTTATATTTGGCTCCGTAATACTTTGGTACACAGAGGGGTTTGTAGTTGAGCCTTTGACTTCAAGGTCCAGGTCCAAGTCATCACACCTCTACCTCCTTGTTTTATTTAAGGTCTTTTGCAGGTTCTCTGGACATTACAGTATCTGACCACGAGGTGAACTTTCTGGGGTATCTGCTCTTGAATGATCACTACTTGTAAACGGTCTTTTCCATTGTAGAGGGATGGACCCCAGTTGTGGAGGGCAAAAGGTAAAGAGGAGGATATGAAGAAATATCATCCAAAGAAAAAATATGGTTTGAAAATCCAATAAAAATAAAAGACCATGATGACTTTTGGGCCATCTAGGTCTGGACATGGACATATACACATTTAATGATCCGTCCTTCCATCACTCAGAAATCATACACAGGCATTCAGACGTCCAGGGAGCCAGCGCGATCAAGCCCAGCGCTTCCTGGCGGTGAGACGGCAGTGCTAAGCACTGCATAAGAATCCAACTGGACTTGGACCAGGTTCAGGCATAAAAGGAAAAACCTTTCAACTGGGACGTGGCACTGTTAAACAATGTGCAGTGGCCTTTTATTCATTAAGAGTACGCTGAAAGGACAACAGCAAGAACAAATGCTTTTGTGTGTGATTTATGTCGTCTGGGATAGAAAGAGAGAGAGAGAGAGAGAAAGCTAGACAATGGGAACACAGAAAGTGATAGGTACTGATGAAAACCAACTACTTTGTCGGCTTTTTTATGGGAGGATTATACAAAGATGCAGGCCAGCACAGCAGAGGGATGATGTGGGCTAATCTGGGAATAAGTACCTGAGCAAGAGAAAAGAGACAAAGTAAGAACTGTCGGTTTAAAGAAAGAGATTTTGTGAGGCAGCCAACCAAAAGCACTCAGTTGAGACAAAACCTGTCGTTTTCTTTTTTTGTCCTTTTTCCTGATAGATTCGTGATCCATTTTGCACCAGAATTCTCCTTCAAAAATTGCTCAGGGTAATATTGGAAAGTAGCTCTTGTAATTTGCTAAGGTATGAAATTGCAAATGATACACAATCAGCCGCTTTGCTCTGTGTCCCAGAAATTTTACAGTGGAGATATTTTTAGTTGGCGGTGGGGGAAAATGCTACTGCTGGTTCACTATGAGACCCCGGCATGAATATAAAGACGGCTGCATAGGTCAGGGGCTCCAGCGAGACCACGACTGACGCTTCTTTATTGCAGAGTCAAATATTTGCACGTGAGCCTTCTTTTCTTTTTTTACGATTTAGACATATTTTGGAAAGATACAAAAAAAAAAAAAAAAAAAAAAAGATAAGGAAGGTGAACTTGGGGAAATCACCAGACAGACTGAGCATGTTTCAAGATACATGCAAACGTAATAATATGGTGTTAAAAGCACAGTAGTCATGCATAAAAAACATTGAGACGCTGCTATAACATCACCACGGGCACCCGAACAGGTTTCTAATTAGATTTAAACTTCACAAGATATTATTAACAATTTTCTTTGAAAATGTCCAACTACAGATGAAATTGGAACGATAAATCTAGATATGGGTCTATGAAATGTGTTTTAACCTGGACTCTTTCAGCAGCCCGCAGAGGGCAATAAGTGTGTGGGCTCCCTTTTCCTCCTAAAAAGTCAGAGAATTTAGACCCACTGCTTTAAAAAAAAAAAAAAGTCTTGTGACATAGAAAGATGGCAACCCTATTTTTATCCTTTAGGGGGAAACTAAATGTTTTAAAAATGAATCACAAATTTCTAAACTAAACTATAGCCTCCAATGACAAAGGTTATTTGTCAAGAAGTAATAAAACAGACGTTGCTTGTCCTGGATCCATCGAGACAAGTATCATCCAGGATGCTTTATTGGGTCTTAGTCACAGCTCATGAGTCAAGTCAAGCGGCGCTAAGTAGCTTAAGTCATCATTGGCTATTAAAAGACTATCCCCTAATTATGCACAAATTTGTTGCTTTTTCTCTGATGTGGTACATAAAAATTCTCCGCTGTACAGTTGTCTCTGATGTCGAATGGAGACGAAAACCCGATGTAGCACTTAGGTCTAAACTTTCACGGCAGCATCAGGATCCACGTTAGCTCAAGTTTCTGCCCACAGCGGCCCCAGACGGGTCCCTGCAGGGCTCGTGTGCTGGGTGGCGTCTGCACCGGGGTCCTACCCTGAACTAACCGTTAACACTCGTACAGGGAATGAGGGGTGGCATCGTATGAGGGGCTCTTTTACAGAGGGATATTAATTATGAAATGTTATTATTATTTCTTTCTTCTTCGTTTTTAAATTCACGTTTTCTCTACTATGGTATTTAAGTAATTGAAAATGCTAAATACTGATCGGGACCTTCGGCTGTTCATCAGTGCTGCAGAGCCACAAGCACGTGCATATTGCCATCATCTCTGCTCTTGTTGAGCCAGGATCGCGCTCACGGGAGAATACTGTGTATAGACCATATACAGTGCTAGATTGCCTTAATTGCCAAATTCATCCACTCCTCTATTAATGCATCTGTGCCCCAATGACATATGTAACATGCCTCTCTCACAGATTGTGCGCATGTGCCTTTGCAACACAGGATTGTTGTGAATAAGCATTATGCTTCCCATTGTCACGAGAGTGTGTGGCTGAAACGGGAATGTGATGGTATTACTGCAGCTGGGCAGATTTCACAGCATTTCGTGGATTACTCAAGGAGCTGATGGGACAGTCAATAGATACAGAAAGCCCATGACCCCTGCTGTCTACACAGAGGACTGCAAACAGTTGCATGTCACGATTTTGATTTCCAGAAGTGGAGCTCAAAGTTTTAGAGGCATTAGCTCTGATTTCATGCTGGGGCGTGCATGATGAAGTGAAAGTAAACAAGATATAGAACATTAGTCACAGTGTAAACTTTTATTTCCGTTCATTATATAGAAATTAGTGCAAGATGTTAGTTGGATTTAGAGAACTCTCCCCCCATGAGTGTGCATTATTAGTGCTTCACTGCCTTTGTTTGGAGGTGAGTGCACTTCCACTGCACGGCGGCATGGAGAGTAAAGCTTCCTGAAGCACAATAGATGTAATCAGACACAAGGGATGAAGAGGGAGGTGGTGTGTGTGGGCAGGGTGGATCGGGACGATACTCTGCATCATAAAAAGGTTCTTCCTATCTTAAGGATGCTCGGCACGGACACTACACATTACCTTTCTCATCGGCTGTCATTCAAATGCTTTTTTGGCTTGAGGCACACAGAAGGGAATATAGTCATTTACTCAAGTCTCTCTACAAGTCACGATTGAAGAAGGAGATTTTTTTTATTCATTTTCAGCCCAAGCACTTATTGTTTCAAAGGAAATGCTCCCTCTCCCCCTCATCTCCAAATGTGAAAAACACTGTCAGCAATTATTCATCTGTGCAGGAAAATGTGACGGTTTGAGTGTATTGTCTGTAAGCACACCCTATTTTATCAGGACATTTTTTTTCGTCCTGACTTTGCTTACATAATGCTTTCCGTTCATTCACTCCATCAGAGATTGCTTGAATAAAATATAATATTTGGGTTCTACCAGGGGACAAATTTCAAGGGAGTGATTATGAAGAGTAATTATATTATGTCTTGCGAGGAGGGTTATCACTGGTGTCGTTTGGCTGAAGGGTGTTTTGCCGGAGTGACTGCTTCTCCTTCAAGAGGGACAAAAGTGTCAGATCCTGGGGTGCCTTCGACTTCCTTCTCTGAAAAGCAGTCCAGCTTTTGGTCCCGAGAGGGAAGCACGTCTCTCTTTTCTCTTCTTAATCTTCTATATTACCCAGCTGCCACTCTGTCCTCTCTGAATGATCATTTGCTCTCCTTCCTGTCTTTCCTACCTTTTCCCTTCTGTCCCCCCGCACTCCCCACCCATCTTTCTCTCCATCCTGATTAATAATGAACGAAGCGGATCATCTATCGATCCCATCCTCTGTGTTAGCGCAGCAGAAGATATCAAACCTGTCAGTGAATCCTAAAATAGCTGAGCCATGTGGGGGTGATGGTAGCGTTTTCGGAGTTTGTGTCTTCTTTTTAAACAGTAGTGAAATGGGGATAGACTGTGGCTGGAGAGGTGGGACACACCTTAGGAAGAGCGGGCACAAAGTCTTGTAACGCTTTCCCAGATAGGGGGGGATACCTCCCTGTGAAGGAGAGAGGTGATGATCTGTGATATGTGTGAAACTGCAGGTCTCCTACACGGTCCCAACCTCCTTCTGGCTCTTTAATAAAGCTTGTCCATGCCAGGCTGTGATCTTCTGGCCCTGTTCTGTCATCCCAAGTCTCAGAGAAATTCTGCACTCAGCCATTTCTGCCCTGCTGCTCTCACTTAATCAATCCAGTGGATTGGCTTTGCTCCCTGACAGGGGAAGGACCCTGTCGAGATGAGACCCTGATGGAGACCAAAAGAGATGTATATCTGTCGCTATTGGTTAATATCACTAGTAGACATTATGCAGGGTTCAGTAGTCTTCATGTTGAGGACAGAGGGGGGGGGGGGGGGGGGGGCACTGCTGAAACATGATCATTTATAGGGAGTGACTTAACTGCTGGATTTGGTCCAAATTCTCTTGATTTTATGGTTTTATTGTATTCAGATTTAGTCAGACGCAACGACATGTTTCTCCTTTAGGGACTCCAGGAAGCTGGATTCTACTCTTGTTAGTGTTGATTGTGCACAGCATGGTAGTGCAGTCCAAAAATATGCATTTCAGGTTAGTTGGTGATTTTAAAGTGACCATGAGTGTGACCTTGCATGCTATCAGCGCGAGTTAACGCCGTCACAAAATGTTCACTTGTCCAGGGCACGAACTGTCTTTAACCCACTATCACCTTACAAACTTTTCCCTAAACTTTAATTTTAAGACTCAACAACCTAATATTTAAGAGTCTAAATGTCTTTTTTAGACCTGTCTATCTATATTCTCATCTTTGGTGGCAACTCTGCATTGATTATCTTTCCGTTTGAATAATTTACACCAACATTTTTCAATTTGGCCGTATAATAAGACATTGTACAATACAAATCTAGAAAGTTTAGATTCCCTGATCAGCTTAAAGAAAGAAATTACATGGAAACAGTTCTGATAACTGAATGATGTATGTAATTTATAAAGCAGTGATGCCAAAAAAAAACAAAACAATACAAAACATACTTTTATTTCTGTCAATACTGAAATTCTTTTAAAGCAATTTTTTAATGGATTAATGAAAAATTGCTCAGTGTTGGGAATAGTCACTCAGTGCAGCATATATTTAAATTCCCCCACCCCGAACAATGCGTTTCCAACTTCTGACAGAAGCTATGAGCTCTGCCCCCAGCTGTTTTTAGGGATTTTTAGATGAGATCCCGCTGTTATCACTGAATGATGAATGCGTGTTTAACACCCGTTGTGTAATATAAAGGCAATGCGTGTTATTTGCCACCCCTGTGCTCAAGGCGAGTTAAGCGGTGGGTAGGCAAGTATGGAGGTGTTATCCACGTATCATAACGTAAGATGTTAGGGCGTGTAGAATGACGTATTATCCCCACATTATTAGGATGAAATACGTTGTCAGACAGCTGTAATTTTCAAAACGAGTATGATTGACCGTCTGAATGAACGTTTTGGCCGGGTTTTGCTCCTGCAGACCCCTGGTTTGTCAGTTTGGTGGCCAGTTGTTCAAACAATGGACCATCCTTTATGATTCCGGGCATGTGCCGGATTATGGCACATGTGCACCTTGGCTGCAAGGCTGAGTAGCTTGCGGATCTCCTTGTCTCCCCAGTTACTCATCTTGCAAATATCCGATATCGTTACGTTCAACTGCTGTTTCTTTATTTCATTAAAAAAAAAAAACAACCTCCCCTGATGGGTTGTACTCAGGTTATGTAATCAACGAATCCCTCCCACGACTCGCCACCTTGTGTTAGTTCTGTTCACATTAGATGTGAGCCACGGTCGTTCGCAGGCCCAGCTCGACAACCAACCCCACTTTTGAAATGTAAAACAGACAAGTGACACGCTAAACTCCGCCAATGTAAAAATGACTTTTGGAGCAAAAGAAATCCTGTCTTAAAGCCAGGGAATGCAGATTAATTGCTGGGCAGTCCACGGTACAACTTCAGATAAGTAAATAATAACGGAATAATTAATTTACAAGCATTAACATAGACGTGCATTGCTGCAGAAATACACTCACTGGTCAAATAAAAGTCAGAGTTCCTCGTTTATATGAAAAAAACAATACTGTGCAAAAGCCTGAGGTGTGTGAAGAAATGCAGTAAACTAAAACCTTAAATTAGCAGGCGAACACAAGCGCAGAGTAACTAAAGTAGGATTTAATCCAAAAACCATAGTGTGTAAAGACGCGCAAACACACAGGCAAGTCAGTGTAGACTGATGTTGATAAGACGTGTGAATCAACCAATACTACACAACGAACTGGGGGCATGCAGGGTATAAATAGGTACAAGACCAGGTGCAAGAGATGAAGGCGAAGCTCCACAGGTGCAGTATGTGATGTGGGGAACAGCAGGAATGCTGGGAGTTGTAGTTTTAAGTGATCAGAAGGCTGGCAACGCTGATTGTGGTAGTGTGGGAGGAGCGGGCATGACAGTCTGAGCTACGTAAAAGAAGTAAACCAACGGAAACTCAGAACTGTGAGCTACGTGTGGTGGAAAAAGAACCGAATAAAGCAGAACACATTTGGGGCCAGTCTGGTACCTCCTTGATGGTACTGCATGATGGGCAAACATCATCTTGTATTTGTCAGAAGTGAGGACAACATTAACCCTGACTGAAATAGGAGTTGCAGGGTCCCACTGGTGTCCACAAGTTTGGAGCTGATGGAACTGCTGGACATCTTCAAGCATCAGCATTGCCCTTTTTTATTTTTCATGCTTCTTCAAATGAGCTTGAACAGCACTTCTTGACATCCCCATCTCCTTTGAAATCTTTGCCTGGGGGAAGACCATGCTGATGCAGTTTAACTACCTTGTGTCTTGTTGCTGTGCCATGGCGGATGACCTGTGACAGGTAATCGTCTTCTACAACCTCCCCATGGTAGCAGAGTTTGACTGTTCCTCAGCCACATTTCAGCCTTCCACTCAGCAGTTTGTTTCAATTAATGACTGTGTTCCTAAGTACATGTAACAAATGGTCGTT
Organism: Xenentodon cancila; assembly: GCA_014839995.1. Lineage (NCBI taxonomy): Eukaryota > Metazoa > Chordata > Actinopteri > Beloniformes > Belonidae > Xenentodon > Xenentodon cancila. The sequence continues at coordinate 20,893,690 of CM026213.1, read as the reverse complement.
TGGTTTGATTCATCATATGCCTGACTATAATCCTACAACACCCCAGACTTTGTCCAAGTGTACCAAAAGTAGTTAATGCTGTTTTGAAGGCAAGAGGTGGTTGCACTTGATTTAGTCTTATGTTCTATTTAGTCAAATCATTTTGACAGCATTCTTACTTTACAGCATTTCTTCACATGTGTCCAAGACCTCTGCACGCAGCTGTGCAAAAACACAACAATGTTTGTGGTTGGAGTTTATGTTTTATTGCTTTTTGTCGTCACGCTCTGTGTATTCTTTTTGGCTTTGATGATGTGAATCTTTAGCAGAGATGTTAATACTATATCACACAAATAACATGCATCCTTTTCTTGTTGTTCTCAAAGGGCTATGATGTCTTTCAAAGAAACCCCGAGTCCACTTATATTTCGATCCGTCCTCTCCCTCAGGAAGCCGTCACCTAATTAATGTGCGCCACCGCGCGTGTCCGTGTAATTTTTTTCCAACTGTGTGCTGACACAAACGGGATTTCATCTTCAAAGAGGGCTGCTGCAGTCATCTCAGGACATTTGCACATTATTTTTCTTCTTCTGCTGCGTTTTCTAATATGAATGAATCCCTTCTCCTTCTCTGCTTTTTTCTCACAGGAGCACTTCACTCCCGAGTGTAAGTTCAAGGAAAGCGTGTTTGAGAACTACTACGTCACATACTCATCCATGCTCTATCGCCAGACCCAGTCCGGCCGCTCCTGGTATATTGGCATCAACCGTGATGGCCAGATCATGAAGGGCAACCGGGTAAAGAAGACTAAAGGGACCGCACATTTCCTGCCTAAAGTTTTAGAGGGTTTGTGTCTTGTGTGTCTCTTTCTCATCATTGTTACAGTTACTTATTAATCATCTTCAAAATTATTGAGCAGCTCTATCTCTGTCACACAGTTGCAATGTATAAGGAGCCGTCGCTGCACGAGCTCACCAGTGAACCGGTGAGTCCTCCTCGAAAGACAGCGAAGACGTCAGATTCACCAACCCTAAAGAATGGACAGAGAGAAGCTCCCAAGGCAGACGCTTCATAGCACAGGAGACAGAGGGTGGGACTAAGGGCAGCAGTGACACTGGGAACACAGTGGTCCATAACGCACTGAGGGGAGGGCAGTGGGAACAGCTGTCGGCACCCCCTCAACACATTCCAGAAGTGCACTGCAGGATGCTGAGGGACAAATGGTCATCAGTCCATCAGCAGCCGACAAGACCCGAGAGAGAAGTCCCCCACATCCCCCACCCCACCCCACCCTACCCTGCCTGCCCATATCTAACCGCAGACAGAAAACAGCCCAGGAACCAAACCCCCTGACAGCCCATCAACCTTCCCCAATCTCTATGTCTCTTTATCTCTTTATATATATGAAGTTCCTTCATTTCCTGGCAGATTTGAGCTTCTTTTACCTGAAAATTTTATGCTTTTTGATATTTCCTTTCAGTGTTCACGCTGTTGTTGTCAAAAGTCGCTCCTCTCCTTCGCCAACCCCTTCCCAACCCCCGAAGTTGGTTTGGCTCAGCTCCCCCAACCTCTGCCTACCAGCTACACAAATCAGTGAGGTCAACCAAAGCTCAAAGCCCGATGAAACGGTTCACGGAGGGAAGAAGTTTGCAGCAAGGCCTGGGTTGGATCAGGTCACTCAGAGGTTGTTTCTTACAGCAACGCCAAAGCCAGATTTCTGCCTCTTTGTTTGTTTTCCTCATTATCTATCTAAAAGGAATGAAAGAAATGCATGATGGCAAAGAGGGAGACTGTCGCTCTAAAATGCAATTACGATCATGAAAGTGCTGTAAAGATGAGGTCAAGGACAACACTATTAATAATACACCTAATAATAATGATAATAATAACAAATAAAGACAAAATCAGGTGGTCTGATCTTAAAGATGAGTGTACCTTTTGAGGCTTACACAAGAAAAATAGATTTCAAAAAAGCATAAATTATTGAAGATTTGAATATCAACACTAATGGAAACGTTCTGAATTGAGAAGCGGTATATTTGCACAAAAGCCAGAAAATGATTCTCAAAAGCCAGAAAATAAAAAGTGAATATACCCTTGTGATACCTAATTATTGCACTGGCTCATTAAAGCCTAAAACGGAACAACTGGGACACGAGTTAAACCCAGGGTGGATCTGAGCTCAAATACCTGAAAAAGGAGCAGCAATGTATACTTCAGTCAGCATCTGCTGTCAGCATAAAACCAGGTTTGAAGCCCAACATCAAAGCCAGTGAGCCTCTGAGCTGGAGCACTTGTTATTCTGAGGATGTCTGGCAGCTTATCCACTCACTAGCTTTATCAAATCACCTTGGAAGAATTGCCCTCAAAAAGAAAAAAAAAATAGTAGCTGCCTGACTGAATGTCTTGGTGTCGCCGGGCTTTAACCCCCTGTGAGTGAACGTCTGTGGATGTTCTGTAAATGCCTGTACAGAGGAAAGATAGAGGAACTGAGGTTAACCTCCTCTGTGTCCTTCAGACGCAGCGCAAGATTGGCTCTTTGATACGTGTGCATCTGTGAATAAGTGATTCTTCACCCGTCTCGTGAACCATTTTCACTGACTAGTCTACTATATTCATTTTAAAACAGCATGAAAGAAGATTTAAGGGGCATCCTCGTGGAGACTCAGCTGGAAGGTAGCTCATTAATACAATGCAATCACCCAGTGTTTCAGATGAGAAACGTGTGCTGACCCGATGGAAGCTGAGGCTTTTTAAACGGGAGCTGTCAGGGCATGTCAGAGCTGGCTGCTGCGTGCTGCTGTCTGCTCTGCAAAGCCATTGAGAAAATAAAACAAATAAATAAAAACACCTCACCTCTATGCTTCATCAAAGTGAATGCGCAGGATACCACCAACACACACAGATGGCACTACGGTGGGCCCGCTGTTTTGTCCAGAAAAACAAGGCAACCTTTGAAGCAACACTGCAGATGATTTTTTACTTTCTTTGTTCTCAGGAGCCCCCTCAGGTTCGGATGTGGTCCAGAACTGTCGTAAACACAATTTGTGGGTTAAGCCTGGCTCACAAGTACCGATACATAGATTTGTTTACAACAGAAATCAAAAGAGATAACAGGAGGAGAAGCAAATCACTTTACAACAGCAACAGGTCGTGGAATCGCTGCAAAGTCAAAGTGCACGGAAGGACGCCGTGCAACTTTAGTTTCCAAGATTTTAGCGTCACTTCGCCGTAATGCTGTCGGTCAAACAACAGCCAGTCATGGAAATGCACTTTACAAACCCGCTTGGCCGCTTTAGCCTACACAAACCAACATGGAAAACACTAGTTTCAGTAGAACACGTTGTAGTTGCAGCGTAATGTCGCGCTTTTCACTGGTGAGACAGTTAAAGACAAAATTAAAGCGTGGACAAGATTACCGGCACGTCAAAACAAGAAAATCGAAGCGAGTCAGTTACCAATAATAAGATACTGCTGACAGGTCTAGCAACAAAACGACAAATCGAGCATTGGTGTTGCATCGCGTTTCTCTGACCTGCTCCGCTTTGGTTTAATCAACATCTCTGCCACGATAAACAGACCGACAAGCGTCAGCAGAAGTGTTTGTGTTGGCATGTGACATGTTCCCGTGCTGCGATATGCCCTCTCATGACATAACGCAGTTCCAGACTACCCAGGCGCTCTGTGTCAGTGTGAGAGGTCACCTAAATGTAAGTCAGTGGAACGTCAGAAGGATTTTGAAACTATAATCTCAAACTGAAAAACTTCTGCAGTGTTGCTCCGAGTGCTTGTTAAAACAAAAACACATCTAAATCCAAGCTGGTGCTTGCAGACTCTTGGGATGACATAATGTGACGATGGGTTCGGATGAAAAATGAGGCCACCTGAATGTGCTGTCATGAGGGTGAAAGGAAGTTGGAAATTGTGAGTGGAATTGTAACGAGGCTATCACATGGAAGGTTGTTATTTAGAGAGTGAAGGATTAGCAGGTGTATTCTTGAGCACTAATGATAAGGAATTCATGCAGCAGAGCGAGCAGGAGAGTTTTGGCAGCGTTGTTTGCAGCATGTAGATATGATAATGAATGTGAGACAAAGAGGCACGTAAGGCACTGAGCGCTATTTTTGACAGGGGGTCTGTGGAGGAAATTAGTTGTAGGGCTTCTTTTTTTAATGCTTTTTTCCCTATTAAGTCTTTAATTTTCTGGGTTTCTCTCAGGAGAACATCACTACCCTCGTGGCAAATTCTGTACTATAGACCTACAAATTACTATTTCTACAACGCCAGCGATCTTGTCTCTGTGGGGAATTTGGTAAACTTAGTAATGAACAGCTGGAAACCAGACTAACTACTGCACAATATCAAAGTGTTTGCATGGCAGGTGCCGCGCAGGGTTGTGTGTTTTGCAGAAGCCCATGATCAACACAAAGAAAAGAGAAGATTTTGAACGTGTAAAACAGTGACTGAGTGACAGCAAAGGAATCTTAAAAGCCCAAATTTCTCTCCTGGAGTTTCTAGTTGTACTTTCAAAAGAAAGAGAAAATTACAAATGTGTCTATTTTCCTCAGGATAAAAAAAAAAACAACAAACAAACAGGGATTTAGGGATCACTTTTGCATGAGAAAGTACAATTTTTTTTATCTAAACTTAAATAAATAGTAGTTATTTTGATCATAACTTTAACGGACCCCTCCTTCGGATTCCTCCACAGATTCCTTAGCTCCATTAAAGCCTCCAGTCTTTGCTCTGTTAACAGAGAAGAAAGCCACAGTAAGGTGCCAAATGGTGATGTTGCAAGTAGGGCAACAAGAACGGATAATGTTATGTCGTTTGATGTGAGTAAAAAAGTAGGAAGATGCAAGATGGAAATGTTGATTCAGAGTCCAAGAAAGTAAAGCAAGTGAATGAAAAATGCTTTATCCATCTACAGCGTTAGTGTATGAAGATATTTGTTTATGTGGTTTGAAGGAATCAGAAAGTGCTTTGTTTGTTCTAGGAGGAGGTAATTATTGAAAGTCGTGAATATTCTTCCAGGTATTTCTGTGCCCATACATGAGAGGTTTATAGTAACATTCCCATCCCACAGAGATAGCCCTGTATCCCCAGTCTGTTAACATCAGGTTACCCATGTAGCTGTCTGCTCACTGTGTCTTCATGTGACCTGTGTGTGAGGGACAGAGTCTATGACCACTAATGAGGAAAGAGCAAAGAGAGAGAGGGGAGGCAAAGAGGAAAAGACGGGACTGAAACGATGATCTATAGACTGAATAAAACGCAAACAGCCATCCAGCGACGGGAGCAGATTTCCCCACGGTCTGCTGCAGTGAGAAAAATCCATTTGTTCGTGATGAACTCACAGGGCTCTTATTTGATTTTTACTTGTAAACTTTGTCCTCACAGTTTTCTTGCGTTTAAAACAACACAAACGCCCACAGCCATAGTGTCATTTTAAGACACACATCTAGAAAATAAAAGAAAAAAGAAAGAAAGAAAGAAATGACCCCCCCCCCCCCCCCCACACACACACACACACACACACTCACACTCACACTCACACACACACACACCCCAAGAGTCTTAACTGTATTACTGTAAAACTGGAAGAATGTTGCACCTTACAAAAAGCTATATTGCACTGAACAACCAACGTCCAGGTAAATATCTGGATCAAACCCAGGTATTTCAAGTGTATTTAAAGTAACCAACAACACTGAACGCTGTGTTATTGTGATGCTATGCCAGAATATGTTTGGGTTTTTTTTTGTGTGTGTGTGTGTACTAGATGAAAGCATTGTGAACTATGCATCATTTGGTTTCAACGTTTCTTTCATTTCTGCATGTGGAGCTTATCCTAATGTCTAGTGTGTCTGTTTAGTAATTTAAAAACTTGCAGATGGATTCCCTGCGCAGACACGATTCAAACCACTGTTACCTTCTCGTCTGCTCTGGTTGTTTCCTGTCGGTGTCAATCCATCTTTGCAGGTGCTGCTGCACAGATGTGTTTTGTGTCCAGAATACTCAAATGTGCACCATGCTGTTTGAATGAAGTGTAAAACTATGTCACCCTCTAGTGGCTGTAGGTGGTTACTACAGGTATCACTTTTAACCAGGACAGAAGGGTTTGAAGGGGGTTTCTGTGGTTTTCCATTTGCTGCTTTGAAATATTCCGAAGTTCACGTGCCCCAGGTAGATTTTGCTGCTTTAATAATACACTCACTCGATGAGCATGACAGCAGGTATGATGCTTTGGGTTTGGGAACTTTCTACTCAGTTTTTTTAATTCATTTTACTTCAAAGATTGCTAATTGTGTAAGAAAACTGATAAAGCAAAAGCCATCAAAGGAATAATTTATAAATAAGCCACTAAATACCAGAACTAAATAAAGCAGGTTTATAATTTTATAATTTTCAAAGCAGAAGATGATGGTTGGCTCCAGTTATGTTCCTGAATAATGTTTTTATCTTGTGCAGAAACCATTTATGTTGGACCTGCAGAATATTACTGTTGTTACACGGCCTAATAGATCTGTTGCTTGACTGGATTCATTGTGAAAAAAAAAAAAGGAGAATTCTCCATATAACATAGTTGTATGCTTATAAGCAACAAAACTTTTCTGGATGGACAAAATGTACAGAAATGTGTGCATCTGATTTACTATGTTCTCTTTTTTTCTCTGAAATGTGCTTATCTATGTTGATTTTTTTGTATTGCCTTTTATTTGTCTTACTTTGTCATTCAAGCCCATCAGATGGAAGCAGAAAAGTTGTTTCTGTCTCTGTTATTTATCTTTGCTCAGCACTGTCTTATCCAGTTATTTGAATCCTGAGGGAAATTCATCCAAACTGAACCTCACCACTCAACTAAGCTGTGAGTGAAGTTTAAGATGCAGTGATTTCCAGTGAAAACATCAAACGGACAACAGCTCTGAGAGGTAACGTGCTTGTGCCTTGGTGGTGTCTCAGTTTCGCTCATGCAAGTCTTCCAGAAAACTCCCACAACGGCTTTCCTCCACTCTTACAGACTCTTGACTTCTCTCTCTAAAAACAATCCCCTTGTCTTCCAAAAACACTGACTGATATTTTTAAAGGAAAAAAAAAAGAAAAAAACAAAAGAAAAGAAAGAAGCCATAACTAAAACTGGGACGTCGCTTCTTGACTGTTACCAGGGATTTAGACACGTCGGACTCCTCGCAATCCGAGGCCCAAAGACGCAGCAGAACCATTCTGGACCGTTTTGTCTGAACACTTTAAGTGCAACAAAGCGGAGATGGAGACCAGCAATATGCAATGAGTATTACCAGCCTGTACCCAAGGAGGACAAACAAACCCAGCAGGTCAGTTAAAATCAGGATTTGCAGGCAGCAGTGGCAATCAGTGGTCTGCAATAACAGCTCTAAACAGTCCAGAGTGACTTTCTTTTTTAAAAGCATGCATTCATTGGCTCCTTAAGGATGACTCCCTCGCAGTATCGACAGAGACAAGCCCTCAATTCACCCTCTCTCCATGTTTGTCATCAGATCTGTGTACATTTCTACTACAACTCCTACATGAAATGAAAGGAGATGTCTTATTCTGGAATATTATTCAATAAAATAACATATATTTCTATGATTGTAACCAGTGTCCTTTGATGTTATTTCTCCTTCTCCAGTTTTCTTTTACAGCCACCCTATGGAGCAATACCACTTCTTGCCACGTGGAGGCGACATTTCACAAGGATGTTCATGTGTCTGCCCTTATAAGACCAAGCACCAACATCCACGTTCTGGCTCTGTCATGAAATGCTTTCGTGTTTGGTACTTTAACACGTAAAATTGAATAATGCCACATTTTTATGTTTCTGTTCTTGTTTGTAGTTGTTTTTTTAAGTGACAGCAGAATTTCATCACTTTTGCTACATTGTGTTTTCATCTTTAAGACAGCATGTGCTGTCAACGGTTCTAACAGACTGCCATGACCGGCTCTGTGTTAGTGGCCAAACCGTTTGTGATCTCAGGCCAAGAGTTAAAGTAGCAATTGAACCAGACCTCTGTCGGGGACGGCTGCTGACGACGGGTGGTGCCCCAGGCCAGGCTGGTTGCTGCTTCTGCTGCCTGCTCGGAGCAAGCCACCTTCACCCCTTCCCTCCACCTTCAAGACCAAACCGGGAAGGATCCAGGTTGAATTGTAATCCAAACGTAGCTGCCGTTGGCTTTTCTGGCTGAGCCACCCGGGCTGAAACTAGGCCAGTGACAGCTGTGGCTGCCCGTGGTAGCACATCTGGGGTTCTTCATTTTGGCCCTGGCTGTCCTTATTTCAGATGTTGCTGCCAAAACAACATCTAAAATAGAGACAGATTAAATGAGAATGAATGTAAGGTAACTTTATTTAGAGTCCTGTGTTAACATGAGCTTGTAGTAAGCGAGTGAAGTGACTGAAATGAGTTGGGCATGTTCCATTTGACTCTCGGGCTCGATTGTTTGACGATTTATTTGGATTAATCAGGGTTGGGCTGAGTAACTCCTGCCAACATGGTCCCCCCTGTAAACTGGCTTCAAGGCTTTTCTTCAGAAACATAAGAGCAATGTCACAGAGGGTTTGTCCAGTTGTCTTTATGCAGTCTGTTTATAAGATGCAACAAAGTGTATATCTAGTGGGACAAAGTGGCCTTACCAGATGTGGCGGACCATCCTCACTCACCACAACAGTATTGCCAGTGTCTTTTCTGTCAACACAGTAGAGCTATGTGCCCCCATGTGGTTAGAAGTGGCATTGCTGGCTGCCCCTCCCCCCTAAATGTCTTATTTCCCTTCTGGACATGTGAGGTCATTCTCGTCCTTTATTCATCCTTGTAGTCAACCATCTGCCTCCAGTCTATTATAAATTGAATATTTTAGTCCATAGGATATAATAAGATGTGTTGTTTAAAAAAGATTATTCTGAGAAGTTATTACATCCAGTTTAAAGCAGAGGAAATAAGAGGAAAGTCATTGGAGAAGGTGAGCCGAAAAGGTTTGGGGGCTGACTCAGCTTTCCGTGGTTCTTTAAGCAACACGCACGATCGTGAGTTTACTCTCCAGAGCTGCATAAAGTTCTGTCTAAGCATGAGCAGCTATACCGAAAGGTAATTTGACTGGTTTCAAAACATTGTCACTGCAGCAGCTATGAGCGGTGGAGGCCCCGAGGCAGAAGCTGAAAACCCAACGAGCATTTTATTGAGGTAGTTAGTCCAGAACGCTGCTGCCCGTCTTTTGACTGGTGCGCGGAAACAAGAGCACATTACTCCCATTTTAGCATCACTTCATTGGCTCCCAGTTCGTTTACGCATTGATTTTAAAATTCTTTTATTTGTTTTTAAATGTCTTCATGGTCTCGCTCCTAAGTACCTATCTGACCTGATCCAGGTGTACACCCCTCCTCGCTCCCTCAGGTCAGCAAATCAGATACAGTTAGTCGTCTCCAAGACCAAGAGGAAACTGAGAGGTGACCGAGCCTTTTCAATCTTCGGACCAAAGATCTGGAATGAGCTGCCCCTGGACCTCAGACAGATGGACTCATTTTCCACTTTTAAATCTGCTCTTAAAACATATTTTTTCACTTTGGCTTTTAATTGAGTTGGAATCTGGAGACTGTATTGTATTTTAATTTTCTTATGTCTGATTATTGCCATGCTCTTTTACTAATTTTATGCTTTGTTCAGCACTTTGGTGAACCTTGTTTTGTTTAAAGTGCTTTATAAATAAAGTTGAGTTGAGTTGAGTTGAGAGGTACACGTCCATAATTTAAGTTTCCTCAGTACAGCTTCTCTGCCAGGAATTTTACTTTTATAAAAGATATATATTAGTCAGAAGGATTGTATTTATACTGTATTGAGCTTCATGCAGCTGGTGCTGAACGAGACTGTATTAAATCTAAGGTGTTTCTGATATCTTGGAACCAAATGGCCTAAAGTGAAGAAAATGTGTTGTTGTATTGGATTTTATTACAATGTGTAAACACGGTACTTTAAAGCAGAGAGAAATAACACGTTCATTCTGGGGTAATAAAAGCATAACTCATTTAGCAAAGAGATTAGCATTTATAGAAAAATATGTTTTAATAACAAAGCCAACCGTTTTTCACACATCTTTGTTGGTTGAAGTATTGCTTTCATAACTGTAAGGCCCTCCTGCCTTCCCCGAATCCCTTCCTTGTGTTAATGCTTTTTAATATCATCCTAAGTTTTGCCTCCTGTATTGGCTTCATTTCTTCTTGTGTTAGTTTCTTTAAAGATGTTTAAATTCTGTATGTTGTTTAAACCAAATTCATTAAGGTTAACCTGTCATTTCAACTCGGATATAACATCCATGTTTGTGCAGTGCCGCCTAGCGGCAGATGGGGTAAGCGCAGGCGAACGTAACCGTTGATACTGGGAGCTATCAATGCCAATCATGATAATAATAATTATTATTATTATTATTATTATAAAACCCCAGATCAAAAATGGTATAGCATGTTATGATTACTATTACTATTGTTTGATCTTTGAGCCCGTATGTGTAAAGGAAACCAAGCACTGTCCATCACATAATCCCATTCATACCATCGATATTGTTTAACACAGCAGCAAAAGCATCACTCTGTGGGTCCCTGAGTCCCTGGGTCAAGTTTCTTTTCATAAACCCAAAGTTATATAACCAGAAACTATTAGATGGATTAATAGCAGCTTTTAACTGTCTGGTTCAAAAGCCCGCACTATGAAAGACCCTACAATCTCCCAGAGATGACGCTGGTAAATCGATGTTTGACAGGTTTGATAATAAGGCTTTGACTCCTACTCTAGAACGGGACGAGGTTAAGCTGCATCCGATCTGGCAGATTATTGTCAGCCCTTTCAGACATGACCTCGGTTCAGGTCAGAAACAGCCCACTTTCGTCTTCTGATCCTCGTCAAGCTTCTCTGCAGCATCTCACATCTCAGAGAAGCATGACTTGTGCATTTATTTAAGATTATTTGCAATAAACCCACATGGACTGAAGCAGTCTGCACTCAGACTGAATGGAGCTTTATATTTCGTTAATGCAGCAAATACGGATTAAAGCATTAAGCCAAATATAGTTCCACAGAAAGCTGGAGGAACCAATTATCCTCAGCTTGTTCATGTTTGCATTATAGTGATCTACATGCTAAATTTGGACAGAAGGAAAATCTCAACTTCATGTTAATTATCTATTTGAAAGCGCTGAATGCCGGTTGTCTTCTGTCTGCACCCGGTTCTGCTTTGCTTGATTTAAGCATCAATAAAAACATCAAATGAAATGAAGGCCATAATTTGATGATTAAAGTCTGCAAAGGTACACACACGTGACATCCAAGATAAAAACTGATCTTTAAGCTATTTATTAATATGATGAAAAATATTCTGTTACAAATATCCCCAATGATTTGGCATTTCATACTTTTTCTAAATGGATTTATTAGTCACCATTTTGAAACAGAAATCTATCATGCAGTCATGTTTTTAAAATAATCTCAAGCTTAAATAGTAGATGTGTGAGGTCGGTAAAGTGCCACCGTTGTCAGCCCCTACTGTGTAGAGATTTTAGCTTTACAGTTGTGATCCACTAACAGTAAAAAGGCCTTAAATTCCATTACTCAGAAAATAATCATTTTTGGTGGCACAAGTCACAAACTTCCATAACAGAAATCCAAGACCTGCCTCAAAAAAGTAACTGGGTCAACCATCAGACTTAAAGTTACATTAAGTAATTTTTAGATGGCAATCCAAAACAGCACGTCCACCAGCAGCCCTCTGGTAACGTATAACAAACTTCTCTGCTTTCACAGACTGGGTCGAGACAGGTCATCATCTCAGAGCTTAGAGTTGTCTGTGAGGACCACCTAGAGGAGGTCATTGAACAGAAACGTCCGTGCAGGCGGACAGGCTGCAGGGAACACAGGGAGCCCATAGTGGTAGGTTGCAACGGCTTACCAGCTGGTCTCTATGCAAGGTCTATACACGGCTTCATCCACACAGCTTTGGCCTCAGGAGGAGTGACCTATTGGCCAGAGTCATCAGGTGGGTGAGTCATCCGAGTGAAGGTGGTATGAGGTGTATGTATGAGGAGGAAAGACCTGAAACACCCAATGAACTCTTCTATACTATTGAAGATGTGATTCTATGGGTCATAGGATGTATTTTTACAGCATACAACAATCCAGTTTTTATCTACTTTTAAGTATTTAGGGCAGCACGGTGACAGTAAGATGCTTCCTGGCTCTACCAGCACTTGTGTGGGTTTCTCCAAGTACTCCAGCTTCCTCCCTAAAACAAAAAATAAAATAATGAACAAAAATGCACATTGGGCTAATTAGTGTCTCAAAACTGCCCATAGCAGCAAGAGTGTTTGTATATTTATATAATTGTCTATATGCTTCCCTGCAATTGACTGGTGGCCTGTCCAGGATGTAACTCTGCCTTTTGCCCAGAAAGAGCCGAGTAAGGCTGCAGAAAATCCACATGACCCTAAACTGGAATAAGCATGTATAGATAACGGGTCGTTTGTACAGAATTACCAAAGACAGTTCAGTGTATAGTTAAGAAGTTTTACTATATGCAAGGACCACTAGATGGCAGCACTCCACCTCCGTGTTCCATCCATTTTCTACACCCGTGTTATCCTTTGCAACAAGCACACACGCTCACACTCACGCCTACAACACATGTTTTTGGACTGTGGGAGGAAGCCGGAGTACCCGGAGAACCCACACAACCATGGGGAGAACATGCAAACTCCACACAGAAAGACTCCCGCCGGTCCCGGGAATCGAACCAGGAACCTTCTTGCTGTGAGGCAAGAGGCTGAATCTTTGAATGATAAAAACACAAGTCAAGTTTAAGGTCACAGCTGTGTCAATGTAATCAGAATAAACAAATAAAATAATTAAATAGACTCAAATATAATGGCCCAACATATATGAACTTTTAGGGGAAGGCTTTCATGTAAGTGATAAAACATATTAACTCAAGATTTTAAAATGTTAGTCTTGGAGAGATTAAATCAGTTACACTGTCCACATGCGAAAAATAAATAAATTAGCGAAAATCCAGCAAAAATAAATAAATTTGTATAACTAACTGGCAATAAAAACTGCAGCTGGAAGCTAAGCCACTTCCACTGTCAGTTAATAATTAAGTACATAAATATACATGAACCTGTTTACTTGCTGTGTAAGATGCTATGAGATGACTTTTGCTGTGTTGACACAATACAAATGAACTGGATTGAACTAAATTAACTGCTGAAGAAGAGTAATCTCAAACAGCTGACCCGGGTGGACACACCCTTTGGACAAGAATAAACACATTTCAAATGTTCCCATTCACTGTCATGCACTCCTCCGGGAATGAGTCACGTAACTGGTCAAGAAACTTAAAAGTTGAAAATATCTTGAACACGCATCATGTCCCCAGGCCGCGGTGACTCAGAGAGTGATTTCAGTATCAGTCTATCAGTCTGAAACGGTGTCAGTACTGCAAAAGTTGAACTCTAACATCAGTCTAAAAGTGGGAAAGAGTCATTTCCACCCTGCTCTTGTTGAAGCTGCGTGTACGTAGAAAGGGTTTTCTTTGAAATGCTCTATGTTTTTATTGGAACTGCTTAGACACAGCCAGATTCTTCACCAAACCGGTTTGACCAGTCTAGTGCTTTTCTCTGTAACTCTGAATTAAACACTAACTGATAACATCAGTAAACAAACAAAGTTGGAAGATGACATTTTTTTCAAGCATAATTCATCCAGATTAATGGTTTCACCATGTCACATATTTGAATAAGATTTTATTTGAAAATCCATTCCTCGGGTCTGAGTTGCATAAAAGGACTTTACCAACCCCAAACCGACTTAAGGATCCCTACACGTGTGAGAACAACCTGCCAGGTAAAGACGGCAATCCCTCAGGCACAACGGGACTCACTCTGAGTTTCCCAGAAGACCTCCTTCATCTGCTCTGCATGCCAGAGTTTTATAATGCAGGTATATCATTTCCTTTTTTTTTTTTTTTGTAGTATTAGACAAAGTAAACTGATGTTAAGTACGTATATGAGTCAAACAGTTTCAGAAGTAAGACATTCTCTTTTTTTTTCACTTCTCCTTTACAGCAGAATAGCAGAAATATGTCCGGAAAGGGAGATGACGCCTGCGGACAATAAACACAGGACGATATGAGAACCATCTGTGACAACTGACTTGCTGACCCGTCATAACACTTAGTATATATTCACTATGTCTCTCACACAGCAGCTAAACGATACTGGTCTAATGAATTTTAAGGAAACAGGAGACAACTTCCCACAACTGACAATAATATTTTAATTTGGGTTTTTTTCTATCACGCCCATATTATTGCGCTATGTTGTCCAAACAACAGGATCCAGCAGTGACTGAAGTTTTGTTTCGTTTATCATCCAGCTTTACAACGCTGGGCATTCCTGCTTTAAAGAAAACTCATACAGTTCTTGACAAGGCTTAACATGAGGTAAATATAAATTCAAGTAAAAAAAATAACACGTGATATAAAATCAGGTCATTATTTCTTAACAGAACTAAGGTAAAACTCAGCAGCAGTGCGTGAAAAACCACCAACATACTTCCTGTTTCAACAGAAATGATGAGAGTAAGTCCCACTAGCAGTAAGGGGATGCGTATCAAATGCACTTGATTATTTCAACAACCATTAACAGTGAGGTTTTGCCAGTTTGCTGGTCCTGAGCTTTCATGTGCGTTAACGCAATGCCAAAGAGGAAAAACATTAGCAGTTATCTTAGATTGTTCCTGTTGTTGTGATCCATTGATCTGGAACGTGTTATAAGGCCGTTTACAAACAATTTAGAGAATATATTTCTACAGAGAAAAAGATAGTTTGCTATCTCCCCAGGAGTGGATATCCAAGAAAGAAGAGACCAAAAGGGAAGCTGTTTTGCCACTACGTAGAGTGGCAACACAGCATAAACAAGAGAAATCTGTTGTAAAATGCCCCACCCCTCCCCTGCTGTAAAACACAGCAGGGAGGGGTGGTGATTTGGGGCTGTTTTGTTGTCACACAGCTGGACACCTGGCAGTTCTTGAGTCGGCCATGAACTTCTCTGTGTACCAGTTTTCTAGAGTGAAAAGTCAAGTCATCTGTCTGGCACCTTAAGCTTGGTTGAACTTGGGTCATGCAACACAACAGTGATCCAAAGCACACCAGCTGCATTCAAACAGAAAAAAAAATAAATAAAGTAATCAAGGTCTTGTGAAGGTCCAGTCGAATACTATTTAAGTCCAAATGAAATGTGTGACAGGACTTTTAACTGTGCACAAGCTTGAAAACCTTCAATGAACTAAAGAAATGTTGTAAAGAAGAATTGACCAGAAAAACTCCACAACGATGCTGGAGACAGGAAATGGCTACGTTTTATTATTAAAGTTCCCTGACAACATAATAATCAAGACAGTTTGAAGATTGTTTACTTAAGTCACAACTGTAGATAAATAATGTACTAAATTTAGGTTCTTTTGTTTGTTTATACTTCTAAATGATCAATGTTTGTGATTGAACTGCTCCAAATAAGCATTTTAGGTTAGTGTAAAACTATTTTGATATCAATTTTTCACAGAATTATCTCTCATGAATTTTCAGAAAAAAACTTAAACTGTTATTTGAATAATTATCTTAATCATAGGAAACATTATAACCAAACTCAAATACATATCTGCTTAATGAGTCTCACCCATTGTCTTACTTGGGTCCCACTTTGTGCCAACCGCAAAAGCAAGCGCAACTGGGCCAAAAAATAAAAAAAATAAAATAAAGTCTTATATGATACCTCGTTTTTAACGCCCGTCTATGTCTCTGATAAGCCCTACATACAAATGTTGGTTGGGATTCACAGGATTATGACTAATGTTGGCTGCAAATGAGTCCACTTACGTTTTTAGTAAAATCAAATATTGTAGGCTATTACTTTATAGGCTATACACTGTTTATATAGACATATTTTTTAACAATATAACAAATACGTCTTGGTGCTACCGTTTGATCCCCTTTACCGGGTATCTGCTGTATCAATCCTAAACCTTGTTCTCATGAATATGTTATCTGTTTCGTTTCCGGCTTGCAGAATGGGGGTCAGGTGACATCATGAAACTACAGGTAGTGCACGCTCTTTACGGCTGATGAGTGAAACTGCGTGCGCGTCCCCGCCCACCTGCCGCAGAAACCGCCTAAAAAAGCTCGCTCCCGTGATCCCCTCACAGTTGTGAAGGTGCGGCGGAGTAACAGGTGCGCGAGGAGTCAACCGGAGACTTTGGCTTTTAATTTTTTTAAATTAACACTTTTGCGTGGTATTTTGCTTCCAGAAACGCAAAGGATATATTTACAGATACAATCAACGGACACAACTTTGTCGGAGACGAAACAGGCTTTGTTTAAAAAGGAAAGGGGAACAGAAACAAACCTAGAAGAGTGGGATATTCGCACTTTTGAAAGTAGCTGGACGTCGTGTTTTGTTGATTCAGCTCGGAGGACAAAGAAGTTGAAATGGCCAACTCGGGTCTACAAATGCTGGGGTTCTGCTTGGGCCTTTTTGGATCGATTGGGCTGATAATTGGGACCATGTTGCCCCAGTGGAAGATGTCTGCTTATGTTGGCGACAACATCATCACCGCCGTGTCCATGTATGAGGGCCTGTGGATGTCCTGCGCCTTCCAGAGCACCGGTCAAATGCAGTGCAAAGTGTACGACTCGATCCTGCAGCTCAATGGTGAGGAACTAACTTGACTACTTTTTCTGTCCCCCACAAAAAAAAAAAAAAAAAAATTCTTAAAAAAAAAAAAAAAAAAAAAAGCCCTTGAAAAGCAGTTGAATGGTGACTTTAAGATGCCGCCCCTCCCCCACATTCTTCCCCGTTCTCATCCCTGTTCACCTGTGCGTCTGAAAGGTCACGGAAGTTTGAAAGTAGCCCCAGACCTGATTAACACCCAGTCAATAATTAACTGGTCTCAACTCGAGCTACTGATTTTTGCATATTCGCGCACAGCAGTTTATTTTATTTAGTGTATTTTTAAAGGATCTAACAGTGAGAGTCACCTGTTGGAAAACCGAAGCTCCCATTTCTTTCCGCCATGTTTGCGTCAGTAACAGACGAACTTCCTTTTTAGTTATGACTCATTGAAACCTGGAAAAACAGGTGTTTTTTTTTTTTTTTTTTTTTCACGGACACGTTGATCAAGTGGATTCACCAGTTTTTAATGAAAGATGTTTAATGGTTGGAAGCGCTATTGTTTTTATAAAATGAGATTCTTCAGCCTGAAAACCTGGAATGTGCACATTGGTAAAAACACCTGGGCAATGATTATCTTGAGTCATTGTGAGGAAATCTCCACCTTGTGTAGATTTCTTTACACAGCAGGTGTGGTTAAAGGTTAAACACCTGTAGCAGCCACTGCCTCTCGTTAAGTATTTGAGGGTGTTAATGATTTTGAAGTTGGTCAAAGCTGACCTCCACACCTGAGGAATACTACCAACGGCAGGGACTGGGAGTGTCTGCTTCACGAGGAAACCCAAAACCTTGTTAGACCTGTTTGTGGCTCTCATGCAAACAGGGCACTGCCCCTCCTCCCCCACTCCCCTCAGTTTGACTTCTTTTTTTTTTTTTCTGTTTTTTTTTTCCGCTCTGAGCCAGTTTCTGTGATGCGGAAAGCGATCAGAGGCTGCTCTGTTGCTCTTAGACGGTGTTTACACCACCTTTTTTTACCCCAAATGATGGCCTCCAAACACCAGAGAAGCTGCAAGCTACAATTAACAAAAATGTCAGAATGAACTCAAGTTGTTTAAGATCTTTCCTTACTCCTACAAAGCCTGCTGGTTCTTAACTCTGTTTTCCTCTCTACTAGGTGCCCTGCAAGCAACCCGTGCACTCATGATTGTGGCCATTATTGTAACGTTGGCCGGTCTGGGTGTCGCGTGCATGGGAATGAAGTGTACTAACTGTGGAGGAGATGACAAAGTTCGCAAGTCCCGCATCGCTATGACTGGCGGCATCATCATCCTGATTGGAGGTAAGAAGGTTTTTGGGTCTCGTTGTTTGGCTCCTCCCGTCTGCACGGTCTCACTGATGCTTGTTCTTCCACAGCTTTATGCTCCATTGTTGCCTGCTCTTGGTATGCCAATGACATCATCCGGGCCTTCTACAACCCCTTCACCCCGGTCAATACAAAGTGAGTACATGGAAAATTAAAAACGGTTGAATGGATCTACTTACATGTTTGTATGGACCGTTTTGACTGACTTGCACCTTCCTACAGGTATGAGTTTGGGTCTGCCATCTTCATCGCCTGGGCTGGAGCGTTCCTGGCAGTAATAGGAGGTGGCATGTTGGCGGCATCCTGCCCGAAGAGCAAAGAAGCACCCAAGTATCCCATATCCAGACCACCCAGCAGCAAAGAGTACGTTTGAGCTGGACAGAACTTCATTGTAGTTTGAAGGAAGGTTTTTTTTTTTTTTTTTAATTTTATTTTCTCTTCATATCCAAGGAGTACCAATTTTAAGTTCCTGCAGGGTTTCCCTGTCATATTACTGTAATATCTTATCAAAACACATTCAAGTTTTTCAGTAATGGCTGTTTACTCGAGAGCGTTAGCGTTAGACCTGCTTTTTTTCTTTTTTTTTTTTAAAAAAAAAAATGTAAACTCATACCATATATGCTGTGTACTCTACATAGCCGACAACTGTAGAGCACAAAGTTTCTGAAAATGCATCCTATTATCTACAACTTTACTTTAAAAAGCTTTGTTCACATGCTGCAACGTATAAAGTGAATTTGAAGTGTTTGGCTACCCTTTCTGGAGATGCTGTAATGGACTCTTGACAGATGACTGGATAATATTTAGTCTTGCACCTATAAATCGGCTTATCACCAATATTTGCATGTACCTGCTCCTTTTTTCTGTAAGTAACTCATCCTTTTTAATACCACTGCATTTGTGACGGAGAGACATGGTAACTCCTACTCACATTGCCAATGTTTTACTTTGTGAGACGGGACAAATGTTCACCCATTTGTTAAACTTGTCTGTAAGCAGTGTTTGTAAATGGGCTGTGGTTTGTTTGTTTTTTTTTTTTTTTTGTTTTTTTAATATTTGGCTTTTAAAACCATTTGTTGTACATAAAATAAAAGTGGAAAACCTATTGGCTCTTGGAATGCTGGATTTTGGAAAACCTACCTACTTGGCACTAAAAATGCTCAAAATAAATGTAAATTATTTTCTCATGGCAACTTAAACAGCTCAGTTAAGTCAGATTGTCCTATCCAGGCAGGTATCTGAAATGCACGACTTCCTGTGGCAGGTGGAGGCAGTCAACCAAAACCGAGAAATAACTGCCACACAAGGTGGCAGTTAAATATTCTGAGGTGATGGTTCCAATTTTAATTTCAGTTACTTCCTCCAGGATTACATTAGATCTGTCCTCACTCTTCCACAGTCACTCCCTGCCAGGCTAGATCATAAAACTAATTACAAGTCCGCCTTAATTCTTTACACTCAAACCGCTTATTTTCATACTATTGAAGTTTTCATATTTAGTTTCAAACAGGGTGATGGCTGCTTTCAGTGGTAAAATACTTTCCCTTGTTGCAGATTGAATGATTAATTTCCTGTCCGCAGTGTAAATCTTTTATTTTATTTTCATTCTCTCCCCCAGAAAGGATTTTCCTCCCTGCTTTAACTCTGTGCACATCTGTCGGTTCCTCTAATCTAATCAGCAGGGTAGGGCTCCTACACAAGCCTGGAATGTCTTTTTGCACAACTGAATGTTGATCATAAATTTGACCACTACTTTATCATGCTGACTGATGCACAAATTGCAAATGAGGATTAAGGGCTGAAAGAAAGTTGCTGAATCTAAACAAGTGGTCATGTCTGATAACTTTTTTTTTTTTTTTTTTTTTTTTTTAAACCCTTGCTTTTATGTGTGAAAACATCATTGTGGGTCTTACTTGACAGGTAAAGTAATAAAATTACTTATTTTTGTCATTTAACCAAAATGGAAGTTGTGGATGTGGAAAATACCAAGTACCCACTTACTCCTTCCATTGGATTTAGGATGGTAAAGCAGGTTACACACACAAAGATCATCGGGTTGTTTCTGTCCCGATTTTCCCCTTCCTGGCCAACTCCCAACCTCACAGCATTATCCTCTCAGATTATCCTGTGTTCTGAGGTATGTTGAGAGTAAATTTGTCTGTCTCCAAAAGGGATCGGGCCGACGGTCCCAAATACTAAACTCGTTTAATACAAGAAAACCATGTGTGGGGACAGCCGACAACGATTGACGAACAGAATGTAGACAATCAAGAGACGGAGGAAGCGAACGTGACGACATTCTGGATTTCATAAAATAGTTATCCACGATCTGCCATTTTTCTAAACGGAACAGTAATTGATACCTAAAAATGAGCAACTTTCTTGAACGTAGTCCTGTGTGAGCTCTGAAGTGCTTGTAACCATGAGCGTAATTAAACGGCAACTTAAGTTTTTTTTTAAAAAGCCATCAACACCGAGGCCAACAAGCAAGAAGTATAATTTACAGAGTTACAATGAAAACATGAGATCTAGCTCCACTAAGGTTTATAAGAGGAAAAACGTGTATCTGCCCTGATGAGGGGATGAAGGAGGGGGGTTGAAGCGCCGCGTCACCATCATCACCACCTCCTCCTGTCCTCATCTGGGAGTGCAAGTGGACTTGAGAATGATTTTCTAAAGAAACATGCGAGCCACAGAGTTTGCATTCAGAGGGTGCGAGAGACGCTATGGGCATGGACTGGTTAAAAAAAATATGTAAAACTACAGTCAGTTATTTATCAGCCAGCAATGACTGTCTCCACTTCCACAGCTCTGCAACAACCTGGGGACAAAAATATGAAAAACAAAAAAAAAAACAGTTAAGCCAAGGACCTGAGAACTAACGCATGTAAAAAGGATGAAATAAAGTATTCTGCTTAATGTCCTCTATTCCTCAACATAATCCATAACCAAATTTGTACAAGTTTGAGCTTTAGTGCCCCCTTGTGGTTGCACCAACAACCAACCATGTCCAACAGATGAAGAAAGCTGAAATATTCTGAAAATGTAGAGACTAAACTGTGAAAAGTTTCACATCGACAAATTACAAAGACTACACGGTTTTATAAAAAAGGAAACATCTTATACCTTGGGGTCTGCGACTTTGTGACCATGCTTCACGAAGTTCTCAAACTTGGGCTGGGCCTTTGGTAATGTTACACCCTGGAAAAACACAATCAAGGCACTTCAGCATACACCAACATAAAAACACCTCAAAAGCAAGGAAAACTCATGGCTCCAACGACACCGACCTTCTTTATCGCCTCCATTATCTTGGCTTTAATCTCAGGAACTGTTAAAGTGGCTTTGGGTGTTTGGGGTTTAGGCGTCCTTTCACCTTTCCCTGTAGGCGTCTTCCCCTGCAGAAGAAAGGAAAATGCAACCAACAGTGTTCGTAAACGCCACCAAAAAGTGACACCCAGTGGATACGAAAAGCTGTTAGTGGGAGCCGGCCGGTACCTGCTTTGCCGCTGGAGTACTGGGTGCGGAGCTCTTCCCATTCTGAGCAGCGGCCTTTTGCTTGGCTGGTGTTAGTTTAGCCTGCAACCAAGAGAAGAACGTTAATAAAATACTAAATGTTTCATCTTAGGTCAACCCGAGCTTCAATCCAAGTCTAATCAGGGTTTTACTCGCCTTTATAGGCGATTCTTCTGCCTCACTCTCGTCATCCTCTTCATCATCCCTGAAGAGAGAGGAAGAAAAAGGCAACATTTAAAAGCGAACAACGTTGAACAGGATAAAATGATTCCCCGGTGACGCAGCTTTTACGCTTCCTTGTTTTATGACCCGAACTGGGCCCATTTAATGTAGCCATTTTTATGAACAGCAGTTACACCGACCTCTGTTAAGTCTTAAACCAGACACCTGCCCTTCAAGCAGACTTTATTTGGACAAACAAGTCAGCTGTACACCAATCTGTGAATCCCACCATAATCCCAGTCAGCTCGAGAAGAGCTGAACTACTACATAATGATTTTACAAACGACTTCAACAGTCTTGTTCATGTCTGGGTGCACTCTTCTGGTCTCGGTTCGGTAGAAACGGGAGGCAACCTTTTCCTCCCTGCATTACCTCTGTGCACATCTGTCGGTTCCTCTAATCTAATCAGCAGGGTAGGGCTCCTACACAAGCCTGGAATGTCTTTTTGCACAACTGAATGTTGATCATAAATTTGACCTGTCCACTATTTTATCATGCTGACTGATGCACAAATTGCAAATAAGGATTAAGGTCTGAAAGAACTTACGGGAAAGTTGCTGAATCTAAACAAGCGTTTTTTTTTGTTTTTTTTTAAATCCTATGCTTTTATGTGTGAAAACAAACATCCTTGTGGGTCTTACTTCTTGACAGGTAAAGTAATAAAATTAATTATTTTTGTCATTTAACCAAAATAGAAGTTGTGGATGTGGAAAATACCAAGTACCCACTTACTCCTTCCATTGGATTTAGGATGGTAAAGCAGGTTACACACACAAAGATCATCGGGTTGTTTCTGTCCCGATTTTTCCCTTCCTGACCAACTCCCAACCTCACAGCATTATCCCCTCAGATTATCCTAAATTTGTCTGTCTCCAAAATGGATCGGGCCGACGGTCCCAAATACTAAACTCGTTTAATACAAGAAAACCATGTGTGGGGACAGCCGACAACGATTGACGAACAGAATGTAGCCAATCAAGAGACGGAGGAAGCGAACGTGACGACTCGCATCGAGCTCGCTCCGTAGACCGTGTAAAGTCCATGTTCATGCTGTCTCCAGGATTTTTTAACGGAGACACCGTTAACTGGCTTTTTTTTTTTTTTTTAATCCAGGATTTTTCTGAAAACCGGTTCCAAGACCACCACCATGCATCCATTGTCTACACGTTTCTTTTCAAATCCTGTACAGGGTCACGCGGTTCTGCTGGAACCTATCCCAGCTCATTATGGGCTAGAGGCAGGATTCACTCCGGACAGGTTCCCAGTCCATCGCAGGACTACATTATTTCCTTGTCTTGTCTGTCTTCGTGTTTTCCGGTTGCTATGGCTGTTGCTAGTATTTTTGTTTTTTTTTGTAGCTCGGAGGATGAGATTGTTTACCCGTTGCGTGTGCGGTGTGTTGTGCTGCGATTATCAGAGCACATTGCACAATGCGTGGGGGCTCTACATAAAAAATCCTTTCAGGTGTAAAAAAAAAAAAAAAAAAAAAAAAAAATCCAAACTTGCTGCACTTGAAGGATTTATCAGTAGGTATGACATTTTGGTAATTTGTGCTCAGGTGTGTACACAATGCCAAGAGGGAAAGACAAAAGCAATGGTCTTAGAGAAGCAATTGTTGCAGCGCATGAATCTGAAAAAAAATTTTCTACAATGCAAAAGATTAATCACAAGTTATCTAGAAGTGGAAAGCATTTCTAGATAGTGGTCAATCTTTCCAAAGCTGGACCTCCTGGGAAGGTCAGACCATGCAATGCTCAGAGACATTTGAATAATAAAAATAAACTCAAAAGCAACTCAGACCCTACTCATCATTGAGCATGTTAAATGTTGAAGTCTGTAAAAAACAAAATACAAAACAAGTATAGTTTGTTTAATCTGTTTAGACATCCTCGAAACTGCATTTTACTTCTGGAATTCCTATAAACATTAAATTTCTGGCCTCAACATCGACCACGTTTGAATTTCACCCAATGTGGCGTTTCAGCAGAAACACTTCATACCTACAGTCAGGCATGGCAGTAGAAGGGTGATGATTTGGGGTTTTTCAGCAGCAACAAGACCTGGGGATCTTGCAGCCATTTAGTGGAACTCCTTTGGATACCAATATATCTTAAGGGAGCTGTTGAGGAACCAATTTGAGGCCATCTGCCTGAGAATGACAACTTGATCAAAATTGGGTCATAAAGCAGGACAAAGAACTGAAGCACACCAGCAAATCTACACTCATCAGCCACTTTATCAGGTACACCTGATAAAGCGGTGCGTCCATCCACACACACACTCACCGCTTCATTACGCATACGCCAAGTGTACCCAGTAAAGCGGATGGTGACTGCACATTAGGGGCCTAGTAAATCAACAAGAGCTCAACGTTACATCCCCTGGCGGCACCTTTTGGGAACTCTGTACAAGTGAGACCCTGCAAAACCTCAATACACTGAAGCCATTTGCTAAGAATAGGCCAAATTTCTTCCAAAATGACGGGAGCAGGGAACAAACACTTCATGATATTGCAGCTAAATTTTGATCTACAAGCCAGTGAATTGTGGGTATCCTTGGTTTGGACGGCTTACTACTCATCACAGTGAAAACTGAAATAGCTCAGTCATTTCAGAATACACATTTGTCAGTTTCATCATGGAAAATATGTGCGCTCACTATAACGCTGTATTCCCAGGCTTAAACCACTGGACCAAAAAGGTCAAAAGCAACAGCCTTTCTTCAAGACCAGCCTGACAAAGAAATGCCATGTCCTACAGCCAAAGTGGCCACCTGCTGGCAGAAGTTAAAACTGCACATCACTTCTAGTAGTCTTTAATATGCCTGTAAACACACACATGTTAACATAATGCAGATTTCACAGCCCTTATGTGGCTTTTGTTTCAATCGCCAAAGCTGTGCAGGAAAATTTAGACTAAAGCAAACTTTCAAAGCTAAAAAGCTCAAATTACAGCTGCTCTATGGAAGCCACAAAATTCTTAATGGGGAGAGAGGCTCTGGATACTGTTGGTATGAAAGTTAAAGCCAGCAGGGACCACTGCAGCCAAGGGGGAAGTGGTACACTTGTCTTAAGGTGCGGTAATAAAACTTTTGGGAATGTAGTTTTTGAACTGAACAGGAACCTGCAGTTCCATCCAGCTTCCAACATTCCCAACTGTTAAAATGCAAGGACCTCAGAATGACGGTTTGCTGACAAGCTGGCACACAAACACCACCCGTAGTTTTAAAATCTTTATGACAACTTTCACATGAAACCATCAAACGAACAGCAAGACAAATTTGTAATTTTTAATTGTAAAGCATCACAAAAAAAAAATAATAAAAAAATAATAAAACACTGCATTTATTCCAAGAAGTGGGTACATTTATTGGTATTCCAATTGCTGGGAAACGGCACAAACCCACACCGTTCCTAAACCAGGTCTGAGATGAACCCTTTAAATCCAGAGCTGAATTAGTTATAAAAAACATGGACACTTGTTTGACAGCATGGAACAAAATATGCTTCTACACCGCTCGTGCGCCTTTACATTTTTAATTAAAGTCGAACCAGTCAAAAGGAATTATTTGTTTAAGTACAGCTTGGAATTTGAGTACATAGTCAATTAATTTGCATATTTCCTCATGTACACAATCCGTTTCCAAGTATGCAACCTTTGGCCTATGGACTCTCGGTAGCCATGGCAACACAAGGCAAATAGATCTTCAATGGAGCCGAAATGTGCCAGGTGCTTTAGCTTTGTTGCTCATTTCTGGACGGTTAAACGAGAACATGTTGATTTCTGATGCATTTCCAACAAGTCTGGAATCTCGGGATGGCACTGGGAATCTCTCAGTATTAACATTCTTCATCAAAGTACCAAGCGGCTGCATTCTGGATTTCATAAAATAGTTATCCACGATCTGCCATTTTTGTAACCAGAACAGTAATTGACACCTAAAAATGAGCAGCAACTTTCTTGAACGTAGTCCTGTGTGAGCTCTGAAGTGCTTGTAACCATGAGTGTAATTAAACGGCAACTTAAGTTTTTTTTTAAAAAGCCATCAACACCGTGGCCAACAAGCAAGAGGTATCATTTACAGAGTTACAATGAAAACATGAGATCTAGCTCCACTAAGGTTTATAAGAGGAAAAACGTGTATCTGCCCTGATAAGAGGATGAAGGAGGGGGGTTGAAGCGCCGCGTCACCATCATCACCACCTCCTCCTGTCCTCATCTGGGAGTGCAGGTGGACTTGAGAATGATTTTCTAAAGAAACATGCGAGGCACAGAGTTTGCATTCAGAGGGTGCGAGAGACGCTATGGGCATGGACTGGTTAAAAAAAAAAAATGTAAAACTACAGTCAGTTATTTATCAGCCAGCAATGACTGTCTCCACTTCCACAGCTCTTCAACAACCTGGGGACAAAAATATGAAAAACAAAAAAAAAAAAAAAAAAAGTTAAGCAGAGAACCTGAGAACAAACGCATGTAAAAAGGATGAAATAAAGTATTCTGCTTAATGCCCTCTATTCCTCAACATAATCCATAACCAAATTTTTACAAGTTTGAGCTTTAGTGCCCCCTTGTGGTGGCACCAACAACCAACCATGTCCAACAGATGAAGAAAGCTGAAATATTCTGAAAATGTAGAGACTAAACTGTGAAGAGTTTCACATCGACAAATTACAAAGACTACACGGTTTTAAAAAAAAGGAAACATCTTATACCTTGGGGTCTGCGACTTTGTGACCATGCTTCACGAAGTTCTCAAACTTGGGCTGGGCCTTTGGTAATGTTACACCCTGGAAAAACACAATCGAGGCACGTCAGCATACACCATCAACATAAAACACCTCAAAAGCAAGGAAAACTCATGGCTCCAACGACACCGACCTTCTTTATCGCCTCCATTATCTTGGCTTTAATCTCAGGAACTGTTAAAGTGGCTCTGGGTGTTTGGGGTTTAGGCGTCCTTTCACCTTTCCCTGTAGGCGTCTTCCCCTGCAGAAGAAAGGAAAATGCAACCAACAGTGTTCGTAAATGCCACCAAAAAGTGACACCCAGTGGATATGAAAAGCTGTTAGTGGGAGCCGGCCGGTACCTGCTTTGCCGCTGGAGTACTGGGTGCGGAGCTCTTCCCATTCTGAGCAGCGGCCTTTTGCTTGGCTGGTGTTAGTTTAGCCTGCAACCAAGAGAAGAACGTTAATAAAATACTAAACGTTTCATCTTAGGTCAACCCGAGCTTCAATCCAAGTCTAATCAGGGTTTTACTCGCCTTTACAGGCGATTCTTCTGCCTCACTCTCGTCATCCTCTTCATCATCCCTGAAGAGAGAGGAAGAAAAAGGCAACATTTAAAAGCGAACAACGTTGAACAGGATAAAATGATTCCCCGGTGACGCAGCTTTTACGCTTCCCTGTTTTATGACCCGAACTGGGCCCATTTAATGTAGCCATTTTTATGAACAGCAGTTACACCGACCTCTGTTAAGTCTTAAACCAGACACCTGCCCTTCAAGCAGACTTTATTTGGACAAACAAGTCAGCTGTACACCAATCTGTGAATCCCACCATAATCCCAGTCAGCTCGAGAAGAGCTGAACTACTACATAATGATTTTACAAACGACTTCAACAGTCTTGTTCACGTCTGGGTGCACTCTTCTGGTCTCGGTTCGGTAGAAACGGGAGGCAGCCTTTCCCACATCTCATAGCAAAATGTTCAACGTTGCGAGATTTTATTCTCGTCTCGTGGAGCTCGCGTTTGTTCATTATCGAGCGATAAGCAACAAAAATGTTATCCGTTGCATAAATCATAATCATGCAAACTAGTCTTTGCAAACTTTGTTCTTGCAAAGTCGGCGTGTTTGGTCAGCACACGATCACTACATTATATTTTTTTGTCCTGAGGAAAAGAACTATTGCAATAAAGAGATTTTATAGCTCAGGCTAAAATGTCTAAAACTACAAAAATAGATCAGCTGAACAAGTTTACAGTAAAGCAGACCGCTGGGCGCGCAGTCACGGCTGCCTGCGCCGAGTCCGGACGCCCACTCCCACAAAAGCCACCGTTAAATTTAGAGACGTCTAGAGACTCAGTGGGCATCCAGACGGGGGAAAACAACCGTTTCATTGTGTAAAGCTTACTCATCATCTTCATCCTCCTCATCATCATCCTCGTCGTCATCACCCTCATCTTCCTCCGCGGCCATTTTCATCTTTTTCTGTGAAGACGCCAGAAGCAGGTTATTGTCAACAGACATTTCTAGCAGATGTTCAGCAGGACTTGTTAAATTAAAACAAACCTGAGACTTTGGAGCAGGGGATGAAGCTGGCCTTTTCATTGAAGTTTTAAGCTCCTCCTCCTCCTCATCTTCATCATCCTCTTCATCAAAAGACTGATCTGCCTCCATCACTAAGAGAAGTTTGTTAAGTTTCATACAACAGTCACAACAGTTGTGCAATGAGGGTTCTTCAGTTCTCGGAGTGCTCACTTCCACAGGAAAAAAACAAACATCAGTCCTGAAACAAATACTCACTGACAAGGTGCTGCCCACTGATGTGGACTGGACCTGAACCCGCCTTCAGACGGAAAACAGCTGGAGGGGTGATCGTGAAACCGCCCAGACACACCTAGAAGAACAAAAGCCACAGAGATGGTTATTCGACCAACATTTCTAAGTGACGGAAACATTTTTTTTTTTAAATATTCAAGTCAACCAGAGCTGGATGCTTCTAGCGAAGAACAAAACATCACGCAGTAACAACCAAACAGGACGAACGGACCAACAGCTCTGGATACATTTATCACCGCAGCGGCAGCACCGGCAGCTTTGGGCTCGCGTGACTGGGGCTGCAGAGAGAAATACTCAGCGACCCCCTTATTGTATCAAACACAAGATTTACTGCTCGATAAAAAGGCGCGGGCGCTTTCATACGCTTCTAACAAAGTACAATAGAAAAGAAGTTTATTGGTGCGAGCAGAAAAACCCTTTCCACCAGATGTTGATCCGCGTCGAACCTCCGTGCGACACCCCCACCCAGTCAGCAGTAAATGAACGCCGTTCACCATTGAAGCGCCTAACCTTTGAATCTTGACTGACAAATGGCACCAAGACAAAAGCGCTAGTATCTGTTGAACGCCAACGTCTAATATTACAACTCATCCCATATGGGTTTCCTATGACTGATGCGGATCTACTTATGCATTATTAAAGGAATCTGGGCAGCTGATGGCTGGTTTATGCTGGATTTCATGTGGCTACTCTGCTATTTCAGCTGGACGATGCTGCGGCGGTCACCTCGAGTGGTGGGCAACCGGAACCGTGAGATGCATGTCCTTAAGGATTTGTATTTGTGGAAGCTTTATCTTCTACTCACTTCCCAGGATTTACTGCCTCTGCTATACCAAAGCTACACCTCCTTTAAGCACACTGTAAATACTGATTAGGCAGCGCATTTCCCACCTAACACGTCGCAGACACAGGGCTTTGAGCACTTTGAACTTAACCTGTATATTTTCCCAGAGTAGCAGAAACACGTCTTCCCTGTTCGAGTCCTGTACTTACACTCGGCAGAGTAGAGGGCTTGAGTGAAGCGAGTGCTGCCTTGATTTTCTGACCCTCTGCATCTTGTCCCTCCACTTCCACCATGTGAAGTTCATCTTTCGTGGTGGAGTCCACACAAGCCTGAAGGGACAAACGTGACAAGTGGCGGTTAGTGGGATCGTTTTTAGGATATTTCACACCTAACATCTATTTAAAACAGCTTTTCCACATTCGTCTTAGTCATTTTCATGGCATTTACCATCCTGAGATCCAGCTGATGCTCCAAGTCATCATCCTCAGGATTGAAGACTACGTCTTTTCCAGCTTCCAGTACGCAACCTGGTGGGGGGACAAAATGTGGTCAAGAACCCCCAAAAAAAATATATATACCGTAACGACTGAAGAGTCGTGAACAATTTACAAAGAAGTCACCTGAGACAGAATCATATTTATACTTAAACTTAACTGACGTGCTCAAACTAAGACAGGCAGCACAAGACAAAAGACGATGACATGCACACACGTGTACGCACGCGCGCACACAATGAGCCCACTCAGAACTTGTTGATCACATCTGAATTAGATTAAAATTTAAGAAAAAGAAAAATTTTAAATTAAAATGATAATTAACGCCCTAATTTTCTAAGAGAAAATTAACACGCGGACGAGGCGTCTCGTGGGCATCAACCCACGTTGCGAGGAGCCCAGGCCACGTGACCAGGGATCTAGTTGGTTAGACTTCAGATTAAAGCGCGCCCTTCATCAAAACCCCAGTTAATCGATGTAGGAAGCTCCTTCAGTTTTTCGTGGAGAATTGTCGAGAAGCAGCACGATCGGTGAAACACGCTCTCCGCCATGTTGATGCCCAAGCACGTGCGTGGTAAACGAGGTCTCGCGCTGAGTCGCTCACAAGGTCTCGTGACCTCCGGCTACAACTTATGACAGCTTATTGTGTATAACAGAGACCGACTAAAGGTTTTTAGTCCTGTGGGGTTGAAATAAACACGTAACACTTCGCCTCTGGTTGCAGAGGGCCACGTGCAGCCACACAGTGCGCGTCCTCCTACTCTACTACTGGCACCAAACGTGACGACATGCGTGTACATCACACAATAATACGTTATCTCACCATAAAGAAAGGTTTGTGGGGCCATCGTTTCGTCGTTTAAACCGTTCATTGTGTGATTTCGGAGAACCAGCTGCTGTCCTGCGGTGAAAGTGTGTGCGGCGTTACTCTCACGTCTTCTTCACGGCTCCAGTCGTTCAGAGCGTAAGAGTAGGCGCGCCACCCACTGGAGCAAAGCATGCGGCGTTTCTTAAAGCGACAGCGACATAGAGGGATTAGTGTTCTTCAAGTCCAGAAGGTCTCCGCCTATGGGCGTGGAGGTTACATCCCTCTTTCGGCGACTGTCTCAGATCCATAGGAAGATTCTATTTCCTACATTCTGGTTGATTTTAACGGGTTGTTAGACACCTACATTTACAGAGCAGACTTGGCCTCATTTTTGGCCTTACCAAACTGTCTAATGTTGAAAACAAACCTATGATCGTTTTATGTCATTGTTGAATTTGAATGACACAGAGGAATCAAATTCCTTGTTTTGTTTATGTAATTTTTTCCCCCACAAATCTAGCGAATAAAGTAAAAAGGAAAAACAGCAACTTTCTAATCTATATTAATGTAATGTTAAACTAAACACGGCAAAACTTCCAACTAATTTTTCATTGTTTAGTTTAATATGACATCAATTTAACGTGACATGGGGCTAACTTGTAACAAAGGACATGTAAAAAATGGTTTTACAATGGTTTTAGTTTGACATTGTGAGATGGTGATTGAGCTGACGTCACCTACTCCAGTTTTGAGCAGTCTGCACTCATGGTTCAGTTTGGTCATAAACTTCATGCCAGACATTGTTAATGAAATGGGTTCAAAACTACCCTTGTTAATGCTTGTGTGCAGTCACTTGCTGTAGATATCCAGGAAAACCTGGAGTTGACTTTCAATGGCATAAATATTCTCTTATTGATCCAGTGGAATGGATTCTTTGGCTAAACAGCACTGGGTGAATTCATATGTTCACCTGGTAACAGTTGCCAACTCCTCAGTAAGGAAAGCAGCCATTGGCGATCCTAATAGGCGATAGAAGTTGCTAAATGACAATCATCTAATCTCTGTATATAATTGTGATGGATACTGTAGCTGTGAGGAATAACGTTGGGAAAGAAATTAAAAAGGGAATAAAAAAAACCCAGTAAATATGCTTCTTAGCTGTGAGTAAAGACCTAACAGAGTATAGTCATTCATATCTCAAAGAGAGTACAGTTAAATGCAGCAGTAATCTCCGATTTGTATACCTGAACAACAACTGAAGCGGGAGGTCCTTTTCCAAATGTTCACTTGCAGCTCCACGGCTCCTTGGATCAGCTGACGGAGCCGGGAACCACATGGACTCTGGACTCCAGTGGAGGCCTGTTGGAACCCACAGCCAGTCCGCCTGTAGCACTCCTTTCATATGTCGTTTTGGTAGTGAATCTTGAAACGAGGATGTTTGGACAGATTTGATCAGAGTGAATGTAAAGTAATATTAACCAGCATCATAGGTTAGCGTAAGCTAAGTCAGCCAAGCTAACGTGGCTGACTGTGACGGACATAAGGTGGACAACAGACGGCTTCCCAGGCTTTTCCTTCCACTCATAAGCAACCTGCCAGCCTGTAGTACTGGGGAAAAAAGGGCTTCAAAAGCAATCTTCAGAGCAAAAAATCAAAACCAAGGTTAATGTTGCAGACGGTTTGTCCGGTTCTCCTTGTACAGTCTATCGCTCCATCAGTCCTTTAAGTAATATAACTGCCTCCGCCTGTCTCTAATCATCATCTGGGGCCATATTCTCTAAGAGCTTATGGATATAGTGTGGTTTGGCTTACCACCATACTTCAACCACACCAAACTCTAATTACTGTCGGTCTGTCTTCCTGCTGCATGTTGGGATCTTCAGCAGCATTTTATTTCAAACGGTTTTGAAAGCAGATCTAAACAGTACAGCACACTTTAGAAATCTGCGGCGTGGTGGAAGTAACAGGCCAAAGTCCTGTTTTCATCTTCTACCAAACATAGTTATAATAATTTCAACAAAGTTAGTTCCAAGCGACATGGTATGTACACATTTCTGCCCGTGTATGACTTTCATTTCTATAAAACCGTGATGTTTTGGACATAATTAGCTCTTTATGGATCCCACTTCACAGTACATTAACCCTAATGTATTTGAATGGGTTACAGAAGACTGCAAAGTCTCCTTTACAAGATGAGTGTCTGCAAAATCTGATAAATATTGCACAAACTTAAGTCTGCAGCTTTTCGAAATGATGTCCTTCTATTTATAACTCCTCTATATTCTAGAAATGATGCCTCAATTACACCTTTTTACTTTACATTCTTTCTCACAGGTACTCACATGTAGAGAAAAAGACCACTCAACTAAATAATTTATATATTTATTCTTATGAATTAGAATGATCTTCTAACAACTTTAATTCAAACCAACACTTTGGATACGTAAGGCCGTGATGTCACAGAGATGTAACACACTGCAGAGAGCTGCTCCATTGACTGCAAAAAGAACAATGATAAATATTTTAGTGGTTCATCTACTATATCCTGGTGAGTTTTGTTTAATGGTGCTTTTAAAGACACCTTGAATGACAGAAAACTGTTGGCAGGAAACCGACGATACCGTGTTCTGTCTGTCATTACATAATACATAACCCAGGATGAATACGTACTTCATCACTGTCCTGGTTTGAAAGGGAAAGGCAGTGTAAAATGTTCATTAATCCAGATGGAGTTGTCCTCATTGTCATCACAGTATGACATTCCAATGCTGACATTTAGTGGTATTTCCCTGCATGATTAACAAAACTTTCCTACGGGCAAGATTTCAATAGATCAGCCAACCTGATACCATTTGACTGTTTCTGGCACAACTACATTAGCAAATTAAACAGAGTGGTATGATATCACTGTCACCACCTATGACGCAAATCGAGAACGTGTCCGTACCGTCTTAGTATTGGGGGCACTTCATAGCGATATCCAAAATTTAAAGAAATTTTTCCACTTTGCTTTCGCATTTTTAACAACACATACATTTGACCACAAGATGCTTCCCGTGAGAATGAAAAACAATCAATGTTGTTTTCACCAAAAGCTCCAACAAGGACAAAAAGACATGCACATGTACCCACTCAACATGTTAGACCCATGTATGGTATAGCTTTAAAATCATTTGACTGTCTACTGTAAGCATCAGACAGACCAGCAACAAGCAAGGCAGACTTACAAGTGGCAGCCAGACTGACACTAAAACACAGAGATCACTGCATCAGGAAAACCGACACATGACATTTAAATCTGTTAACCAAGGATGCATGAAATAATAAATACAGATCTCCTTATGGCCAAGTTTCCATAATAAATCCAGCAAATACTTGGAGGTAAAAAGTTCTTACATGCAATTACATTTTGGCAAAAATAAATACAAAAAACAACAATCAAGGAATTTCAGCCTCTTGAACACATAGGTCTTTAAAGGTTTGGAGCAGCCTTTAAACATATAGGATCATCTTTATCTTCAAAAGGCCAGTCTTCATGACAGGGCTGACAGCGTTGTATCAACGTCCAAGTCTGTCACTTCAGTCACTTTGCATTTGTGTTGTGGCAAAACTCGACAGGACGACTAAAAGCACTCCACTGCGGTTCCTTCATCTGAGTCATTGTGGGAGGTTCTGG
Source organism: Xenentodon cancila (assembly GCA_014839995.1). Classification (NCBI taxonomy): domain Eukaryota; kingdom Metazoa; phylum Chordata; class Actinopteri; order Beloniformes; family Belonidae; genus Xenentodon; species Xenentodon cancila. Next base: position 20,859,569 of record CM026213.1, on the reverse strand, counting down.
GTATATCCGGACCTCAGCTGGATGGAACGGGAAGAGGAGGAGGAAGAGGAGGAGGAGAGACTGGAGGTACTGCACATATGCACCCACACACAAGCACTCACACCAAGCCCTCTCATTTTCCGTGACTTTGTCTCCTTCGTTTCCACTTGTCCTACATCACGTTTTCAAACAGCTGCATGGATCTCATCATGGTTTCATCCTAGGGAGACAAATAGCAAGTAGTCATTGTAAGATGATGACTTTAAATGTCAGATGTGCTTCTTCAAAGTCTGGATGAAGACAGCGCTTTAGATGAGTTGGTACTTCTAGTATGTTCTGTATTTCTGCATAAATATGTCCTACAATCAGATTTACACATGTCCTTAAAAGCAAAAAGAAAAAAATCAAATTGAATGGAGACCATAAGCACATTATACTTAACATATCATATATCAATTGAAGACATTTTGCAATATTACATTACAAAGTACTCGTACTTCCGCTTATAGTATACAGTATAATTCCTTGTGCAGAAAACACTGCAACTACTTGGAGGAATTTTAGCCCAGCCCACCTTACAGAGTAGCTTCAGCTTTGGGATGAGGGTGGGTTTTTTTCTCATCACAGGCCCTTGCCCATCATTCCTTTAAGGTCAGAACTGTAGGTCTGTGAGTGGTCAAGGATCTGTGCTTATATAGCATCGTTCTTCAGCATCCTGCCCACAGATACCGCTGACCTTTCGGCTGAAGGACAATCTAATCTGCCTGCTTATCCACAGCCACTTCCTGTGACTGTGACCTGCCCATCTTTAGTCTTATTTAACCATTCCATGGCAAAGTTGTCCCTGTGCTTAGGGGTTGTTCTCTAGCTAAATCACCCTCTTTCTCTTGATGTTCTTGATTTTAATCTTCTAGATACATTTCCTGGTGTTTTTATTTAGATCCAGGAATAATAAAGTATGTTCTTTACGGAAAGTGGTGGGTTTCTCCTTGCAGCCCTGCAACCACCACAGTGGCTCGGTTCCATGGAAAAAACATGAATCTAACAGCACACAAAACAGCAAGCACCACTGTGGACGAACACATTTCACTAATACAATTATTGCCTTTTGTAGTAGACTTCTTGATCTATTTTAAGTTTCATACTGCACAGATTCAGGATAATACATACCTCTTGGCAAGCAATAATAAACTCCTCCAAAGTCACCACTCCATCTTTATTCTTATCCATTTTCTGTGGAAAAGTTTTTGAATTGACTAGAGATGTTATCAACATGCAATGAACTTTGCTATCTGAAACTGAAGAAAACAATAAACAGTAAAACACAAGGATAAAATGAATGTTTCTGTGGACTATAGTATTGTTGTATAAACAAAGTATTTACAAAAGTTCATTGGGGAAGTTACTGGATCAGTTAAAAATGACATGTTGAAAATTATTGTTAAAATTACTGTATAAATACCACTTTTGACCACATGGAGCAAAACACAAGAAACATCATAATTCAGCCTGTGGCATATTACACAACCATGAAGTGCACCTCTAGTGGGATAACGTGGTATTACAAGACGTGCCAGACCGTCCCACTCATGATCACACTAATGCTCTTTTTCTACACATCAGCTCTATCTGCCTCTGTGTGGGCAGAAGTAGTATTGCTAATAGTACATTTATTCTAATTTATCTAATATTTTAATGCAAAGGGTGAGAAATTAACCTGAAAAAAGGCATCGACATGCTGCTGTGGGACGTCTCCCTTTAATGCAGGGTAGGTGTACTTGCCCATCATGTCATAAATGGCTCTCACAATCTCTGTCATTTCCTGAATGAGTACAAGATAATGCTGAGGTGAGGGATCAAAACAACACATAAAACAAGGTTGCGAATGTGACAGCATCGACTCACCTCTCTGTTTATGTACCCATCTCTGTTGATATCATAAAGATGAAACGTCCATTCCAGCTTTTCCCTCATTGTGCCCCTCAGGAGAATAGACAAACCCATCACAAAGTCCTGTTAACAAGGGAAGCGTAAGATCAGCATAAAATGTAGAAGAGAGTAGGGAATTGCGTCATATCTGTGCATGATTTATTTTACCTTAAATTTAATGGAGCCATTGTTTGTAGTGTCAAATGCATTAAAAAGATAATGTGCATACATGCTCGCGTCTGCAAAAAACAAACAAGAAAAAAACACATGATGTGTCCTGCTCATAAAAATACTCTCAGGACAGCGAAAGACAATAGAAAACAGACATTCTTACCTCCATGAGGGAAGAACTGAGCATAAATGTGTTTGAACGTCTCCTCATTTACGACTCCACTGGGACATTCCTGTGAGAAATATGCAATTCATCAGTCTTAACTCTGCTTCCTTAAGTCGCTGTCATGTAGTGCACCAAATTAATCTGGGGGTCATAAGAGAAAAGTGTGGATACGTTTTTAAAACCACGATAGAGGATCTGCAGCTCCTGTTTGGTGAAGTTAGTTTGGGCTTCCAGTTGATCAAGACCTTCTGGCCTGTGACACACCATGGTCATCTCAAGCTCATCCTCTGTTTTATCTGCAGCATAGGGAAAGACAAGGAAAGATACAGTCGGTATTCTCAGGATCCCTGTACTGCTTCTATGACATAAACTCTTCCCAACCTTTGGGTAGACGAAAAGCGTAGGATGAAGTCAGTGAAGCTAGAAAATGTGAAGTCAGCTGGAAACATGTCAAAAATATGATTAGAAAGCAGAAAAGATTGCTTACAGAGGGGAAGTGAAGCAAAAGAAAGATAAGTGAAGGAGGAGGATAAAAAAAAGAAAGATGTGAGAAGAGCTACGTGCACTTGATGAATTCCCCTTCAAGAGCTGGAGCACTTTATTAACAACAGCACGGTGCTCAGCATCAGGCCCTGTGGAGATGGATGGTAGTTAATGATGGAAAGAGATGGCAAGTGTTTGTCACTGTCTCTACATTCCCGTTAATAATGGCAGTCAAACTTCCAGCTTTGGGCACCAATGAGTTAACAAATATGAGTAAATATCCAGAAGAAAACAACCACTGGCAGTTGAATCTTACTGGGAAAATGGCAGAGAAATGAAATCTGAAGCCTTAATACATGATCTACAATGATGCATTTGCACATGCAACACAAGCTTGTCCTTGTATGAACTAGTTAAAAAAAAGTGCACATGAGTCCACTATAATTCCACATTTTTTAACTTGACAAATCCACATGTTACTGTTCAGGGCATGATTCATCTCTCCAGAATCAATGGTTATAATTTTCACTTTTCACTTTTATATGGGAGTGTGTCTTCATGTCAGTGCCATTCACTGGAAGATCAGTTGTCAACCCTGAAACGATCTGTTTTTTGCCTCATTTCTCTCACAGCAAAAGAGTCATCCACCTTTTAGCTGGAAGCATATACTGTTTGCAACAAATGCTACTATTATTGTCCTCTTAATGTTATTACTATATTTAATATTTTGTTAATTGTTATTCACAACTTTTACCATTGGTATTAGCAATCATTTTTATATTTCTGCACACAATTTGAAATTATGTGTGATGTTATTTCCGGTGTGCCCCAGGGGTTGGTTTTAGGGTCAATTTTATTTCCACTTGATCTTGGTCAGGGCAGCACGGTGGCTTAGTGGTTAGCACTGTTGCCTCACAGCAAGAAGGTTCCCGGTTCAATTCCCGGCCCGGTCGGTCTTTCTGTGTGGAGTTTGCATGTTCTCCCCGTGCTTGCGTGGGTTTCCTCCGGGTACTCCGGCTTCCTCCCACGGTCCAAAAACATGCAGTGTAGGTTAATTGATCTTTATAAATTCTCCCTAGGTGTGAATGTGTGTGTGATTGGTTGTTTGTATGTGGCCCTGGATAGACTGGCGACCTGTCCAGGGTGGACCCCTGCCTTTCGCCTGATATGCGTCGGGATAGGCTCCGACAGATCCCCGTGACCCGGAAACGGATAAAGCGGGTATAGATAATGGATGGATGATCTTGGTCATGTAATTCACAGACATGGTATCTCATACAGACTTTTATGGGGATGATGGACATATTTACTTGCTTGTAACACCAACAGATATAAAAAAAATTAAGTTCACTGAGTAGTTGTTTCAGTATCGTCTCAATATTGTCTCAATGTTATAATATTGTAATATTAAACATTGGATGGGTAACAACGACTTGCAGCTGAATTTGGACAAGACTGAAGTAGTTGTATTTGTTCCTCTGCTAATTATACATTCTAGCTTTTGCTGTTTCCATGAGTGCCACAGTAGAGATGTTGATAGAAACTCTAGTCTATAGACTGACAAAAAAACTAAATCTAAGAGACACATATAGCAAAGATCATGCAGTCATGTTTTAATCACCTTAGAAACCATTCAAAAATATAGGCCATTTTATCTTTTAATGACACGGAGACTATTTCTTTGTGCTTTTATCTCATTGCGTCTGTCTTTTTGTAACAGCCTTTTAGCTTGTCTATGTAAAAAAATGTCTCCAGACAATTAAAATAATAAGCTCAGCTGCCGGGGTTTTAACTGGTATTATGAAACAAGATCACATTTTCTTATTTCCGCAGCTCTTCACTGGCTCTCTGTAGATTTTAGAATCGATTTAAAAATTCTTCTGATTACTTTTAAAGTAATTATTATTAATATTATTATTACAGATGTTATAGATTTTCATTGTACTCTTATTTTGGATTTTGGAGATGTTATATCGGATTTAAAACCTTTTGTGTCGTTATTTCTAGTGCAAGGAGTGAAAAAAGTGAAAGGAATGTTTAGAAAACAGTGTCAAATATAATTTGCACTTTTTGTTTTATTATGCAAGAGAAGGCGTTGCTTCACCTATACGCTTTCTGTCAGGGGTCTTTGGTTCCTTTAACTACAACAGATGAAACCAAACAGTGATGCGAAAAGAGCAGAGGTGTTGATTGGAGAGAGGCTGAAACAGGGAGGGAGGGGAAGACGGGAAGAAGGCAGTGTTTGTGTTTGGAGGAGGAGGTAGTTGTAGTGTCAGGGCGAGTAAGAAATGACACAGTAAGAAGGCACAGTGCATTTTAGAGACTTAAAAACTGATTCAGTAAATGACAATAATTTGTAACTGATTGCTGCAGGACGATGAGAGAAAAGACATTTAAAAAAGACAAAAACAATATTGCAAAATTACAGAAAGAAGTTATTGGCCTGTGATTTTAGAAAGTTTTTCACCTATCAGAGCTGGTCAGATTAGTTGGCTCAGTGAAGGCATCTTCCTGTCTTTCCGGACGTGTTACCTACATCCCTTTTCAAAGATGTCTTCCAGTCTATTGGTCCCTGTGCTCTCACAAAAGTTAATTATTTCCTGCTGTCTGGTCAAGTCCCTGATTATTTCAGAAATGCTGTTATTCTTCCACAAAAAAACAAAAAAAAAAAAAAAAAAAAAAATGGACTTGATTCTTCTCTTTTCAGCAGCTATTGACCAATCTCAAACTTGCCATTTATTTCTAAGATCTTAGAAAAAGTTGTTGCTAAGCAACTTGGAGCTGCCTTAGATAGACATGGGATCCTTGATTGGTTTCAGCCTGGTTTTTGCAGGGCTGACTCCACCAAAAAAACCTTTCACAGAGTCATTAATAACATCCTGATGCAAAGTGATGCAGGACATTGTTTTGTGCTATTGTTATAGGACTTGACCTCAGCTTTTGACACTGTCGATTATCATGTCCTGCTCGACAGTTTGAAATACAGGGTTGGGGTATCAGGTCTTGCTTTGAAATGGTTTTCCTCTTATATATTTGGAAGATCATTTTTGTGGCTGCTGCTACCCCACAGGGGTCTGTTTTGGAGACTTTATTGTTTTTTTTATATCTGCTCCCTTTGCAGCATATTTTAGGCTCTTTTAAAGACATTTATTATCATTGCTATGCTGATGATATTTAGCTATTCAGATATTGATTTCTTTTAACCCTCAGGATGTTTTTAAGATACATTTCTTGCTTAGGTGTTTTGATTCTGTTCAGAGTTGGATAAATTAAAAATATTCTTCAACTAAATGATGTAAAAACTGAAAAGTTCTTGTTTGTGGCCCTCAGACGTTTCTCCCTAAGATAGAGACGCATGGGCCTCGTGCTTAATTTATTAAACCCTCAGTGAGGAACCTCGGATTAACCCTGTTTTGTCTGGATTATCACATTTAATCACTTTTTCATTCTTGGTTTATCAGTTAAAAAATATCTAATTGTGTCGCAATCTGAGATGGAGATGATAATCTACACCTTCATTTCTTCACATCTCAATTACTGTAACTTGGTTTTCATATGTTTAAGCAATAAATTACCAAACAATTACAATTATTATTACAAACTCTGTCACCCCCTTACTAACTCAGCTGCGCTGGCTCCCCATACACTGCAGAGTGCATTTTAAAATTCTGGTTTTAACATATAGAGCTGTAAATGATCAGGCACCACTTTACATTAGAGACCTTCTGCAGCCAAACGTCCCCGGCGGGTCTCTGAGATTATGTTACCAGGCTCTGCTCGTTGTGGAGAAAACACGGCTAAAACTACAGGTGACAGAGCCTTTGGAGCAGTGGCTCCCTCATTCTGGGACCCCCTCGGTCTCAGCCTGAGATCCGTAGACTGTGCAATCTCTTTTAAAAAGCAGCTAAAAACGCATCCTTTAAAACTTGCCTTTGCTTAATTTTTTCTTTGTTTTATGTTACGATTTGTCCTGTGTTTTATTATGAAGCACTTTGTGATTTTTATCTTGAGAGGTTGAGATGTGCTATATAAATAAAGTTTTATTTATTTACTTACTTATTGCAAGATTATATATTTCAGTGAATGTCAGCAGAGAAATACTGCAGACTTTCTAGCAATATTCCCAGACTTCTCTGAGTGCGAAGAACAAGACTTGTTATAAATCATGTAGCAGCTGCTCTCCAGAAAAACCTTCATTACCACCAACAAGGAGGGATGTGTTATATGATGACATGATTGAGATAATTAGAGGTGGGTCTCAGCTCTGTGATGCTGTCAGTAGAAGCCCCTGCAGCGCCTTTGGGAAGGCGGCAAATGTTTCTTGAGAAAATACATGTCCTCAGTGTTATCATCGTCATCTCAGCTTCAACATGAGGCAAACCCTTCCAAACAAGTGAATGTCAGGTGGGTAGTAGATCACAAAAACCAAAAACACCTCTTTATGTTGCATGAGCAGTCATCCTTTTCCAACTCTGCTCTAGACCTTCATAACTTCAACCACCATTCAGACATATTTGTGCCACTTTTGTGATATTGATAATTGCTACCATGATGTTTTTGTCAAAGGGATTTCAGCTTTTTTTTTTTAACTGCTTCCATAGCTGTTTCTTTCATAGAGCGTTTCAGCATTTTAATCATAAATGACTGTATCCTGAGAAATTATATACCTCCTATGAGCAGATAAAGTTATTTATATGCTTTCATGAGGTACCGTTTCTGGTTATTCAAAAAAAGTTTTCAGTTTCTATGGATAACAAAACACTAAAAGAGTCAAATTCACTTTCAGAAGGAACTGTCTCACTCAGGGACGATGTAGCAGGTGCAACAAAAGGACCTTTTTCTCACATAGCTCAAAAGTTGCATACGTTGGATCTACTGCTCCTCCACAAAATAATGAACAATGACCAACCAGAATTCCCCAATGGAAAGTCTTATGTATAAGGGACTTGATTTCCAAAAATACAGTGGCTAGAGTGGAAAAAAAACAAAACAAAAAACCTCCAAAACAAACAAAAATAAAACAAGGAAAATAACCTGTCAAAATGAACAAAGCTCTGGACATCTATTGCCATCATTATTTGAATTTATTGCAAGAGGAGAAAACACAACTTTATTTCATTACATGGCTTAATTAAAACAGTTATTTTGCAATCAAGTAATAGGGACATTTGAGGGTATCAATTAAGTTTTGCACCAAAACTGGAATAGAAATGTTGTTATATAGATTAATGTACCATCTGGTCACAGCATGGTACATTCTGCATCTTCTTCGTTCTTATAACCAGTCTGATGGCAAAATGTAAAATGGCCATAAATTGAAAATCATCGACTTCGACCAGATTATCTGGGTGTGTTAGTCCAGACCATGACTAGTTCCTTCTAGTTCAGTTTCAGCTGGACATAAATGTTGACATGTATTTTAAAGCTACAATTTTAGTTGGACAAATGTAAAAATTTTGATTTTTTTTTCAAGCATCATGTTACACTGTGATTGTGTTAAATTTGAATGATATAATTTAAAAAGAAACCTAGACCAAACCGACATTTATCCGACTTTAGGTTGCAACTCTGTTGAAAAGACGTAGAAATACATTAGAAAATGACAGTTGAATGAGAAAGGGGGGGAAACAGAGGAATATTTGTGTCCATCAGTCACATGATCATTTCATTTGTTGCTGTGATACAAGGTTGTATCAATATGACTTTTGTGACACCAGGCTGTATGTTTCAGAAAAGGGGCTGAAAAAGGGAACTTGTATGCTGTAGCTGTCAGGCAATCCAACGATTAACCCCAACCACATCTTCTTCAGTGCCTGAACCTCATATTCAAACTTTCAAAAATAGTCAACAGGGTCCAATGGGAGTTGAAATCAGATCTCCTGGCAGGCATTTTATTGAAATGCAAAGAGCAGAGAAGGCCTTTCGACATGCATTTCATGCGCGCAAATAAAGAGAAATCAATAGACTGATTTCCATGACAGTTTCAATAATCTTCACAAGAGTACTTTGTGATAAAGAGCAGAAACAAGGTTAAACCTTTCTCTGTCAGCTCCCCAGACGCCCACCGCTTAACAGATTATATCTTTTTTATATTTAATCCGGAAACCTTCTGAAATCTCTTTACAAATACAAAACTTCCAGATGTGATTTGGTCCAGAAATAGTAACCTTTACTTTAACACAACGTCATTGTTTCATATTTTTCACCAACAAAAGCAACAATACGCCTAGAGAACATGAGAGGCAATGTTTTCCAAGACCCCACTCATAACTCTGCAACCTAAACCAAGTTCACTTGTTGCCGTCAGCAATGATCACTTCAAATCCTCAACAAGACATTTGGCTCAGAGGGTTTGGCATCAGCTGAAGTCGGGAGACAGCTGGACAAACTGGCACGTCCTCTGACCTACATCTACATGGCTGGATTAAAAAAATGTAGGGCTTTAAAGGTTTAAATGACTCTGTTAACCCAACTAACAAGATTTTTCACTGCCCTCCTTCTCATATACACTAAGAAGTATTAACACAGCACTCCTGCACGCTCTAAACTTGGAGCTGCAAGCCCCTTGAAGGGTTTTATTGTGTGATAAGGTGGAAGTTTTTAAAGCACTTGAAGCATATAATGTAGAATGTGTTAATGGTTCCCATAGTGGTGCTTACAGTGTCATGTTGTGTCAGATTTTATGTTGCACATTTACTAAATGCCTTTATGGCTTAATGATTGAGCTCACTAAGATTTTAGTCAATCATGTTGAAATCTGAAAAATACTGAATCCAAAACCCTTTTTGTAGCTATTTTTGTGTCAGCTGCTTTGTTTAGTTTTTTAAATCACGCACTGACCATCACTGACACATCTTCTTTCTCAGACTTTTCAGGAAAACCACAGATTTATTCTGCCTGCTGAGGAAACATCAGTAACACAAACGGCTATTGCTGCTATGTTTTTTTTTTTTTGTGTGTGTTAGTCTTATAACCTTTAGATGGAAAATTCAAATGAAGATAAAAACAAAGACAAGACGACCTGATTTTATAGAAGTCCTTTGGAAAGGGATCCCATCTTCTCTTGTGTAAAAATCTCCTTTCACGTATTCAGGCGATCATTTCTTTGTTTTTTACTTTTGCTCATTTTTCCTTCCTTTTTTTGCTCTGTCTCATGCTGTTATAAATTCATCATTCACCCTAGTGGAATATGTTCGCACTTTATGCCCCTACAACCCAGTCTCCATGACAACTGGCTTCTCAAGCATAAGGCCAGGGAGAGGTATGATATGTGAGCTTCATGTTAATTCACATGCTCGCGCTTCAAACCCTCATTTGGCACGTTTTCTCTTTCATTCACTCAAATACACACTCTCTACTGTGTTCGACACAAACAACGCACGTTTTCATTGAGTCGGGGGGGTTTTCAAGGACATCCTCTCATCTTGTTGTCTCCTGTGGTTTAGATCGAAACTCAACACTATTTCATTTTTTGAACCTCTTGAGCCTTCACAGTTGCTGCTTTTACTTCTTTGCATGAATATTTAGACATTTTTGAAATCACAGAATTACTCATTCCTTTGTTGTTTTCTCCACAAAGTGATAGAAATGAATGCAGCTGTTTAACAATTTTTACACATTAGTAATTTGGATATATTTATTCAAGATTTAGTCGAGACATTCTGCTGTCTGCTGACTAACTTCCATGCTTAATCATTAACAGTAAATTACTCTGCAGAAATGCGAAAACAACTGAGATAAAAGGCATCAAGAAAAGGAGCGCGTTCTCAGTTTTCTTCTCCTCTTTTGTCCTGTGTGGACGTACCTCTCGAAGGTCTCCTCTGCTTGGTTTGCATGGTCAAAGTGCCCACAACTGCTCCCATGTTGTCACCGTGGAAACCAGCCTGGTCAAACAACCCACTGAGTAACAGTCCGATGTTTATTTCTCGATGTTTTCAGCCTGTCGTCCTGTATCTATACTCCTCCAGAGATCTGTTTTCTTAAAGGTCTTTTCCCCTCTTATGTTTTCTCACAGTGTTTCAGGTCTCTCAGAGGGGGATGGCTGTTTTCTCTGAGTGGACTCTCTTGAATCCCCCCCCCCTTCACCAACACAAGCTGCTCTTGCCTTTCTGCGCCACTCCCTCCGTTCTTTGCTTCAGTCTACTCATCTGTCAGCCTTTCTCCCCCTCTTCCAAGCTCCCCGCCTCCTCATTGCCCTTGTGTGATTGTGGAGGGATCCATTAACTAATAAGACTAACTGAAATAAGACAAGGAAAAAGGTGAAGATCATTCAATTTAAGATAACACATATATCTTTTTTTTTAACATTTGATCCCTCTTTTGGCATTTTCCAGAGGTTAATGATGACTTCCATCCACTACCGGCTCAAACTAGCACTCTGCTGGCTGAATCACAGCGTTAATGAGCATGTATATGTGTCAGCTGTGAAGGCTGCTTTTTATGTTTCTGTGGTCATGTTAACGCTCCATGCTATCACAAACAGCCATTTCTATTGATCTAGGGAGCCATTAAACTTTATCATGCTGAAGATTAGTGATCTTACTCTTTTTAGTGCAAATAGAAACATTAGTGTTTAATGGTGTAAATAAATATTCATTAAGCCATTCAATTCAATGTATTTGCGCAGTTCAAAATCACACAAAGTACTTTAGAGAAAACTTGAGTGTGTTGAAGCATATCTACAAACAAAATGCAATACAGTACTGTTCAGTATGGCTGTTTTGTTTTTAAAAATGCTAACATATAAAAGGTTCTCTAGCACAGGAAAACAGTGGATTGCATCAAACAGTCACTTTAATTAAATTGCACAGCCTAAGTGCACAGTGGAGAGAAAAATGTTTTCTAACAGAAGAAAATCTAACCAGAACCAGAGAACCAAGCTCGAGAAGGGAACCATCTTTAACTTAACCAGCTTGAGGATGATCTCTGGAAGTTGTTTATTGCTATTGCTCCTGCAGCCACTAGGGGGCCTCTTATCTACTCCGTGGCCCAGATTGGAAATGTGCAAGAGTGTAAGGCAAGGCAAGGCAAGGCAAGGCAAGGCAAGGCAAGGCAAGGCAAGGCAAGGCAAGTTTATTTATATAGCACAATTCAACAACAAGGGAATTTAAAGTGTAAGCAGTGAGAAAAACAAAAACAAATTCATCTATTTAAATAAATTACATACAACTCAAATAATGTGTTCATTTGTGTCTGTTGCCTAAGGGGACAGATAAGATTTTCCTCCTACTGAGGGGAGTCACATTTTCCTGAATGTTTCAGGAAACAAGGCTTCTGTTGTGTCTTAGAATTGATAAGGCATATCAAAACACTAATGGATGGGTAATGCATGACATTTTCTATTTTTTTTGGCGGTACCTAAAGATAGTGCTGTTTTTTTTTCTTGTAGTACCCAAGCTCCAACCATCTAACTTCCAGGTTGAGGCTCAACTGGAGCTAAGATTCCTTGCAGTTCCTCAACTGACCGAAAGGCAAGTCAGTCTCCACTGACTCCATGTTAACTTTAGGGCAGAAATAAACATATTTACAGCCTGGTTCAGCCAATGGCTAACCACCATCTCTTCTTCATCCGAATCTTCATGCTACAGCGCTTAGCTAAGCAATCGGCAGTTTGTAGAACAAGGTGTCTGCTAAGCTGACAGTAATTTTTTGATTTTGCGATCATGCAAAAACGAGATATTCTGCTGTAAATGTTTGCCAGCAGCTCTGCAGCTATTCGGGCTGGGATCAGCTGAAGGAGCTGGTAGCCAAAGCTAACTTTGATTGACATGTGGTGGACATTTTCCCGGGCAACAGCTGCACTCAAGACGAAGAAAAAGAGGCTTCAAAACCATTCTTCAGAAACCAATGAGTCATGTGACTTAATGCTCCGTGCATTGTTTTTTACAGTCGGTTATACTACCCGAGAGTCGCCTAACCTATCTGCGTAACATGCTGATTCAAGATGCTAGGAGGTGTCCAAGCAGGTGTTGGATATTGATCACTTTAAAAAGATAATAATTAAATAAATAAAAAGAGATAAAGGGCAATACCTCTGGATTGGCCAACTAGACTTGCAGTGTTATGAAATCAAAATAACCTGGCTTCATTTGTAGCCTCAGATATGCCTCTGATCTACTCGCTCCAAAGTATCTGTCTGACCTGCTTCACTCCTTCACGCTCCTTCAGGTCAGCAGATCAGTTATTGTTAGTTTTTCTGTAAGACTAAGAGGAAGCTTCGAGGTGACTACGCTTTCTCAGTCGATGGCTCAAAGCTGTGGAATCAGCTACCTTCACATATCCGGCAGACCGACTCACTTCACGTTTTTAAATCCTCTTTTAAAACATGCTTTTCCACTTTGTCTTTTAAATCAGTTAGAGATCTTAGTTTTAGTGATTTATCTTATTGTTTCATTTTTGTTTTATGCTTTTACGTTTACATTTGTTTAATCTGTTTATTTTTGTTTTTCTCTGAACCCATGTTTGTGTTCAGCACTTTGGTCAACTGTGTTGTTTTTAAAGTGCTTTATAAATAAAGTTTTTTTTATTACTTTTGTTTCTTTCAAATTTGTGAGTTCAAAAGTGTTTGACATCTCCCCATCTCCCCCGTTCTCAATGTATGGCCCTACCTTAAATCTTTATCACAATGTATGATCCAAACCTTGACCTCCATCACACAGCAATTGTTCTACATAGGAACCCCAAACACAAGAGAAGACAAAAAGAGTTGCTTGAGGGAAAAGGGCTTCCTCTGCCTGGATGATATTTCTTTCCATCCATCCATCCATCCATCCATCCATCCATCCATCCATCCATCCATCCATCCATCCATCCATCCATCCATCCATCCATCCATCCATCCATCCATCCATCCATCCATCCATCCATCCATCCATCCATCCATCCATCCATGGTTTCTTAACGGTGGAGTACACCTGAACTGGTCAGCTAGTGTAAAACCATACATTAATGTACTGTACAATATGATCTGTTCATATGATTAAAGGATTGAAAAAGATTGGGGTATTCATTAAACTATTATTTTCTTTCATCTGCTATTTTACAGTGATATTTTACAGCCGATACTTAAAACGACAATCTCTTGAAATACAATTAAAAGGTTGCTGCTCCTGTGAATATGACATATGAAGGTAACTTTAAATAATTAACTTGCTGCAGACAAAGTGTGAAGTTCCTGCTTTGCCTTTCCTGTGTGTGCATGTGCGTGTGTGTACGTCGAGAGGGTTGGCATGACTTTAGGAAAGCCTTTTTTATTCTGTTAAAAATTCATGCAGTGCAGGTTTTTTCCAACATTGTTTCGCTCTTTCTGGTTTCTCGAGAGTTGTGCCGTCACGCTAGCATTACGCACTTTAAAAATGAAGAGAAATAAAAAGTGACAAAAGTGCAGTGGCACACACACAACCTTAAAATGAGAAACACATACAGGTATGTATGCTTTGCATATATAAAGATATTTATAATGTACCACATCACAGTGTTTGACGCTTAAAATCTGTGCTTATCTCTAACAAGCCACCCTCTTAAATGTTTTCTCTAGATAGTTAAAATATCCTAAAAGTGGCATGAAACAATGCAGGTCCCTGGTAAGAAGATGAAGTCGTGTGTGATTGTGGTCTGCTGAGCTGAGCCCTGTGATGGTCCAGGTGGAGCTGAGGTAAGACCCTAACCAACACTGATTAATTAAATATAGAGTCATTCATAATTTAGATACGTTTACATTTCTCTCATCCTGGCATGTCTATATTTCCCTCAGGCTTTTTCCTTTCCCCTGTTCAAATGTTGTCTTACCTAAAGATAGAAGAATATACACTTTCCACTTTTAGAAATTACTCAGGTTACTCAGGGTTTTTTCTTGTGTGTTTTATTTTTTTTATTTTAATCAAACATTCATGATCCTTCCTTAAAGAAAAAAAAAACACACAGGGGAATAAATTTAAGTACACCATATGTCCAAAAATATTTGCTGACCTGCCTTGACTCGCACATGAACTTCAGTCACATCCCATTCCTAATCCATAGGGTTGTAGATGTGGGAGAAGTTTGGAGAAGCCATGGAGAACAATTTACAGATGGCTTCAGAGAGATTCTGGTCCACCATTGGACGGCTCAGGAGGGGGAAGAGGTGCACCACCAACACTGTATATAGTGGGGCTGGGGTGCTGCTGACCTTGACTTGGGACATTGTGAGTTTGTGGAAGGAATACTCAGAAGACCTCCTCACTACACCAACACACCTTCCTATGAGGAAGCTAAGCGTAAGGACTTGGAAAATAGCTCTCTTATCTCTGGGGCTGAGGTCACCATGGTGGTTGAAAAACTTCTTGGTGGCAAGGCGTGAGGGGTGGATGAGTTCCTTAAGGCTCTGGATGTTTTGGGGTTTCCTTGGTTGACCCACCTCTACAACATTGCATGGACATCAAGGATGGTGCCTCTGGATTGGCAGATTGGGGTGGTGGTCTCCTCTTCAAGAAAGGGGACCGGAGGGTCTGTTCCAACTACAGAGGGATCACCCCTCAGCCTCCCTGGTAAGGTCTGTTCAGGGGTACTGGGGAGGGTCTATTGGATAGATGAACCTCAGATCCAGGAGGAGAAGTGTGGAAGCCCATGGCTATGAAGCAACAGTCCTCACCTGCAAGGATCATGCTGCCCTCTGCATTTAACATTTGTTCAGTAAGCCATAAGTGAGTGATTATTAATTTATAAAATTTCCTTTTTTTTGAATGCAACCTGAGAGAAGTTCATCTTCAGTTGTGCTTTTACTTGTTGAACAACAGGTGGCAGCAGTGTACAGTCATTCTTGATCCACCGTCTTTGAACTGTAAGCCACGTTTTACTCCTATTAAATCCACAATGAATACAAATCTATTGAACACAACAGGATATGAGTATACAGGGAGAAATCACGAGTATCAGCCTACACTGGAGCCACACAACCATCACAATATTGATAATTAAATAGTTATATCCAGGTATGCACAAGTAAAAACTGATGTAAACCAATGTTACTGGACAGAATTTTGACTGTCCACACACATAGAAGAGGAAAGACCAAAAGATAAAAATAAATCTAGGAGAGGGAGGTTACATAAAAGTATGCAGAGAGATGATGTAAAAAATTAAAAGCAGAGACACACACTGTCAGCTCCAATCCAGAGTTTTAACTGGAAAGCATAGAGAGAGAAAGGACAAAGACGACTTTGTGGGGGAAGACAGTTGGCAAAAACGGAATAATGTTAGATAACATAGCTGTTGTTTTGGTCATAGATGCTACCACAGATGGGTATGTGCAAGAGATCTGAATCTCTCTCCGCAGCATGATGTGACACGAGTCTTGCTGCAAGGTTAAGCATTTAGAGGACACTTGTGATTTGAAACAGTGAGAGACAGATGCAGTGTGAGGCTGGATGAGTGGGCTATCCTCCCCTGTACTCCTACTGTCTCCAGTAGGAACCAAATCTAGTGTCAGGAACATTTAAAACGCATATACAATATTTTTCTTGTAGATACACGCACGCACGCACGCACGCACGCACGCACGCACGCACGCACGCACGCACGCACGCACGCACGCACGCACGCACGCATAGACCTATTTAGCTATCATACAATTTGCTGAGGTTAGCTGAGCTAATATACGATGCTGAGTAATTGTATATTAGATTGTTTATTTTAGGAAAGGAAAGCATGGTCAGTGTTTAAAAATCATGAAAAAATCTCTGCCTTTATAAACTCATAAATTTGCATCAAGACCCTCTGATTTTTTTAATTTTTTTATTATATAAACTTTAACCTTTGGAAGAAAACCCCACAATATGCGAGGCAAAATTGACAGGAAGCACATAAATATGTTTAATGCCACGTATTGACGCTGACTTTGTAGCTTGGTGGGCCCCCTGTCACTATAGGGGCCCAAAGCTTCTCTCTGGTACCCATACATCTAAAAAGTAAACTGTTGGTACACTGTGAGTCAGTATGGATACAGGATTTCATCTCTTGCTCACAACAATACAGAATGACATTTTGTCTACAAAACAAAGACTAACACTAAATATTACAGAGGCAGTATATAAAGGTCAAAGGACCCTGACAGGGGCTTTGCCAAAACATCGCACTTTTTGGTGCACTGAAGATAAGGCTTTGCAGCAGGATGGGTAAAAAAAGTCCAAATAATATATGAAAATAGATACAAGATGTTATTATAACTATTGCACCAACAATTACAAAGTCTGGGGTCAAAGGTTTGCACTTTGTTATCTGGAGAAGTTTAAGAACTTCTGCTTTGGAGATCCATCCATCCATCCATCCATCCATCCATCCATCCATCCATCCATCCATCCATCCATCCATCCATCCATCCATCCATCCATCCATCCATCCATCCATCCATCCATCCATCCATCCATCCATCCATCCAATTGCTTTTTAAAGTTCAATTTACACCAATTCTGTTCATTACTTTTACGGACAGCATTTCTAAGTCCAGCCGAGGAGTGGAGGGGATCTGGTTTGGTGGCCTCAGAACTGGGTCTCTGCTTTTTTGTAGATGATGTGGTTCTGTTGGCTTCATCATGGCCAAGACATTCCAGTCCAAGAGCGGTTTGCAGCCGAATGTGAAGCAGCTGGGATGAGAATCAGCACCTTTAAATCCAAAACCATGGTCCTCAGTCGGCAAAGGGTGGAGTGCCCTCTCCTGGTCGGGGATCAGATCCTACCCCAAGTGGAAGAGTTCAAGTATCTTGGGGTCTTGTTCATGAGTGAGGGAAGAAAGGAGCAGGAGATCAATAGGCTGATCAGTGTGGCGTCCCCACTGATGTAGACTTTGCAACGATCTGTTGTGGTGAAGAAGAAGCTGAGCTGAAAGTTGAAACTCTCGATTTAACAGTTGGTCTACATTCCTACCCTCACCTATGGTCATGAGCTGTGGGTAGTGACCGACAGAACGGAAATGAGATTCCGCCACAGGGTGAGAATAGGATGAGAAGCTTGGTCATCTGGGAGGGGCTCAGAGTAGAGCTGCTGCTCCTCTGCATTGAGAGGAGCCAGATTAGGTGACACGGGCATGTGCTGAGGATGCCTCCTGGACACCTCCTCGGTGAGGTCTTCTGGGCATGTCCCACTGGGACATCATGATACTTGATTCCTTGTGTATAAGTGTAAATGTAAGGATTCAGTTGTTCTAATGTCCCACTTTGTCACCAGTTAGTCAGAGAGACATATTCCTATCGTAGAAAGCAATTTTTCTATCCAAATATTTAGATAAATGTATCACGAGGTGAGGTCAACAGCGCCCAAACACAGGAGATGAGGACGGCAGGGGTCCGTCTCAACAAAGCAGGTTATATTGAAACTCTGAGTATGATGAACCTGAACTCAGGGAAACTCAGAGTTTTCAGTTTTGCAAAGCGAGGTTACTTAACCCAGAGCAGGAGGGTTCAGTTAAGTCAGTTTCACAAAGCCAAAAAAAAAAGAAATCATACTCGAAGTCTGTTACCATGGTAACTAACTCTGTGAAGTAAACTTGGTCAAGAACATACTTCAACATACGCCAAGTTACTTTTGTCTTCTCCCCTTCATGAACCTGAAACCAGTTTAATTTACTCAGACAATAGATCATATATAAAAAAACTATATTAATGATCCATGTAGATATTAATACGGTCAAATCAGACATGTGACACTGATAGTTTGAGCATTGGGTCTCACGCTCCAGGTTTTCTCTCTTTTTTTTGTGTCACAGATATGATCCTATCCTGTGCATCACAAACACTTTGTGTTTAATCAGTTAATCAAGTGTTTTTCTTCTCTCCACCAGGATCGCACCTATGACATGAGAACATGGGTGCAATCCTAATCCTAAATTTGTCATCCATATAAAACAGTTAAATATTTTTATTTGTCTACAGCTTCCTCTGCCTGCTCTCTGCTTGCTTTGCTTCGTTTTTCTGTTCTTTTTATTATATTTTCTTACCTCTTAACCAAACTGAAACGTGGGACTTAAACCATTGGTACACGAGGATTTTTAAGCAGTGTTTTTATTACTTTTCTTTAATCTCTTCCGAGAGGAGGACCAGACGACTTTGGGAGCAGTTGTTTCTATTAAAAACAAGCTAATCAGCCCACTGATGAGTTTGAAAAACTTCTCCAGAAAATAGCAGTAATAGAAATGAAAATTCACCAGCTTGAAGTGAATGCTGGGGTAAATGCTCTATATGGAAATGAGCGACTCTACCGATGCACCACAACGACCACAGGCTGACACTAGTCCTCCCTGGAAGTCTCTCGGTGCAAAGCCTAAGGATAAGTCACTTCCTTCAGACCTGGAAAGAAGGCTGACAGGATGAACACAGCACCTGGATGAAAAGGCTTGTCCGCCACTAAGAGAAGAAACGTTTCTTCAACCCCAGCATCAAGGAGAAAACAGCAGTGGACTGCAGCTACAGAAAATGATAGGAGGGAACCCACTGAAAACACAGGAATTCCCCTAGAAAACAGGTTTGCTCCACTTCTACAAGACCTTGACTCCCGAAGGAAAAGTCATCTTCAAACAGCAGAGAAAGCTTAAAGATACGTGTGCTGAACAATCAGTGAACATTACTGACAACTTCAACATTTTCTGGGAACGCAGACATCTTTTTTGGACAGATGGATTTTGTCTTAATAAATATGGAGCACAACTGTTCACCTGAAACATTTTTTATTCTCAGACACCAGTAGCCTCCGCCAAGAGCAGGAGGCAAGGAAATCAAAAACAACTGATAAGACGGCGTTCTGAAGGACAACCGCTACACCCTGATGAGATAAGGAAGGACCATGGACGGTTAGCAGACCCAGAAAGAGACTAATATGTCACCACAAGTGGAGTCTCCCCCAGACTCCAACAGAACAACAAGTGGAGTCCCCCTCAGCCCCAACAGAGGACCCCAAACCTTTTCCTCAAACCCCACCCACCTCCTCACTCTCTCCACTCACCCCAGACTCCCCACTTCTGGATTTTACTGAGAACATGAAAAACCTAGTCAGGATCAGAATCCAACTCACACCAAATCTCATCTTTTCTCCTCATAACGTCCATAATCCAGCCACTTCCTCTAAACAAGCATCCACCAAAAAGTCAATCAGACAACTACAGCTGGTCCAGAATCCTGCTGCCCGAGTTCTCACTAGAACAAAGTGGACCACATCAGTCCAGTTCTGAGGTCCTTACACTGGCTCCCTGTATCTTAGAGACCTGACTTTACCTTTGTTACTTTGTTAGTTTACAAATTACTGAATGGTTTAGGGCCAAAAGACATGTTGTTGCCATATCAACCATCCAGACCTCTCAGGTCTTCTGGTTCAGGTCTGCTCCGTGTCCCCAGAATCAGAACCAAACATGGAGAAGCAGCATTCAGGTTGTATGCTCCACAGATCTGGAACAAACTTCCAGGAAACTGCAGGGATGCTGAAACCCTCAGTTCCTTTAAATCAAGGTTAAAAACTCATTTGTTTACAGCTGCCTTTGAATAAATGATTTAAACCATTCTGAATTTAAACAATGTTAATTTCAGCACTGAAATGCAATTTTAGTCTACAGTAAAAGATTTTGACTCAGAGTTATTTGAACCTCCCTTGTGAAACAGGCCCCAGGAGTGCAAACCAACATCCTTTAATTAAACAAACAACAACAAATGAAACTCAAAACCCTACAGAAAACCCAAATCATAACAAAATGTTTGATTCGTGCACTAACATTACCTTTAAGACAGTGAGTGAATTTTTATTAATTGCATATTATCAAATTAAAAGGTAAAGTGTTGTTAAAGTGTTATTATTTATGTTCTGGAGTACATGTTCTTTGGCATGAATATTCAGACTTAGGGGCTGGACTTTGGTGAAGCTCAGTCACTCTGCAGCCCTCCAGCTTTCCTCTCAGTCCTGAGTTCTGTCCAACTGCATACGCTGTGAGTTAAGCACATCATCAGGCACATCCCTGAGTGAATTCAAGACCCCTGAGCAGAACTTTTAGGGTGTTCCTCAGCTCTCATGTTAAATCTTTTTTGGTTCAAAACAACTGCTCGAAAAAGTTTTAGAGCTACTTTAATGTTTTTCTTTTTTTTAATTCCCTCATTCATCATTTGGTGTGAGAGTACACAGTAAAATGAAATTTACCATAAAATATATATTATTTGCACCCCTATATTATGACCAATCCTTTCTTACAAGCTCTACATCGTGAAACAAGAGTACAAAATACAGCACAGTGCTTGGGAGCCATAAATAACAGCATGTGTCAGTCAGGTTCCGGCCTGAGGCACATCATCGCCCTCAGTTCAGCCAACCCTGGCTCTTTTAGCTTGCAACCTTGAAAGGTCTGAAGATGAATATGCGTGCTGTGCATTTTTAAAGGTTAACAAGTACAGTTTATAGTTCATATATTAAAATAATATCGTAAGCAGGTTCACGTGTGCATGCTCCAAACGGAAGGTGATATGTACCTTGAATTGAAGGATGGCTTTTCCACTCCGAACCGTGTTTATCAGTCAGAACAAGAAGCTCTCAAGTTACATTTGCATGTGTATGCATTTTTTTTTCACGTACTTGTCCATGCATATATTACTATGTGCTGCAATCTCAAGGATGTTTGATGATTATACACTATATGGCCAAAAGTATTGGCTCACCCGTCCAAATAATCAGAATCAGGTGTTCCAATCACTTCCGTGGCCACAGGTGTATAAAGTCAAGCACCTAGACATGCAGACTGTTTTTGCAAGTATTAATGAAAGAATGTGTCGCTCTCAGGAGTTCAGTGAATTCCAGCGTGGAACTGTGATAGGATGCTACCTGTGCAGCAAATCCAGTCATGAAATGTCTTCGCTCCTAAATATTCCACAGTCAACTGTATTATAAGAACATGGAAGTGTTTAGGAAAGACAGCAACTCAACCATGAAGTGGTCGGCCACGTAAACTGACGGAGCTGGTCAGCGGATGCCGAGGTGCATAGTGGGAAGAGGTCGCCAACTTTCTGCAGAGTCAATCGCTACAGACCTCCAAACTTCACGTGGACCTTCAGATTAGCTCAAGAACAGTGCACAGAGAGCTTCATGGACTGGAAACTTTAGTCAGTTTGAAAAGGGAACACTGACTTTTGCATATGATAGTATTCCAAGATTGCGTTTGAGGATTTACATCCCTTGATAAAAGATACAGCTCTGACATAATTAACTATACCTGTTATCATGTAATTAAAAAAGAAAAATTCAGTTCTGTTGACTAAAACTTTTCAAAAACTTCCACTGTCTGAGAAATTTCTGGAGTCCTCTTCTTTCAGAATATTCATGTCTCCGAATTTAGGTCAAAGGCTCTAAATTAACTCAGTGACATTTAATTATGAAAATAAATGAAGACAAGGCCCCTGTGCTACTCAGTACCAGAGCAACTTAACCTTACGTCAGAGGAAGTTCAAATGCAGGCTACAATCAGTGAAGTACAAACGAATGTTTGGGAAAAGACAGGAAACGTAGCAGAGGCCCAATATCACGGGACGAGATAATCAGTAGAATACATGTTCTATTTCATCAGCTCCTTTTCTTTTAAGGACACAAAACAGGATTACTTGCATCTGGAAATACAGCCTGAAAAACAGATCATCCCAAATAATGTTTTTCTCCTTGCTTTTAAGTATAAAAATCCCATTACAATCATTTGATGACTAAGGCCAAGCAGAGACGATTAGCTCCATAATGCAATCGCAGTTCTGGAATTGCCTCACTAGAAAAACCGTACATGACGCTACGTTGCCTGACCTAAATTACTAACCTGTGCAGCCATGACCAGAATAGCAAAGTAGAGAAGCCATGTATTTAGAAAGCACTCCCACTCGCAAAATTCTTATTATTTTTATTTCTCATTAATTTATTTTAATGTATTTTTAATGTATGTGTTTTTGGTGGATGTGGGTTGGGAAGAATAGGCCTACATTTTTTGAGTGTAATCAGTTGATCCTTTTGCTTTTTTGCCCTAAAAGAAATTAATTCCCGACAGTGCTCACGAATAATCTCAAGGTAGTAATTCAGGTATCCAGTTGTGGCTGAATAGAGATGACAAACTGAAATACCACAATGGAGTGCTGCCTGCTTATACAGAAATATTTCATATGCCATGCCAGTATGTGGGATCAATTTTAAATTCACATCAGACTGCCGATATGCTTTTCTAAACTGTGGGTAGAGCTGTGAGTTTCATCTGTTGACACAGACCTTGAGCTGCATTCTGACTCCAGTGAGACAGCATAAGCTTTTTGCTGCTGAGATGAAAAGTAAGTTTCAGCTTTAAGACGTGGGGGGTATTGTGGAAAAGACTAGAGCCAGAGCTTTTTAAGTGTGTCACAGCTGTAGCCTGAGGGGGAGAGCCTGGATAATGCTGACATGACCACAAAACTCAGCCCTCGAACACGTACGCTTGACTATGCAAGAAGTCCAAGAGAAGCCTGTTTCACTACTGGCAAGACCAGCAATCGCTTCATCAAATAAAAGTTGAGTTCTTTATTTAAACTAATTTGCCAGTTACAATTTAGTACTTTCAGTGCATAATGAAGCAGGGTAAAACTTATAAGGACCTGCATCAAACTATAACAGAGATAACCTTCTTCTCAGTACTGCACCACATCACTGTTTGCCAACTGCCAATAAATAAAAGACGTAGACAACAACATATGTAAGCAATATAAGGATGTAAGGAACGTAAAAAGCAAACTAGAATGATGAGATAAACATGGAAGGAGCTGAGAGGGGTGCTGCTTTTGTGTTTGCTCTTTTTCCATATGGATGAGAAGAGAAGACTTTAACTCGAATGGAGTTCGAGAAGGCAGTATGTCATCTCCTACCAACGATATCAACACCACGCTCCATCCAGTAGCTTCTTTTTAGCTTCTTTTTAGCTGAAGCAAAAAACCTTATGTAGAAATTTGTGTTGGCCCAGAGAATGTATTGGGAGGACGTTCCTGGTAGAACGGCCCCCCAATAAGAAGACATTCCCTCTCAGCTGAGACTCTAGAAAACTACCCATGCCCCCTTCTAATGGAAAAGTACCCTTTGTTGCACCGTTTTTTTTCCAATCATTTATACTATTTACCACAATAGGCATATTTCCACTAGTGGGAGTTTGAGGTAGATTTTTTGGGATTGTTTTTGAGATTGTTGATGCATGTCTCCATTACCAGAACGCCCCTACAGAAGTGGCCTTCAAGAAAAATGTTCCTGTAGTGGGAGAGGTACTCGGACTCCTAAATTACATTCAGCACTCTCACGTGAACATAAATCATGTAAATACAACTCATTTAAACCATTTGGACCAGAAACATTTTTCTGTGAGTACATTTGTTAAAGTTGGAGATTACAGGAAGAAACGATAGATTATTATACCAATGTAAAGGTCTGGCAGGGGGTTTTCTTAAAATGTCAATCGTTACGACTGTGGTATATTTTAGTATATTGTAAGTAAAAATAAAAATAAACGTGGCATCCATTGTTTACGTATTTGTTCTTTTTGTGCATTATTCTCTTTCTTCTCCTTGTATGCTGCTGGCGTTTGCAAAAACATAAAGAAAATTTGTATTACTGCCACTTTGTGGTCGGCTGTGGTATTTGTTCAGTCAAAGGTTCTTGTGTGGCGCTGCAGTGTACAGAGACATGCCGGCTGAAGTAATACGGTCGGCCCTGTTCGAGATTCCTGTCTGGAGGGTTTACCCACAACTCCTGCTCCAATGCGCCATATATGTGGAAGTGATGATGTTCAACCGGAGCCACACATGGGTTTGGTTGGCACTGACAGTCCGAATGAGATTTACTTTTGAGAATTGCTGACATCATGGAAGCATTACGGAACAGGGAGCAGAAGCCAAAGAATCCAGGAGTCACTGCTTCAGAACCTTTGTTTGATATGTCTTCCACCATTTAATTACAAAGACTACAACAAGACTAAAAATATGGTCCAAACAGCTACATGGAGACGAAACTAGAAGATAGAAAAAAGACCAGAACACAAAGAGATCCATGAAGCTCTAAAGTACAAACAAAACTCATCCTTCTGTGGTGGATTTCTGTGATGGTTTTGTGTCTCTTTAGTCCCATTAAACGTGCCGCTTAACTTTACTGCTGTAGCACCTTTTTTTTACACTGCTGCGCTGTGTGAGTGGCAAAGGAGTTGGTATATTTCATTCTGCAGGTGTACTGCCTTTGGCGGTATTAACAGAGGTGTAACAGTGGCCAAATGGGTTCTGTGTGAGTTGACTTTGTGGAAAGGTGTAATGAGGGAGTGAGGATGGCTGCAAAGGATGAGATCAGTTCCTCCAGGGGGAAGGTGAGAGAGCAAAACAAACACTGGCTTTTCAAACATACTGCAACCAGACGGACAGACCATATTTTGAACTTCTTTTCTGATCTTGGGGTAGTAGCTGTTACTGAATGTAGAGGCAAAGTAAAGGAAAAGGAGCATCTTTAGATTGCTGAAAGCTTTCTTGAAATCACCTTCTGAAATCTGAAACCTTTGTGTGATCACTGCGATAACACAGCTGGAGAGTGGAGGTGGGATGACGAGGGGATCTCTACTGTGTCTTCATACCAAGATCTGTGTATGGAAGTGACTTTGGATCTAGGCTACAAAATAGGGCATGTGGTTTAACAAGATTCAGTCCTTGGTTTTCAGTGTCACCTCCTCCCGGGAACTCTGCGCACGTTGATATTTTTAAGATATTGTACTCCTGGAGAGCATCGTTTTGGATTAAAAACACATTCATCATAACAGATCTGCACTTGCCTTGATAGTGCAGCAGTGATTTAAACGGATAAATATTTCTTTTTGCCAGCTTTTGTTCATATCTTTGGGTGATTGAGTTGTGCAGCTTCAGCAAGTATAAGTCTATACATATATATTAAAGTGTATATAAATGTGCATATAAACGGCTGGTTCCCTCATTAAATGCATCCAGAAAAGTTATGAGTGGATCAGTGAAAAGCCACGTTACCTTTCGTAAGAGTTCCTGAGACCAGTCGCTGCAGGGACTGGATTAACTTGAGCACTCCCTGCCTGCAGCGGCTGGTACAGCCAGCCATCCTGGGGTAGAGGCAGGGGCAGATTAGCCGGGTTTCCTCCAATAAAACTCAAAAAAGGAAAACGCTTTGAGCACCAGTGACGTGGATCCTTATTGCGAGAAGAGAAGAGTTTGCCTCAGGATCTTTTGGGATGTGACATCATCAGGTCCTAAGAGAGAGGTGGAGAAAAACAGAAATGGTCAGCTTTTAGCAGATACAATTTTGTAGTACTGCCTTTGAACAAAAGACTGCATTTGATTTACATTGTCTGTAATCTTCCATGCAGATAAACCTGAGGATTTGTTAACCACAGCTCAGGAAGAAAATAACGAAAGACACACACAAACACACTGCATACAGACATAGTGGCAAAGTTTAGAAGCAGGTATTAAAAAGGTGTTAAAATGATCAGAAAGAGCCAAACAGCAGTAAAATGTCAATTGCAAATAAAATCTTGATTATAAAATTACATAACAACCTTTTAACATGTCAAAGTTTCACCAGATCACAAAGATGAAACAAATAATGTATTAAATTTACTCCAAAAGAAGACTGTAGAGGCTCATCCCCTTGGAAGTTCTGTTCAACTATAAAGCAGCAGATTCTCATCCAGTCCTTCTCACCTTCTTTGCCTCCTTCTCTTGTTTTCTGTTTTGAAATCTCATGAGCCGCTGGTCCTGTGCAGCAGATATTTCTCTGTGAACATTTCCTCTGAATTGCTGTGGCAGCCCTGCAGCGGTGGACTGTGGAGGAGCTCTGGTCTGGCGCTCTCAGCAGATCTGTACTGCAGAGAGCACCAGCAGCCACCACAGATCCCTCCCTCCCTCCTCTCTACTCCCTGCTTCTGTCTTGCATTTGTCTCCCCTCCCTCGCGGTCTCGCTGAGGCTACTACTACAGTGTAGACAAAGCTTATAACCCAGTAAAGTACCTGAATTTCACAAAAATATATATTTTAATTAAAAATAAAAGGCTTAATTTAACACTTGCTGTACAGATGAACATAGCTAACTCTCAGAAACATAAACCTTATTTTAAGAGGTCATATCTGATTATGGGAACTCACAGGCTCAAGCAATGCTAAAGCAGAACTACACTTTTCCAAGTTGGGCCTACCTATAAATGTTTGCTTTGTCATGGCATTATTTTCTGTATAACATTATCATCTTTTTAAGATGTTTTTTTTTTTTAAACTATGTTTTTATTTCTAGGTTGGTTTGAATCCTTTTCTGCTTTATGGACTTCAGGTGATGATACTGGCTTTTTGTAATAGAGTTGCCATGACAATAGAAAATTCTTTTCATGTGGGAGAAGCTCACTGACCAGAATACGACTTCAAATGCAGATATGTTGAAGAGGAGAGGTCAAGGATGTAGAGCAGGTGGAAATAGAAGAGCAAGAAGGAAGAGGTTTAAACCATGTTTTTCTGCTTGATTTAAATGGGGAGAGTAAGATACCTGGGAACTAAAATGGACAATCTTGTAACACTGACCAGGAGACAGCAGGAGCATTGGGTTCTGACCTTGCTGCAGGAGCACATCCCAGTGCCTCTTCACATGGATTTTGGACCATATGAGCTGACAAGAACGTTTAAACAGACCAGATTAAGTATTGTCAATATGTGTATAGTATTTGTCAGCAACAGATGGTGTATCCTGGACATGTCACTGGGAAGGAGCGCCTCTGCATCTCAGTTGGTGAACTGTTGGCTGCTCAGTTTCCACCCAGGCTCTCCGCTGAGTGGGTTGATGCTGTATGTGACATGATCAGCACAGTTGTTGACATTTCTTTAGTTTAAATATTCAACTATTACTTCATAATATAGAAAATGAATGGATGGATGGAATTTACAATCCCTTTGGGGATCAATAAAGTATCATTAAATTAAATTAAATTAAATTAAATTAAATTAAATTAAATTAAATTAAATTAAATTAAATTAAATTAAATTAAATTAAATTAAATTAAATTAAATTAAATTAAATTAAATTAAATTAAATTTTTAATTGTTGGTGTGATTGGAAACTTTACTCTATTGTGTGACCCATTTTCAACCAAACTTCAGCTGTTGGATAGCCTTGGCACCAATCCCTAAATCTTTTCCTCCTCAAAATAATTGGTCTGATTCCTCTGGATTTGACTTTCTTTTCTAGGGGGCAGTATCATGTTGTTACACCTTTGTTCATTGAAGTGGTTTATGAATGTTTGATGATATATTAGGTGAAGATAAACATGAGGAAATATTACAAGTTTCACTCTGATGTGGCTTTGAGTATCCTGGAAATGTGAATGGCTCACTGCAAGATATATTTCCAGACCAAAGTACTCCTACATAAAGTGTCATGGTTAAATCAGAATGTTTGATTTGGTAGCCACTTAATCTAATTAGCAGCAGTTGGATGCTACTTATGTAATTCCTAGAATTTCTGTGGAAACAGTAAAGGTGTACTTAGTTCTGCACATACCACTTCTGCTTTAGGGCTTTTCTTTTGTTAAATAAATGATGGCATAGTCTCATGCAGTTTGTTGTGTAGGTGTTCTTCTGTGGTTGTATCAAACATATTTAAATGCCTATTATTTACCATGTTCTTCATGTAAAACCCTACAACTGACAAAAAGTGTGTCCACTTCCTCTTTCGTGTGACATAAGCAATCTTACTTAAACAAAGTGGTATACTCCGTGTCAAAGTAGTTTTAAAGGTTACATAAGCTCAAAATTTGCTTGCAGAGACATTGCTTTTTGTTTCCCACTCCAGTGGAAAGGGGAAGGGCTTGGGGCGAGCATGAAGCAGTGCTACCACGGTCCATTTTCTCCCCCTTCTTCTTGTCCATATTTAATGTTTATAGATTCTATTTATCTTCCTGCAGCTACAGTCATATTTTAGGAAGTCTTAGTGTCTCTGCCTTAAATGCTTCAATGTAAAAGGGCAACACAATAAACATCACAGAGTGCATAGCTTTTGTGACTTGGGGTAGTGGCTTGCAGAATATTGTTTTGTTTTGTTTTGATAGGAGAAATGCTTAACTCAAAGGAAGTTCTATTAAGGATTAATTAGAAGCTTTTTTAGAGGTTACTAGTTATTACAACAAATGTACGTTACAAGTAATCACAACAACTAGATTTTAAGACATTTTGGCATTGCTACTGTAGAGGGCATAAAAGAAGGGAGTCAGTGACTATAAAATGTTGGAAAGGGCACCGGAAAAAATGTATTTAAAGTAAAAGAAAGGAAATAGAAATCATGTTATCCTCTGACATGGATAGAGACAGACAGGGCAAACCTTCTGGCTAGAGACGAATGTCCGCAGCAGCTCCTGCTGTCTTAGTTTTGTCTCTTGTAGTCTCATTTCAGATGTTGTTTCGGCAGCAGTATATAATGATGGATGGATGGATGGATGGATGGATGGATGGATGGATGGATGGATGGATAGATGGATGGATGGATCGATAGACGGATGGATGAGTTGTATCAGCACTGTAAGTTAGTTTGGGCTAAACTGGACTAAGACAGATACATGTAGCGTGTGGTAACTGGGGAAAGTTGGTTGTGTTCCAACCAGGTTTATTCATTCCGCCCATTTTCCCATTTTTCAGATAAATTGGGATTGGGCAGATACAATATGCAGTATTTAAAAAAATATCTGGATGGTTTCTCGCTTTCTAGGATATTTCAGAACTGACATAGACCTCAGCATGTCAGTACGCAGTACATACGATACACGACATGTGCAGTGTGCAGTATGCGGTTTTGGGAATGGCGTATTTGTCTAATTTAACCTCATCCTGCAGGTTCAGCTCAATAAACCCTCTTTCTGTGCCAGTTTCACAAAATACTGTCAGACTGTACTCTAATGTGTAATTTGTCTTATTTATCTTCACAGATAAAAAGTACAAAGTTAAATCCATGAACACAATTTAAAAGATAATGTGCTATCACAGTTTTTTTCCACTGCAGTGTAAGTTTTGTAAACAGCCTACACTGGATCTTCCTTAAAAATGAAGGAATCGGTGCATGTGTCTGTTCCTGTTTCTCAGCGACTTGAGCACAGGCTGCAAATACAAAATTCTCACCCACAGTTAGATACAGAGTGGGAGTATTTTCAGCCGAGAGCCAACGATTTGGTTCTCTGGAAACGTTTCAGATTGGAAAGGGCTTATCAAACCAGCCCAAGTGCAGTGATACAAGCCCCTTGAAGGGGAAGCAATCCGGTGGGAGGAAGGGTTCTCCAAAAACACTTTCATGCTTATGTTTTAGCAGCAAACACCTTAAACCTAGTATTTGGCTGTTTTATGTTATCTGAAAAGGAATGTATCAAAATCAACTGAAGGACAAAAAAAGCTGAAAGTGTTTCCTGAGGTGCAGATTACAAGTCTGTGACAGGCTTTGGTGAAAATAACACTACATGGCCAAAAGTATCGGCTCACCTGCCTCGACTCGCATATGAACTTAAGTGACATCCCATTCCTAATCCATATGGTTCAATGTGACGTCAGTCCACCCTTTGCAACTATAACAGCTTCAACTCTTCTGGGAAGGCTGTCCACAAGGTTTAGGAGTGTGTTTATGTGAATTTGTGACCATTCTTCCAGAAGCACATTTGTGAGGTCACACTGATGTTGGACCAGAAGGTCTGGCTCTCAGTGTCCGCTCTAATTCACCCCAAAGGTGTTCTGTCGGGTTGAGGGTTGAGGATTGTGAAAGCCTGTCAAGTTCATCCACACCAGACTCTGTCATCCAGGTCTTTATGAACCTGCTTTGTGTACTGGTGCACAGTCATGTTGGAAGAGGAAGGAGCCAGCTCCAATCTGTTCCCACAACATTGGGAGTATGGAATTGTCCAAAATGTCCTGGTATGCTGAAGCATTCAGAGTTCTTTTCACTGGAACTACGGGGCCAAGCCCAGATCCTGAAAACAACCCACACCATAATCCCCCCTCCACCAAACTTTACACTTGGAACAATGCAGTACAATGCCAAACCCAGACTCGTCCAAAGCGAAGTGATTGGACGAGTCACCCATTTGGATGGGTGAGTGAAGACTTTTAGCATATATATATATATATATATATATATATATATATATATATATATATATATATATATATATATATATATATATATATATATATATATATATAATAAACTCATACTATAAAAATAAAACAACAAAATAAAAAATACGTAAATGTACCTAATGTATTGATAATAATTTAGAAATTGTGAGTTTTTGTGTGTTTTTGATTAGAATATATGATAAACACTTCAAATCAGAAGAAATTTTGGATTTTTTTGGTGATATTTCATGTCAGGCTTTAAAGAGTTAATTCATAAAGAACAAGCTGACTTCTTATACAAGCTGTTTTTGCTGTTGTAGCAACACTTAATGTTGAGCTATTGAAATGCGATTCTCTTATGAAGCTATAAAGCAGGAGCGTTGAAGGCTCTCATAAAATAACCAAACATGTTTTCTGTAGATTTCCAGTAAACATAATCTTGGCAGGTGGCCATGTGAAAGGATCAGTCAGCTCTCATTGATCAGCTCTGCAACCCTGAGCAGGCGCTGTGCACCAATCCACGTCAGCTCTGCTAAATGTAACTATTTCAGAAGAGTTTTATTAGATAAAAACAATGATGAGGCCTTGGCTGAAGGAGAACTCTGAAGGAGGACTCATCAACATTTTTTAATCATTCGGCCTAAATGACAATGTATACTCTAAAATGCCGCTTTTTGGATTGGGGACATGGACAAACTGCAAATTAATAAATGTGTAAAAACATTCAGTCTCTAGAGAAGTCCACAATCATCACACACTGCACTGAAAACAGAAATGACCTTGCAAAGGGCGTCATTCAATAAGATTGGGAAGCAAAAAATCCTTCCAACAACACAATGACAGGAAACATCCAGTTAAAGTTGTAAGGAAATCAATCCACCCATCTATTATCAATAGCAACTTATTCCACCTTAGGGTCACATGGATCTGCTGGAACCTATCCCAGCTGTTATGGGGCCAAAGGCAGGGGTACACCCTGCACCAGTAGATGACTGCAAAATCTGAGTAAGACTGAAATAATTTAACACTCCCAAATAAACACTTGGCAATACGGCTCCAAAAAGTGAACTTTTTTATGATCTTTTGCATGCAAAAGGGCAAAACGTACATCTGAGGTTTCGAAGCAGGAGTGACGCAGAGTCGTTGGTACAGCAGGTTTACCTGAACACAACAGTGTAATTTGTTCAATGTACACATGTAATTTTATGCAGTTTTCAAAACAAAGTCTTTGCAGCTCTGTAACACAGCTACACCCAAACTGCACAGACATCAGTACTACTCATAATCCAGTAATCAGTGTAATCACAATCAACTCACAGACTGACTGAAAATGACGTTTTCCATCGCAACCATGATCATTGCAATGAAAGCTTCAAGCTTGAAGGGAATTCTCACATGAAGAAAGTTTGTCATCATTTCTGCAGCTCTTTTGGTAAATAACTCAAAAGTAAGAGGAAACTAGTGTAACCCATTACAGACACGCCTCCTTCCTGAGACGTTTGCATCAGTATTGACATCACCTATTCCCTTTGCACTGAAAATGAACTGGAAAAGTGTGATGCAAATGATACAGTCACAAATAGTGGACACCAGACATCAAAACACATGGACAACCTAAGAAAATTGTAATACCAGATTTATCAGAAATCATTTCAATCCTTGTAATCATGTGTGGCGCAGAGAGACCATTAACAGCCATGACAAAGTCAGCACATTAAACCTGGATAATTCATTGGTCTAATTTCTGCATCACCTTTGGGGTCTACCCTCCGCAGCACTGTCAAGTTATTTATGTAGCAGCCTTCACAAACAGGACCCAGGGCCTGGTCATATCAGATCAGATCAGATCAGATCATGAAAAACAAACTAACCAAACTAATGACAGAGCCAATGTGACACCCAGAAAAGAGGGATTACAATATGTTTTCAAAAGCTTCCTGCTGTTTCCTGCTGGCATTGATATGCAACAACACACTGCTGCCTGACAAAATTAAACTTAACAGGTTTCTGAATAAAGTTCCCAACAGTATATTACCATGTTGGTTGACAAAATTAGTATATACCTTTTTCTTATAATGAAATGGCTTTATTAATGTAATAAATGGAAGGGGAAATTTTGGCACATATTTGAGGAAAATGCTGCTTTGTTTGCCATAGTGAAGAAGAAAAAGGAAGCAAAAGTTATGCAATAAATGTAGTCACAAATTAAAGGTCTTCTCACAGGTCCTTCATTCATTCATTTGCATGAGCCTTATGAGTGAACCATCAGGAACCAGTGAGTTCCTGTTTTCCCCAGGGTTCATCTGTTCAGTGCTGTTAGTGTAAAAACAACTACTGTTGGGCGCAGGCATCTGCACAGCCGACACAGCAGCACTGTATATGCTCACACACTCAGGTCGCACACACCGAGTGTGCTCTGACAAAACTCTTTCTGGATCTTTAGACAGGACTTTAGCAGTCGTCTGTACTTGAAGCAATGAGAAGTGACAGGGTCTGTAGGGAGCCACGGAGCCGAGTTATCTGGCAGGATGGAGGTAGAGCAAAAATTCAACACAAAATAAAAATACTCACAGGCCCACGCATATTTAATGAGCATTAAAAAAACTGATTGTTTTTTTTTCATATACAAGTCAGTTTTGTTTAAAAAAAAACCATAATCAGATCATGTGACATAATGAGTCATATGTTTCCACAGGTGGATGTGTTTGTTTTCAGTAACCTGAAAGGGAAAATTATGGGAGGTATAAATTAGATTTAATGAAATGTCATGATCAGATCAGCTTTTGTTCTTTTCAAAACTTGTTCCTGGCTCTGCTGCAGCCGCTACTCATATAGGTTAAATAAAGAATTGCTGAGGAGGCTGAATCCACACAGAGGACTTCATTGCTGCAGAGGTGAGTGGACAAAATGTTTTAGCCTTTTCTGCAGAAAAGCATTTTCAAGTATATATATCTATATATATAGATATATATACACACATGTCGCTTCAAGTACATCTTTCATCCTCTTGTGTTTATTCTGACCGCTCAGCAAGCCTTAACAAAATCTCCTCCCACTGCAGCCTGCTGAAGAAGTTTCTTTAATTATCCATGGCAACTGCTGTTCTGTTCAGGTCCACTGGGGACAATAAAACGTGTGACTAAACAAACACCATCCTGCTCTCCAATCAAACACACAGGCAGTCTTCAACACCTTACCATGCAGCCTTTCTTGGCTGTAAAGAAATGAGAAGAAGAATCTTATTTTAGGTTTTGCTCCTTACCGCCCACCTTACATCCTACTCACTTGCATAATGTATGAGGTATTTAAGTGCTTTCACATTCCCCTGATGGTAAAAAGATAGATAGAGTATAAATAATGCCAATTGGGGATAGATCATGGAACGATTATGCTGAGACTGTTTCTTAATATTGAAACACATTTCAAGATCCTGCTGCCATCCAGAATTGATTAACTTTCTTTTCTCCATTTCTTAGTCTTTCTTGTTTTGTTTAATCTTTACACTGAGAAAAACCCTTAAAGACTCGACCAATGCCGTCATATGCTTTATTAAATTTATCTATCTCTACCAAGTCCTCAAAGCTATTTATTTATTTTTGCATGCCCCGTATATTTCCAAGGGTTATGAATTGAATGACTTGAGTGGCCTCCAAGGACTCATGGAGCTCTCCACCAGTCTGTTTCTGACAGCCTTCCTCTTCCTAATAACGCAAACAACATTTGGTTTGCATATTCTACTGTCAATGCAACTGACATTTCAGTGATTTTGCTTTTCTGATTTAAATCCCAATTATTATTTTTCAATACTAAAACAATACAGAAGAGTGAAAGAGCTTTGTAATGTACTTATGATCTCTGTCAAACTGTGCAGGTAGAGTACAGTGCAGTTTGTACTGCCATCTGCTGGGAGTTGAGTGTGTTGCATGTGAGACACCGCAAATGTAAATACTTATCTTTATTAGCATCGATCCAGTTGCACCTAAAACCTAAAACAATGAGCAGTAATGAGCAAAAACACATCATAATGTACTCCAAAATAAAATACAAAAGTTTGCTCTAAGTTCTGAAACTCTGACAGTCGATTACTCTGAATAATGCTAATGTGTATCAATATTAACGCGTGAATTGATGATTGGTGCAAACCAGACTGTGAAAAAAACAACTAGATGAAGCATTAGGTCACGTGTCCCACTGGTTTCTGAAGAGTCGTTTTCTGAAACCAGTGGCTTATTCTTTTACTGCTTGAGAAGCCGACGGGAACACGCCCATTGTATGTCAATC
Source organism: Xenentodon cancila (assembly GCA_014839995.1). NCBI lineage: Eukaryota > Metazoa > Chordata > Actinopteri > Beloniformes > Belonidae > Xenentodon > Xenentodon cancila. The sequence goes on along the minus strand of CM026213.1, from coordinate 20,824,436 downwards.
AAAGTTAGTACTGGCTACCAGCTCCTTCAGCCAATTCCCACTAAAATATCTGCAGAGCTGCAGATATCTTTTTAGCTGCAGATATATTTTTACAGCAACGTTTTCCATTTGACTAGGTGACTTTACCTCAAATCAAAAACAACTGAAATGACAGTTTTACAGCAAACCCTAGTCTTCGAACGTCAAGCTAAATGCTAAATGCTCACTTTAAAAAAATTCTGCTCTGGGTAAAACAATTATACTTGAGCTTCTATAAAAACACGACTAAACGATGAAGAATGTTGCGACTGTTTCCCTGACTGCTCAGTCAGTGAAAGACAATTTTACAATGATCTGCTTTGGGAAGATCATCGATTCAGGGGCTGCATGCATTATTCTTCTCTATTAAATCATGTTGTAGACATAGTATTTTTAAACCAGAAAACACACTGTAGTGTTTTGATACAAAATCAAAATCATTAATCATTAATCAATCATATTAATCATCATCATTAATTATTCATCATTCCATAATCTTTATCAAACACAAAATACTATTTTCTTTTTACATATTTGAAATACATATTTAAATCCATGTATCATAAATACTATCCACCCCTGATTCCCATTTGGCTCCATGTGTCTCTTGTCTATTTTTTAGCCCCCTTGTTGAAATGAACTATTTGATGTGGATCTAACTGGGTAAAAGTTACAACTAATTTTATTGTGCTCAACCAAGAAATTATATCATATCAGACAATAACTCATGATCTAACTGCTATTATTATTATTATTATTATTATTATTATTATTATTATTATTATTATTATTATTATTATTATTATTATTATTATTATTATTATTATTATTATTATTATTATTATTATCTTACAGCTATGACATTATGTGAAAAACACATCTGGCTTTGCAGAAACACTTGCGGCTGAACTGGATTCAGACTTTTATGTGATATACTTTCACACCACTAGATGGTACATTGGGTCTGCTGTCAGTCCAACTCATGAAGGACTGGACAGAAAGGGAGAAAACACTATAAAAAGGAGAAAACACTATATGAGTTTCTGTCCTCACACAAGTTCACTTTGAATTAAACTCAAGAAATGCTGCTTCATACAGACTGTGTCAAAAATCCTTTGTTTTACTGGCTTGAAGTTAATAAACTTGAATTTAAAGTACCATCAGGCAGTGGCACTATAAGCTATATTGCACATCAGTGCAATAAACAGAGCAGCTGAAAGCCAGAAAGTCACTTAACCTCTGTCCGATTTCCTATTTTGTACATCCTTGTTTTCTCTCGTCTGGTCTTAGTTGCTCTCTGCAGAGATGAGAGCAGAGGAGATGAGGACAAACATTGCTGTATCATGTTGTTTTTAATTTTTTTAGGCTTCTGCTGTTTTGCATTATTGCTCTCAGACAAAAATAATGGCTATTTGCAATAACCTAGTCACATATAAAGGCTGCAGATTGCCCACACTTCTGTAAAGCATAGGCTTTACGTGTACTCTTACTTACAGTTACTCAGGGAACTCTCCCTTTTCCTTTTTCTTTTCTCTTCCTTTGGTGCTTTGGAGACACATCAGATCATTAAGGAACATGCACCATTTCATTTTTGAGAGCTCAGATGCTGTAAATAAAGGACCGACATAACAGCACCACCAGGAACGAAGGGACTGAACCTGGTTCTCTGGGGTAAACTGGCTTTCTTATGAGATTGTTGTGGTTGCTTACACAGAAAATGACACTCCACGCTGTTCACGGCTATAGCTTTCTTATTATCAGCAGCAGTCTCATACCCAGTGGATTTTCTTTCCTTCAAATGGATTCAGTTACTGTTAAAGTTGTGTATTGAAAATATAACTTTAAGACACAGACTGAGTAACATCTTGTGGCAATTTTTTTAACCGAAAGAGTAGCCCTAAATTTAAATAGGACCTGCAGTGGCTCCTAAAAATTGAGATATTGTAAAATCACCGCTGTAAACAGTATACCAGTGTCTATCTGGGGTGACCTCTCCTTGTTCCATATACACAGGTGAAACTCACACAAACACACACCAAAATATTAATGCCACATTTGTTTACAATAAGATAAAAATGCTGCTGCTTCTTGTGCTAAAGGTGAGATTGTGTTTGTTCTTGTGTGACAGAGGTGTAAAGCAGGAAATCATAGAGTACAAGTAAACAGAGAGAACTATAACAACAGATGAGAAACTGAACATGTGTGATTATAGGAGCTATCTCTGCTACGGGCCTTGCATAAACAGTGAGTCAAGCGCAATATTGGATTAGCACACTTCAGAGACAACAATACATTTTCATAAAGCTCACAGTGACGCACGCCGTGCACCAATATTGTGAGTGTGGAAGTCTCATAACTGGGTTTAAAAATTATATCAAAGGCAGATTGTGCTTCCATTACGCTCTTGCTTCAATACCTCATCACTCTGAAGCGGGATCCTCCTTGTTTTTAGGTTATATACTAAAATGTATGCATAATTGGCTGTATCAGGTTTTCACTTTACATGCTGAAAGAACGTAAATAGTTAAATTCTCTTATGACAAAACAAAATATATTAAATATTACAAAAATAATGTTTTTTTTTTTAATCATTTATCTCACTAAGTAAACTAAGTAAACCAGAAACCCTTCATTTTTGGTTCTAAATAACATTCACTGCATGATTCATGAAAATAATTTTTAAAGACAAAAGGCAGAGGCAGAAGATGTTGACAAACTTTACCCGTCGTCCAGTGAACATGTACTTTGCCAACATGTTTTGTGTCCCCAACTATGTACAAAAATCCTCCAGTGGGGAAAAACAAAAAAAAAAGTCTTTGCAGCGCTGTAGAGGGCAGCTTTATGATGAGAAATATCTGAATTGTCAGGCTGCATAATTCTTCTTAATCACCCTGCTATTTGAATATTTGTGCCTCAAAAAGGAAATATCATTTTGATATCAATATCAGTATCAATATCATTTTGTGACCATGACCAAGTTACAGCCTTGATGAATCATTGACTTACAATCCCCAATATAACGCCCTACCAGGGTAGGTTCAGAGGGTATGTTTCCATGGTGATTACCATACTCCTTTTGGGAATAAAACTGCAGTTACTTCTTACACTGAGTTTACTTGACCAGGAAAGAAGTGTAACCTGCCTTTTGGAATAATCCCCATATCTATATCCAACATAACATGAACAAAAATATGTTCAGATGGTATGTTGTCATGATGATTCGTACACACAGTTGGCCAGTGTGCGGGTATCTGTTATGATTATTATTTTTAACAATTGTTATAATTTCTTGTCATCATAAGTATCCTGTAAGATTTGATGCTCTATTTTTTTTTTTTAACCATTATCATAGTTTTGATGCTCCATAGATGACGTCTAAACAAGTGTGCTGTAAACGTGAGCCGTAAACGTGAGCCGTAAACGTGAGCAATCCTGATGTAACAAAAACAGAGTTAATTAAACTAATTTATAACGAGTGTAATTGTGAGGGTCTGAGCTGGTCAAGCATGAGGACACAGTTGGTTTAAAAAAAGAATGGCTTTTATTTACCCACAAATGTACAAATTATTGGGGCCCTTAAAAGAGGTCAAATGAACAAAATCAAACTCAAATCAAAACAGTAACTTAACAGATAATTTCAAACTGACAATGCAACAAAATATATCAGACGAGTGGTTCACATAAGGTAACACCCACTAGACAAATACTAAACACATAAACAAAAAGAAACAGAAACTAACAGCTAGTTCAACAATTACTCAAAAATTACCAAAATGACTAAGTCAACAAAATACTTATATCAAAAGACAAGTATATCTAAATATTTAACAACTAATACATCCCCACACCCCCATCTTGAGCTGACTTGGTGGACCAGATTTGGTCTGATTGCCTGAGCTCACTTCTGCCCCCAAGCTTTCACATAACTCCCAGCAGCAGTAAAAAGAAAGGAACAAGGATATTAAACAAAGCAAGATTTAACACAGTGGAATGACAATGTTTAAATGTGCGCACCTACAACTAAATAAAACATTTAAACTAAGTTTAAACTAATGTGAACAAACTGGTGTTAAGCAATGAAGAAAAATATAACAAAAGGTGCTTGGGGTTACCGCCTTTTAATGTGTGACTGTAAATGCAGTCATCACAGTTTATATATATATAAACTGGTGTTATCCATGTTTTCTGTTCAGCACTGTAGCCAGGCTGACAAAGAGTCACAACTCTCTTGAGCCTGCAACTCTCAGTAGCCAAGACTTTATGAGCTTCTTTAGCAGTAAAATCATCAGGATTAGATAAGAAATCAACCAGGCCCACCCAGAAGCAGCTGTGGGTTTTTCTTCAGCTTCATTGAGTTCCTTAGGTTGTGACCTGACTCTAAACTGTTTCATTCTTGTAGACCTCTCTGAGCTGACCATCAATGAGGTATATATATATATATATAATTAATACTAATATATCTTGTCTTTTGTACCTTTGAAAGTGTATCTGTGACTCTCTGTTCTTCATTCTCTTTTTCTGATCTCCTTTTTCCTGCTCTATCTGGCCAGCCTTTGGCAGGAGGGTCCCCTTTATGATCCAGGTCCTGGTTTATTTGCTATATAAATTAATGGGGCAGCACGGTGGCTTAGTGGTTAGCACTGTTGCCTCACAGTAAGAAGGTTCCTGGTTCAATTCCCAGCCCGGTGGGTCTTTCTGTGTGGAGTTTACCTCTGGGTACTCCGGCTTCCTCCCACAGTCCAAAAACATGCATGTAAGTTAATTGATCATTCTAAAATTCTCCCTAGGTGTGATTGGTTGTTTGTATTGTATGTGGCCCTGGTTGGACTGGTGACCTGTCCAGGGTGTACCTATGCCTTTCGCCTGATATGTGTTGGGATAGGCTCTGACAGACCCCCGTGACCCAGAAACAGATAAAGCAGGTATAGATGATGGATAAACTGAATTGAATTGTGGTTTTAACATAGATTAGGAACCAACACTGTACTCTGTGCTTTAGCCTCCAGAAATTCAACTTTGCATCAGTGGTGGGTGTGAAATCTAACTGTGGGGACCATGACCATCTTTTGAGCCAGGCTGTGAATGTTATTTCTGTGGCAAAGTTGGATATTTTAAAATGGAGGTCAATGAAGTTCAGTTTGCTTTTGGACCGTTCCCCCCCAGTGGTCTGTCCTGGAACTGCAACCTTTCTTACTTGCTGGTAAGCTGGTATGCTGGTCCTTGGTTTCCTCCCACGTATGTGCAGCTGCTCAAAGTCACTGGATCGATTATTGTCATTTCACTAGAACTAACTTTTGTCACTCTTATCAGCTCTGACTCACGCAAAATCAACTCCATTTGTTCTGCCTACACGAAGGAAGTAAAAAACAAAAACAAGCTCAGGACTGCAAGCTATGGTGCTGCACAAGAGAAACTTCACTACCATCTTTGGTTGTATAATTACAAACAAAAACTAAAATACCAGCTGGTCTTGTTTATCAAGTTTATGTTAACACAAGTTGCTGTTGACTTTGGTCGTGTCATAACAATCTTGAATCCATCATCAGTATTGTTTTATGGTGTTGACATCTACCTCCCGCTTCTTGTACTGATGTTACACTGGAGGAGACAGTGGAGCTCTTATTACTTATTCACTTTGAAAGTCTTCCTATAAATACAAATATCTGCTTGATCAGACTGATAGCTGAGCACCTACTTTCTCACCATTATTGTATAGCATTGTACGAAGCCGACGTTCATCTGGAACTACTATGAACTATGAATGCTTGTCATCGCTGTGCTCACATTTCCTCTACGTTCTCAGCTTCAGCTTTCTTGAAGATATCTGAAGGTCTTCACCCAAAATTAAAACATTTTTGAAACTGTTCATCAATCTGTTATTGACCAAAGGCCAAGTTTCATATAAGGAGAAGCAACCACAAAGTATGATGCTTCCTCCACCATGCTTTACCATGGGTAAGGTGTTCTATTAGTGACGTGCAAAACTGTTTTTCTGCCAAATCTTTGGAGCTTTCTGCTTTTGTAAATGTAACCAAACATTTCAACCTTGGTTTTTATCGCAGCATAACACATTTGTTCTTCCAAAATCATAGCAAACACTTTTTATTGAGAACTTATATCTGTGTTCCCAAAGCAAGTGGGTAAATTGTCAGTTAAATTTCATGAAATCGAGTTTGAAGTTTATGCCCACAGTTCTAAAAGGTATGTTCAACATCACATTCTGGGGTATCTTTTCTTCATCTGGAACTGGGGCTTTAGTCAACGCGGAGGGAATTATGAACAGTTCCAACTCAGTTTTGGCAGACAGATGAAGATGAAGAGGAATTTCAAAGGTCAGCACAACAACGATGCCAAGCATAAATCCAAGTCAATAAAACAATGACTTCAGCAAAAGAAAGCTGATGTTTATATAATCCAATATGAATATCTGTGGGCTGACTTTAAGAGGACTGTGCCCAAGAGAATCCCTCACAATCTGACATGTTTGACTACCGGATACGGAAATTAAACAAAAATGTGACTCAATAAAGTTTTTAAGGATGTACACACATATGTAACCAGCTTATTGTAGTTTTATTATTATTTATATATTATATATTTGTCCCCCCAACTGATTTGGCTGTTTTTTAGTAGAACTGTACACATTACAGGTCATATCAATGATGGAAAAAAGTTTAGGAACGCTTCGTCACATCACCAAAACCGAACATTTAACAGGGGTGGCTACACTTTTTCTACCTTTGAATGCACTTTTTTAAGGGACGTCGGTCAGTCGCAGTTAATCTGTTGAAATGTTCTGGAAGTCTGCCAGGTCACACTGCTCGGGTCAAGTCAAACATACATGTATTATGTATTTTCATATAAACTTCCTGGTCACTTATTTACTGCCACTGCCAAGGATGAGGGGAGAGAAAATAAACAAACCTTTGCAAACTTTTAACCACCTCTGGTTCTATGCACAGTGCTGGGAAACCTACTGAGTTATCAATTAATTTCACTTAGCTATGCTAAACTTTATTTTACATTACACCGTTGTATAACAAAGACACTCTTCAAAGCTTCATCCAGTAGGATTTAATTCAATAGACAAGATAATATGCACGTTTTAATCAAGCAGCTTTGGATTTTTCATCTTATATAATCCAGTACACAACCAAAGCTTCTGTGCATCAGTCATTGTACTGTGCGTAATATTGCACATTCTCCAGCACTATTTGCTGAACATCTGTAAATTGTAGGCTATTATTGAGTCAGTTTTTCATATATAATATGTATGAGTACTTTCCATCAGTGAAACAGCATCCACAGCATTTTCATCATGTCTCTTCATTTCTTTCATGGACACTGAGGTTCTTCTCCCCGGGTTCAGTTTTAACTGTGTCTATATGTTTCTCAGACTGTTGGGAGACCTTGATTCGTTTATTAAAGGTTAATCGTTTCAGCACAGACATATGATTAAACTGTAGTTTTCTGCCTGATGGTCCTCTGCAGAGAAGCAGCTCTCGGTAGGCCCGCCGGAAATCCCTGTTGAACGCTGGATACAGTATGGGATTAAGGGTTGAGTTTAAATAGCCCAGCCACAGGACTACTGAATGAACTGCGTTAGGGGGGTTTGTCTTTTCCTTTATACCCATGCAGGTGAAGAAGGTGAAGTAGGGGAACCAGCAGATGATGAAAGCCCCCAGCACAGCTGCAAGGGTGACTGTAGCTTTGTGCTCTCGGGCTATGGTAGCACTCGCTGAGCGTGCAAATGATGGGGTAGTAGCACGAATACGCCGCACCTGAAAAGATTGGTTCAGACAGAAATGGAGAGCCAGAGGACATAGAATATGAGATCTTGGGACTTAACTCCCTTCCAAATGTGAAAGTCTATCATTACCAGGTACATATGATTTTGGACGGATCCATGTAGATGTCCCTTAAAAACATTTGTTTGTGCCAAAACATGCACAGTGAATATAAAAAGTCTACACATTTATAATGCAAGATCAAGAACTCCTGCTTACAATTGTGATTGGGTCAATCCAGGACCTGGATTTTCCTTTTCTAAAGGCATGTCCTGGTTGACTTTAAAGTTTGCTTTAGCTCATTGTTGTGGTGAAACATAATATTCCTCTTTATTTTTGACTTTTTTTTGTGGTGAAATGTCAGCATTTGGAGCTTTTCAGTCCCCCATCTATCTGGAAAAGTGTCCCAGCTGAAGCGAAGCAGGCCTCTGACAGAACGCTACCCCCACCTTGCTTCACTATTGCTTTAATGTTGCCTGGATGATGCTCTGTTTTATTTTTGCACCAAAGATCATTTTTAGAATTAAGGCCAAAAAGTTCAACCTTTATGTAATCAGACCGTGACGCATTTTCCCACATGGGTTGGGGTGGCAAAATAAATATTTCACCATATTTCAGACAGGCTTGCATATGGTTTTTTGTAAGAAACAGCGCCCGTCTCTTTACTCTACCTCACAGCCCAGACTTGTGCGGAACCTGGGGGATGGTAATCACGTGCAAGGAGGGACCAGAACCAGCCAGACATTTCTTTAGTTCCTTCAGTGTTGCTGCTGGATCCTGGAAGTCTCCCTGATAACTTTTCTTCTCGTCCTGTCATTGACTTTGGAGGACAGTGCTTTCAATGATCTTTTATATCCAGTCTCTTGACTGGTTCCTTTCAATAGATTTTATTTCACTGTTGACAATTGGCTTTTATCTGTTTTGTATCCTCTCTTTTGTTTATCAGAATCACTGCCATTGATGGCAGGTGTATGCTACTTACCTACAGGCCTAACTGTGGAAGTGTCTGGCTAACTCCGAGGACACTTTTATGGAAAGCTGTGCGGATTTCAGCAGTCAGGGTGGATTTTCGCGTGTTAAAAGATCACATTTAAGTTGTAACAAGCTGTTATTTCTAAAGCTCCAGACTCGTAAGGGTTTGTAGACTTTTTATATCCCCTGTAGGATTGACCTCAACACGTTTTATAAAAGCACAATAGAAAACACTGACCTGTTCTCGTGCCACTCGGAAAATGCAAAGGTACATTCCACACATGAGAAACAGCGGCATGTAAAAAGAGAAAAAGACATAAATAAGAATATAGTTATTGTTCCATTCAAACTGGCAGTAGCGATTCTCTTTGTCCCCGTCCCCCATTACCCAGTCCAAGTGCTGCACTCTGTAGTCCACTGTGTTCCAGCCCAGGTGGATGGGCAAAAAAGCCATCGCCAGTGAAAAGACCCAGATGAAAATGATGGCCATTGTCACCCTTCTGGGGGTCACTGTCCGGGAGTGGCTGAGAGGAGATGAAATGGCCAGGTATCGGTTCACGCTGATTGCCAGCAGGGTCAGGATGGAGGACGTGCACAGCATGACATCCAGTGTGATGTAGGTGTTGCACAAGGTTCCTCCAAAAGGCCAGTTCCCACTGCGCAGCTCCACAGTGGCAGACAAGGGCAGCACCAACAGGCCAAGTAGCAGGTCTGCCACCGCCAGTGACACCACGAAGCAGTTCGCTATTCGCCACAGTCGCCGGCTGAGCCCCACAGCCAAGCACACCAGCACGTTTCCAGCGATGGTCAGAATGATTACGGATACGAGAAACAGCCAGCGCAGAGCTGTGGAGATCATGGCTCCTTATAGCTCCTTTTGATTTGAGGAAAAATGCTTAAAATGACTCATTAACTTGTTCAGATGTTCTCCACCTGCACCAGTAACTTTTCAGTCAGACGATCCTTCTCATGGCATCCTTGTGGAAAAGCAATCATAGGAATATCACTCAGTTTAAAGCATTCCTTTGACATTTCTTTATTTTTCTTTACAGTGCTACTGCCATGGCTCCTGAATTAAACACGTCCCTGGAAAAGAAAGAACAACCGTTACTGGCTTAAGAAAAAATATAAGAATATAAGATATATAAGAAATATAGGAATACAGAATCACATAAATGTCAGCTTATTCAAAGGTAAAATGATGATGTGATGCAGAATGAAAGAGTAAATTGCAGGTGTCCATTACATTACTTAGAAAAGTGCAAATAAGTAAAAACAACTTTAAAGACAGTTGTCTATGAAAGTTCTACAAGGAAATTCAAACTAGTTCAGTTTCCTAGGGTACAAATGAAATCGAATCTTTTATAGTTTTTCTGTACAATATAATTTAAAACAGCAGTGTTTTCATCAGAAAAAAAAACAGTGACATGAATGAATGATCTGAGTGCTGCTCTGTGAGATAACCTCCTAAACGTTATGTTTGGTGCCTCTAAAATCTACAAACTCTAGCCACATTGTTTAAGAAATGTCAACAAAAAACTGAGATGGAATAAGCTGAAACAAGAAATAATGACAAAGTTTTATGATACAACTCTTTGTGGACCTTGATTAGATGCTTTATTTTGTGGCCTTTAAAAGCTTCAGCTGGGTTGATAAAAGGATAGAAACCTGAAGTTTGTAGTTATTGTGACAGTCGGTCACAAGATCAGACCCTGCAAGGAAAATCGGTTGGCACCTGCACCACCATTTCAAAACAATTATGAACTATTAATTTTTCCAGCTGTGGTTGCAAAGTCAAGGATCAAACCTCAAATAAAACTTTGCTCCCCAAGACTTGACCAGATTCAAAGTGAATGAGAAGTGAGACCACCGACAGCTACAACATGCGTAAGAAAGTCCTTCTCTACCCTGAAATCATTATTTTTGGAAGTGCAGGGTGTTTCAAACTGGTAATGCAACAGTTGTGGGGTCATCATAAAATTAAAGTTTTTATTTTTTTATTTTTATTTTTTTTAGAAAACTACTCTTTTATTCATTGTATTAGACAACTGCAGTGTTGTCCTAATTTTAACCAAGCACTTTCCACATTACCAAGTACCTTTCAAAGCCTAACTGTACCAGGTCTATTTGGTTAAGGAACAATTAAACTAATTAAGTAAAGATAAAGGAAGACTGAGTGAACACCAATATGTTTAAGTTTTATATCAAAAGCAACGTCTGCAAAAGTGCCTCCTCGAATCTAATGTCCTCATGTTGTCCTCCTCGCATCTCAGTAAGCGAGTGGTGTAGAAGGATGTTTTTGGCATGTGGCGTTGTTGGTTTCTTTCTGTTAAAAAATAATGAGAATGTTTTGACATACTGTATGTAAACTATAGGTCTTACTGTATAACGAAAACTCTTCAGAAATTCATGAAGAAATAATTGGTATCGAGGGGAAAATGTAATGGACCTTGATTGTCTACAACTTAGAGAAGCATAACAATGATTATGAATTTGAACAGATTAGACAGCTGGTCCCTAGAGACGAGGATATTTACGGAGAAAATGTGGGCTGTAGTACGTTTGCAATCAGAAAGGTCATATGACAAAAGCTTCAAAACAGTCATAAAACTAAATTATTTTTGCAACTGTTTAAAGCAAAAAAAGCAAAACAAACAAAGAAAATACCCATTATTGTGCGTCTCCTCTGACATGCTTTTCCAAAGGTCCAGCTCTGCTTCCTCACTGAGCCTGCGCTTTGTTTCAATATCGCAATTTATTTATGGCTTTTTCAATAACAAACAATACCAAAACTAATTTCACAGTAACATATAAGTTCATTTGATGAGGTCAGTTTGTTCTGCTGCAGCACACGATTAAGGTGTCCACCCTGAATGCAAAAACAGAAATGAGCCTAGTATTACTAATATTACTATATTACTAATATTACTAGTATTACTATATTACTATATTACTAATACTACTAGTATTACTATATTACTAGTATTACTATATTACTAGTATTACTATAATACTAGTATTACTATATTACTAGTATTACTAGTATTACTATATTACTATATTACTAGTATTACTATATTACTATATTACTAGTATTATTAGTATTACTATATTACTAGTATTATTATATTACTAATATTACTAGTATTACTAGTATTACTATATTACTAGTATTACTAGTATTACTAGTATTACTATATTACTAGTATTATTAGTATTACTATATTACTATATTACTAGTATTATTATATTTTACTAATATTACTAGTATTACTATATTACTAGTATTACTAGTATTACTATATTACTAGTATTACTAGTATTACTATATTACTAGTATTACTAGTATTACTATAATACTAGTATTACTATATTACTAGTATTACTAGTATTACTATATTACTAGTATTACTATATTACTATATTACTAATATTACTATATCACTAGTATTACTAGTATTACTATATTACTAATATTACTATATTAATAGTATTACTAGTATTACTATATTACTAGTATTACTATATTACTATATTACTAGTATTACTATATTACTAGTATTACTAGTATTACTATAATACTAGTATTACTATATTACTAGTATTACTATATTACTATATTACTAGTATTATTATATTTTACTAATATTACTAGTATTACTATATTACTAGTATTACTAGTATTACTATATTACTAGTATTACTAGTATTACTATAATACTAGTATTACTATATTACTAGTATTACTAGTATTACTATATTACTAGTATTACTAGTATTACTATATTACTATATTACTAATATTACTATATCACTAGTATTACTAGTATTACTATATTACTAATATTACTATATTAATAGTATTACTAGTATTACTATATTACTAGTATTACTATATTACTATATTACTAGTATTACTATATTACTAGTATTACTAGTATTACTATATTACTATATTACTAGTATTATTAGTATTACTATATTACTATATTACTAGTATTATTATATTACTAATATTACTAGTATTACTAGTATTACTATATTACTAGTTTTACTATATTACTAGTATTATTAGTATTACTATATTACTATATTACTAGTATTATTATATTTTACTAATATTACTAGTATTACTATATTACTAGTATTACTAGTATTACTATATTACTATATTACTAATATTACTATATTACTAGTATTACTAGTATTACTATATTACTAGTATTACTATATTACTAGTATTACTAGTATTACTATAATACTAGTATTACTATATTACTAGTATTACTAGTATTACTATATTACTATATTACTAGTATTACTATATTACTAGTATTACTAGTATTACTATAATACTAGTATTACTATATTACTAGTATTACTAGTATTACTATATTACTATATTACTAGTATTACTATATTACTATATTACTAGTATTATTAGTATTACTATATTACTATATTACTAGTATTATTATATTACTATATTACTAGTATTACTAGTATTACTATATTACTAGTATTACTAGTATTACTATATTACTAGTATTATTAATATTACTATATTACTATATTACTAGTATTATTATATATTACTAATATTACTAATATTATTATATTACTTGTATTACTAGTATTACTATATGACTAATATTACTATATGACAATATTACTATGTACAATGCCAGCCACTGCTGTTTTTTATAGTGCCTTTTGTGCATTTGTGACAGTTATTTTTATTATTTTTATTTATCTCTGCAACTGCATTTGACAAAGTTAGCTGGATTCACTGGTTAAATTAGAATTAAAGAGAATTAAAGCCACCATCAGGAACGTCCCATAAATCCAACAGCTGACTCAATATTTTGGATGCCCTTCCCAACCTCGCTGCATGCCTCCAGAACTGACTCTCTCATCTGCGTCTGGGCTGTGATGCGCGAGCATGAGTCAGCTGTGTCACCACGGAAACCCACAGCATCAGAGAACAGACACCTGGGAATAAACCCGTTTTATAAATAATAAACCTTGTTCAACCGTTAAACATCTAGTCCTCCTCATGCGGTGGCGTGCAAATGTTTACTTGAAACGTGGGATTAAAGGGGAGGGGTGGGGGTTGTCTGGAAGGTGAGCGGGACCATGATGGACGCTCGGTTAACACGCCCCCTGGCTGTGGTTGCAGAGGCTGTCGCGGTAGCGGTGGATGCTTGTAACCGGTGTTGTGAGCTGCATGTGGTGTCCAAGGAGCAGATTTTTTTTCCTTAATTACATAGTTTATGTAAAATTATCAGAAAAATGTGAGAATTTATTTCCGCAACCAACTTACCAACTGCACCTTCAAGACAAACCTGGAGGGATTTTTTTTAAAAACTTATTTACTTACTTTTACATTCAGTATTTTGCTTTTTTTGACAGGATTTCCTCTTCTGTTCAGGGTTATTCCCATCAGAATATAATCCACTTTACGATGTTAAATATGATAACATGAAGTCATAAAAATGGCCCTGATGAGAACAGATGATACACGTATGCAGTGTTTACTTTTGTGGTGGACAACATCACGGTGGCGCTCCAGTGCTCATTTCTTTAAGATTCACTTAAAGAGACAACCAAAGGTCACCTATAGGTGCAGCCTCTAAACCAAATAATTGTAAAAGTTCCATTGTATACTTTTAACAGCAAACTCATGCACTGTGTGGTTGGAAGCTTGAACAGCAAGTTGTTTTGCTGTAGTTTTGTTCTCGCTCAAACCCGCTTCGATTCATTGGTCGTTTTGGTCCCTAAGACACATCCTTACAACCGAATACGAGTCTTAGGGATGTTTTAACTCTATAATCTTTTTGCCAGTGACTAAAGTTAAAATGATGGTACCTGAGTAAGTAATGCATTTTACACAATACTTGAATGTCCCTTTGACCGTCAGCGAAGCTCTTGATGTTTCGCATGAATTATGCATGTCTAGCGTAATTAAATGTCTCAAAGAGGATTTTGTCTTTTGTTTTTGTTTGTTTATTGTCGTTCTGTGTGTGTTGTCTTCGTCTTGCCTCACACTTAGCAATTCTCAGAATCAGAGGTTTTTGTAACTGTCCATTGATTTTCCACAGCATATGACCACTTGCTGTTTCCATGGTGAACATATCTGTTCAGCCCTAACAGGGTTTGAATGGCGCCACGTCCCTGATCAGCCTCTTTTTCTGCCCACAAGAATCAGGATTTACTTTAAGCCGTGCAGGGTCGAAGAGGATAACAGCAAAGCTCAAAAGGAAATTACAACTGTTTGTCACCACTTTTGTCTTTGTCGTGCTGTTGCTCGTCATGATTGGGACCAGGTGAAACAAAACACCAGAGTACTACAAATGACCTAAGATCATTTTCCACTCTATTGTATAATTTATTTCCCTGCTTCTTACGCAATGTACTAATCTGCAGAAAATGTTCTAATCTGTTTTAGATTAGAGAAAAAAAAAATCACGTTCTTTAGGCAGCTCAGAGTTTGGTTAAAAAGGGGAAAGTTTACAGGGCATAAATGCTGTGCAGGAGACCCTGCCATGTGTAAACTGCACACATCGTGTGCTGCATGCATCGTAACACATGTACAGTCCTGCTCTGACAGGTGCCAGCTCTGACCATATGTGCTCGCTGCATGTCAACATCTAATACTGGCTTTTAAAGCTTTTAAAGCTATGACCACCACAGGCTTATTTTATTGCTTGAAAGCAATTAACCAGATAAGTATTATAAAGCAGCACAGGGCGACACTAGTATATCCTCTGCATCAAACCCCCTTATCTGCTGTAATTAAATATCATGTTTCTGTTTAGCAACACATCTGCCTTCGGAAAAGACACGAGTCAACAGTAATAGATAGCAATAGAAATATAAAGTGATCAGATTGTGAGCACATAAGCTTAAATCATGGATGTCACCATCCAGCATTAGCAGCAAGTGTACATGACACATGGCAAAACAACAAAACATTTGCATATAAATCTGAAACTGAAATATAGGAAGATTTCTAAAAAGGTTTCAAAAATACTGAACAGTTTGTCTTAATGTGAAGAACAGAACAACTTCTTGACTTTGCTGTTGCTTCATCAAGACTAAACCTGCCAGCTGGGAATGTGTCACCAAAGAAAAGGTAACAACGGAATCACCAAGCAACATATCCGTCCTTTAAGAAAAAAAGCTTTTACAAACTTCAACTAAGCTATTGCAAAAGTGAAATTTGGTTTATTCCAGGTCCACTTACCTCACATGGCTTGTCCCAGATCTCCGTCAGGTCTGTCCTTCTTCCCACACCATGAACACTTTGTGGTTCCTTGATTCTGCATGTGTATGCTTACATCTCACTCCCTCTCCCTCGTCTCCTCCCCCACCCCACCCCACCCACCCCCGCCCCCACCCGACCAACCCCCCGCCCCCACCTCTGTTCTCACAGACATGAAAGACATGCATTATTAGCATATCCACTTCCAACTCCATCTAGCACATCTGTTTATTATATATTATTCCTTCCTTTAGCATGAAAACTACTTTGGAAGCAGTAACTTCTGCCTGTTTCCCTTTTTAATAACAAATCACATCAAGGCGCCGAATTGTTTCTCCGAAGACATTTTGAGTGTTAGTGTTGAATGTAGTGAAGATGAGAACCACTTTGCCCGTCTCAGAGATTTTATGACAACAAAGTCTCTAAACTCAGACTAAATACATTCATTTGTTGTTTTTTATTATTATTATATTATTATTATTATTATATATTATTATATTATATTATTTCTAATATTATTTAATATTGTAATTTTTTTATATATAATATTTCAGACTTGTTTAAAACGTTCGTGTTGAGGATATTACATAAAAAAAGATTTTAAATGTTTTATTTTAGAAGCATCATAAATACAGCACAAACAAAAAAAAAATTGACGTTCAAGATCAGTAGCTGGCAGTGGGAAGTTTAAGTTTTACACTTACTTCAATATCCTAATATCAGAACTCAGGTATGTTTTAGTTTGTGCTGTTTTACTTGGACCGCTTGAGCAGGTTTGAGTGCACTTAACTGATTTATTTAATCACAAATATACACCAAATATACTCATAAATATGAGTCCAGGGTTATGTGGCACCCAGTTTTATACCAGTATGGTCAATATTGTAAAAACATAATGAGACAGATAAATGAAGGTGTGTAAAGTGAGAAGAAAGTATCAATAATGGAAAAAAGGGTGCTAAACAATCAAAATATGACATAAAAGAATAAAACAGAATGAAGATGATGGCAGAGAGATACCAAAACAAAATATAACATCACCAATATGAGACATGAAACGAGCCGTAAAATGATGCAAAACATCTGAAACTTAGGCACAAAATGACTTAGAGGTGTTAAGTCGACAAAATCAATAAATGAAATTATTACATTGAGGCAAATACAACACAAAACAATATAAAAGGCCACAAAGAGATGTAAAATCTGTTGTACAAAAACAAATTTATTATGAGAGACACAAAATAACAACCAAAACAAGCCAAATGATTGAAAAGTAACATAGAATGGATATAAAAATGTCAAAAGAAAAAAAAAAACAAAAGCAAAACAACATGATGTAAAATGCGACACACGTCATAAATTACGTCATCCGTCTGTGCTCGGTGCCAAGACTGAGATAAACGAGGAGTTATCTCATAGAGGAACAAACAAAACCCAAACAAAGCCCAGTGGCTTTGTTCATATCTACTCCCCGGCCAAATCACTTTTTGACCCCAATAAACCCTCCACCAAAGCCACCAAAGGTTCACCATCGAGCCCCGCCCCCAACAGAGTAGCCAACTTACAGCGCCCAGCCCCGCCCCCTTTAGTCCCTCCATACCACCATCATGTTCTGTCTCCGCAGTCTGATGTGTGATGTGTGGACGGTCCGGGCTGCGAGGATGATGGCAGTCGTGACTTTTCCCAGGACAAGCCAGGACCCTGTTTATTAGAAGGTTTTTAAATTTCTGTACTTTGAGGTGACAGAAGGAGAAATGTGGCCTGGTCAGGACACAGAGAGATGCTCTCAAAAAGATCTTTAAATAAAGTAAACGTAGCTTGTGTGTCACAGACTGCTCCAATAATACCAAATAATACCTCTAAAACACTTAAGTTTATTAAATGTTCGGTCTTTAGCTGGGAAAACATTTTAAATGAATGATTTTATCACTGTGCCTGGATTTGATGTTTTTACCTGAAACTTGGTTCAACAAAAATAACAGAGCAGCTTTTCTCATCAAGTCGACTTCTCCTAGTTACAGTTTCATCAGTGAACTGCTGTCTATGATCTGTGTTGATTTTGACCGTTTCATTATTGTTGGGGATTTTAACATCCATGTGGACGACCCTCAGGACGAAGGGACTAAAGACCTGAATAACACTTTAGATGACTTTGGGCTGACTCAGCATGTAACAGAGGCCACACACACTCTAGACTTACTGATCTCTAAGGGTCTGAGCATTTCAAAGGTTACTGTGTCAGATGTGGGCCGTCTGATGATTCCTGTGTTTTCTTTGAGAGTGATTTTAGTGCACAAATCTGTCACCAGCAGTGATCACTGAACGGTGTATAACTGAAAACAGTAGTGAGATCTTGAACCAGGTCTTCTCTGTGACACCTGCCCTGTCCAGGGGTTCAGTCAATGAGTTTGTCAATAGATTCAATGCTAAAATGTTAAATGTTATAGACACTGTTGCTCCCATTAAGGTGAACGTTATCAGTGGGAGGAAGATGTTTCCATGGCGAAATTCTACACTGGTGAAGAATGGAAAAAGAGTGTCGGAAAGTTGAGGGCAGGTGGAGAAAAGCAAATGTCCGGGTTCATTATGATATTTATAAAGAGAACCGTTAATGATCATAATGCTCGGGCCTTATTTACTGCAGTTGACAGGATAACAAACCCTCCTGTGTCAGTGGCAACTGAACTTCATTCCACTATGACCTGCAATAACATCGCCAAGTTCTTCACAGACAAAATCCAAAATATTAGACAAGCAGTTGGTACAGGATATGTACTGTGTCCACTGAAAACCGGTTTAAACACTATGACATCTTACGTCAACTGAACTCCTCCTCTTGCTGTTTGGACGTCCTGCCAACAACAACTCAAAAAGATTTTGGAGTCAGACCTGTTCCAGATTGTAAACTTGTCTTTAATGTCAGGTGTGTTTCCAGAGCCACTGAAAACACTCTGGAACCAACTTCCAGTTTGGGTTAAGGAGGCTGATACCACCTCCACCTTTAAAACTAAACTTAAAACATTTCTGTTTAATAAAGCATATAGTTAGTGTATATTTAGTACCTTAATGTGTCAGGCCCAGTAGTCAAAGCTGCAGCTTCAGGACCAGATTAGAGCAGCTCATCTTAAACAGCTTCGGTGTAGATATGCTGCTACAGGCCTCTGCTGCAGGGGGACACCAACATGATCCACTGAGTGGTGCCTTTCACCTCCTCTGTTTCTCTTTGTCTTCTCTGTCTCTTCTTCACCTCAACCCTCATTTATTAACAGTATCCCATAAACTTAATTGTGGTCCATTGTTCTTGTAGTTTTTTGTGCTTGTCTGGCCCTTCTTTTCCTCTTCTTTGCATGTCCTGCGGACCAGAACCTCAGGAGCTGCTTGCTGACCTGCAGTTCCACCTCTGACCATCCCAGTGTCTGCCTTCACCTGTCTGTATGGATGTCTGTTGGATATTTGCTGACATCCTGACCTGCAGTCCTCATCCCCTTGTATCACCGTCTATCCATATATCACCCATATTCACAGAAGTCTAATTGGACTACCAATGATAGTTACTAATGTATCCTATCTTGTACCTTTGACGGTGTCTCTATGTCTCTATTCTTTCTTATTTCTTGCTCTATCCGGCTGGTCTTCGGCAGGAGGGTCCCCCCTCATGAGCCAGGTCCTGCTCAAGGTTTCTTCCCTCTTAAAGGGGAGTTTTTCCTTGCCACTGTTTGGCTTAAGGTTTTTCTTCCACTAGGGAATTTTTTACTTGCCGCTGTTTATGTAATAATTGCTCGGGGGTCATGTTCTGGGTCTCTGGAAAGCACCAACTTGTGTTGTAATAGACGCTATATAAATAAAATTGAATTGAATTGAATTGAAAACAGCTGTAAATAAAACTGCTGAAAAAGGACATTCTTGACAAGACACAAATTAACTTTTTACAACTAATTTTTAACACAAAATAACTGCTATGATGCCTTCCAGGCAGGTTTTAGACAGCACCACAGCACTGAGACGGCTCTGACCAAAGAGTTTAATGACAAATGCCTGAATACAGACGGGGGACAAATGTCAGTCTTAGTTTTGCTGGATCTCAGTGCTGCATTTGATACAGTTGACCATAATATATTACTGGAGAACTGGGCAGGTCTTTACAAAACTGTACTAAATTGGTTCAAAACGTACTTAGAGAACAGGAAATACTTTGTGTCAATAGATAACTTTACATCTGAGCAGACAAAAATGTGGAGTTTCCCAAGGTTCCATCCTGGGACTTCTTCTGTTTAACATCTACATGCTCCCACTGGCACAGATTATAAAGAACAACAAAATAAACAACCACAGCTATGCAGATGAGCCCAGATATATATTAAAATGTCACCAGGAGACTGAGGCCCTGTACAAGCTCTTGGTAAATGCATTGAAGTGATTAATGACTGGATGTTCCTCAATTTTCTCCAACTAAATAAAAACAAAACAGAGGTAATTGTCTTTGAGCCAACAAGAAACGACCAGAAATCTGGATGTGGTGATGGACTCGGACCTAAATTTGGAAAAACACATTAAGGCAGTAACAAAGTCAGTCTACTATCACCTCAAGAATATATCAAGGTTAAACGATCTGATGTCTCAGCAGGACCTGGAAAAACTAGTCCATGCATCCATCTTTAGTAGGCTTGATTATTGTAACAGCATCTTTACAGGTCCACCTAAAACATCAGTTAGACAACTGCAGATCATTCAGAACTCTGCTGCTCCAGTCCTCACTAAGACCACATCAGTCCAGCTCCGAGGTCTTTACACCGGCTGCCTGTCCGTCAGAGGATAGACTTTAAAGTTCTGATGCTGGTCTATAAAACTCTGATTGGTTTAGGACCAAAATACATCAGTGACCTCCTGACCCAGTAAGAACCTTCCAGATCCCTCAGGTCATCTGGATCTGGTTTCCAGAGTAAGAATCAGACATGGAGAAGCTTCCTTCAGCTTCTCTGCTCCACATGTCTGGAACAAACTCCCAGAAAGTCTCAGATCAACTGAAACAGTCAGTTTATTTAAATCCAGGTTGAAGACTCACCTGTTCTCAGCTGCATTTGAATAAAGACACAAATCCACACTGTTATAATTTTAAGCTTAAGTTTTAAAACTTGATTATATTTTAACTACTAATTGTATCTATTGTTCTTTTCCTTTTTTTTGTTTACATCTTAAATCATGATTTTTATTTATCTGATGTTTTAATGTCTCTGTAAAGGCGTTTGAATCACCATGTTGTTGAATATTGCTATATAAATAAACTTGTCTTGCCAAAGTGATGCGAGAACATACAAAGCTGGAAACTGTATCTGCTTACTTTGTTGTTGTTTTTGTGTGTCTTCTAAGTTTGGTCCTCTTTGGAATGAGTAGGAGGTTTTTAAACATCCGGTGCCTCCTTGTTGGACGAAAAACATTTTCCCTTCCTTTAAAGATACTTTGATTATTGCATGTTAGAAATAACAAGACTACCCGAGAGTGAGACGATTACTTCCTGATGCACTGTTTTCTTTGCTTGAAGGTGTGGCTGATCTCT
The DNA here is from genome assembly GCA_014839995.1 of Xenentodon cancila. Classification (NCBI taxonomy): domain Eukaryota; kingdom Metazoa; phylum Chordata; class Actinopteri; order Beloniformes; family Belonidae; genus Xenentodon; species Xenentodon cancila. Next base: position 20,802,841 of record CM026213.1, on the reverse strand, counting down.
TTTTCCCTGCTTATTCCTAAAACAAAGCAAGTTACAATCAAAGCAAGTATGAAGACTCTTGCCGGCAATAGAGATTAAAGAATAACAGGAGTTACCTGGAAACTGGGACAGCGACTGGACTCCAGTCTGTGCTGCTGTGGTGGAGAGTCTTTGTCCTTTCAAAAACTTCTTTCCAGAAAATCCAGCAAGGAATGCCTGGCACAGCTGTCAAATGTATGTTAATTTTAAAATATATACTATTAAAAAAAACAACACATTTAATGTTTTGATTTCAATGCCTAACTGTGCAAAAACAGGCGATAAAAGAGTTCAAATCTATGACTGGAATATGTTAACCCCTCAGTCCAAGAGGGAGCTATAAAGTATATTCATGTCACTGGCGTGACTATGAGAATCACAGAGGCTGGTATTTGTTTATCTACAAATAGCAGTGTGCTTATATTCATAAAACTCAGTACCTCAATAAGGGTCACAAAAATGATTATCTCTAAACTCTTTAACCATGTCCATTCAAAAGAAATGGGGCAGATTGTTGGCTGTTTCTTTGAACATGTGAGATGATTTTGAGTAATCTGAAGTCTATTGATCTTGAAAATGAATTTTAGTTTAAAAAATGTAATTTGTAAGTTTAATACGTTACAATTATCTGAGAACCATGTATATCTAGGCATTAAAGACAAGGAACAAAGGAGTGTTTGACTCAGAAATTGAATTTAGATACTGTTGTTTCTACAGGAAGTGACTGGACATTTGTTTTCTTGTTCTATAATGAAAAATTAATGATCTCTGTTATTAAATTAGGGGTTTTTATTCAATTTGTCTGACAGAAAAATCAACTACTAATTCAGTGTGGAGGTGCTCAGTTCTCCGTCTGGACAGCTCACTTCTGCCGCCTGCTGGTCATTTTCAGTATTTCTGTGGAGAACTCAAAATAATCAACAATGCAATACAGATGGAGACAAAGCTTCACTGCTTTACAGAATCTGAGTTCATCCATCTATCCATCCATTACCTATACCCAGTTGTTCCTGGTCAAGGTCTCTGTGTTCTGCTGGAGTGTGTCTGAGCTGACTTGGGTCAAAAGGCAGGGTGCGCCTGGACAGGTCGCCAGTCCATCACAGGGCCACATAGTGACAAGCAACCACACGCCTGCGTACTTGGAGTTAAAACTAATGCAAGCAAAGAGAGAACATGCAAGCTCTACTTAGGAAGGTCCCAGCTAGGTTTTGAACCTGTAACCTTTTGTAGATGCAAAGACAAATAGGTTTCCATAAGAGGTATACAGTAACACCTCATATCTACAAATACAATTACACTTAACAGAATTTATAGCTGTAACGGTCTAGGTTTGGTTTATTCATGGATTTTAGACTGGCTTAGTCTGCAATTTGGAAAACATAGAATTATTAAAATCTGCGTTTCAAGTTATACAAGCATATATCTTTTTCTTCCATCTTTGAATATTAGTGATCCTTTAAAGTTTTCTGCTAATGCAAACATATGAGCCCACCTAATCCATATTTTATGAGCCGTTTTTATGATTTAATATCAGGAACAGGACTACGCCTCACACCATGTGTCTTCACACACAGGTGTGTTTGATGCGTGTGCATGTCTGTGCTTTACATTCTGGGAATGAGTGTATTTATATGCTTTTAAAAAGGTCTTCCAGCTCTGCTGTCAGCCGTCATCATTTACGGTTGTGTTAATGAGATGTGAGGGGGCCTACAGTGATGTTTCAGACTAACAAGCTTTTCTCAGTGTTGAAGGGCCTGAACTACTTTGTGTTGATGCGCAGACCTTCTGTCAAAGCCGTCTTTTAAAGCCCAGAAGAAACTCTGAGCACGAATGAATGTTTTTGTTTCCAGTCAAGATTTTCTAGACACAAAGAGGCCTCCTAATTATAGTCAAGACTGTGCTGGGAGGTACTTGTTTTTTTTATGTATTCATATATTGGAATCATGTTAAAATGTCCATGATTTACAGCAGAAATGAGCAAACCTACAGCTTGATACAAAAAGGGTTTTGGACTCCACAGCTGGAGTTCACATCAATGACAAATGTGCAAGCGTGAATTTTTATTTACCTCATCAACTAAAATTCAATCCCAGAAGGGAAATTCATTACAATTGTATAAATGAAGCTAATAAAAACAAACTGATTAATTAATTAAAATGATGTACAGCCATACTGTCAGGTTTAAACGACCTAACATTTATTAAACACACAATAAGGAAGGAAGACAAAGTCAGTAAGTTTTTCATACATCATCACGGAGGACGGACAGAGAACCAGCCACATCTCAGCTGCTCTCGTCTCTGTCCGCGCCCCCCTTCTGATGGCCTCTTGAGGCTTTTATTGAAAATAAGGAGGTCACAGATGACATGAAGATAAGCAACTTGTACAAGATATATTCTCTGACGTGTACAACTATCTTATAAGACAAGCAGTATACCGTGCGTAAAATAACAATGAGATTAAACAAAGAGTGTGTTAAAGTTTAAACCTATCACATACATTTATACATATTTAGTGGCGTGTTTCTGAGTAGCAGCTACATTGCTGTTTCTGACGTCAAATGGCTGGCTGTCATCACTGTAGGTACTTTGGCCTTTTGATGAACTTGACCTCTTAGTTGTGATTAAAGGCCTAACGGAGCGAAATTACTCTTATTTTAAAAGTAACGCGCCGCTGCCACAGCCACCTCTGGGTTGGCTTAGAGGAGTCCGGGGGTGAAGGAGGCTCAGCTAGAGCACTGGCAGGAGGTGGTCGTCCGCTTCAGCCCTGTCAGTCTCCAGTCTACATGCTGACAGACATCTGAAGCAACATCTGAAGTGAGGTTGGAGGGTTAGATTTGAATGAGTTTAAGACCATGTAGATGGGGGAGCATGAAAGAGCCCCAAACAGGTGTAGCCCGCGACCCCTGCTGGCCACACCTGTCTAGGTTGGAGAACCATTTAGAAGACAGCAGTTTGCATTGCTTAAGGTCCTACGTTGTTCATTTTTCATATTGATCAAGCATTACAATAGAGCCATTTTAATCCTGATTTGGGGACAGATGCATGAGCAGGGTCGATCTGCTAACGTAGACTAAAGTTACTCGGCTTTGTTTACCGCTCTTCGTAACCTCCAACCAACTTCCACGCATTTGTCCATTTTTGATGAACTTGGTCGGCCACCAGAGTGCCCATAGGGTCTGTCCAAATCTGTTTACGTAATCTGCTGAACCAGTGAGAATTTGACAAATTATGGAGCTCAAAGAAAGTTGCCCAAATTACGAGAACCTGTTTTCTGAACAAGACAAATGATGAAGGATCTTTCACATCTAATTAGAGCTAATAAAATAAGAAACTGTGAAGGTAAATATGCTTCTGATGTAAAATTGTCACATCAATTTTATATGATCTTGTCAAGCTGATGTGAGAGTTTGTGGAACTTGTACAAGAAAAGTCTGGACTTGTAAGTTAACACTTTCACATGCATTTAAAAAAAATTAAAAATCACGTGATATGAATTTGATGTCACAGAAAAAAACAAAAAAACGGACAAAAGATGTGAGAGCTACAAAAATGTTCACCTACAGAAACTTTACAAACAAATCTCTTCTGAATTGAAGTTAATAATTAATAAAATAATTAATAAAATAATTAATGACATAATTGTATTGCCTATGAGGTAAACTTTCATTTATTCTTTTGTTGAAATTTACATTACATATAGTAGGTTGAGGAAGGTTGAGGTAGTCAGGTGTTACATCCAAGAGTGTGGGAACATGCAGCTGGAAGATGGTAAAGAGAATCTAATCTGACCACAAAAACAAATTTCATCATACATCTTTTATGATGAACTGCGTCGTCTCATTGGTGCATTAGTGGGTTTTAAAATCAGCTTATATGCAAGAATCAGTTGCTGGCATGTTTCCTTTTTGTAAATGTGTGCTGTTACTTTGTGATCTTTGTCAGCCAAATTAATGACCCTCTCGGGAAAATAAAAGTTGTTTTTGACATCACTCACTTCAATTATTTATTTAATAACTGTGACACCGTTTCCACTCTTTGCTGTCCCGGAGGAACGCTGCTGCTGTTGCTGAGTCGCCGCGTCAAAATGACTCATTAATTCTGTCTGTGAATCAAATGGCAGCAGACTTTCCATTTATAGAGGAGAAACAGGGAGGAGTCAGAGATGTTTGAATCTGGTGGATACAGAAGAAGATAGGCGATGTATTTAACAAAGACGAATTCAAATATCTAACAACTGTTTCGCCTGAATGAGAAATTGATGTAATATTTTATTTTTATATATTTTATATATTGTCCCATTACACCAACCCCCTCACTCATACCCTTCAGCACACAGACCCTCTGCTCCAACCTGTCCGTCACATCAACCCAGGTGAGCTCCAGAAGATCAAGACAAAAAAAAGCCACAGGTCCAGACGGCATCAGCTCCAGACTGCTCAAGCGCTGTCCCGATCAGCTTTGTGGGATTGTTGTACACATGTTCAACCTAAGCTTGAAGCTGGGGAGGTGTGGAAAACCTATATGGTACTTGTTCCCAAGACCGCACACTCCAAGGAGTTCAGCAGCTACAGGCCAGTGGCACTAATGTCCCACCTGATAAAGACCCTGGTCCTGGCCCTGGTCCTTGTCCGTTTCCATCCCCCGGTGAGCTCATCATTGGATGCACTGCAGTTTGCCTACCAGCCTGGCACTGGGGTGGACGATGCTGTGATATTCCTCCAAACCCGAGCTCCCTCTCACCTGGAGAAACCTGGGAGCTCGAGAGAAAACTGTGAGAATCACATTCTTTGAGTTCTCCAGTGCTTTCAACACCACACCACCTACAGTTCTGAGAGACAAGCTGGAGCACACCGAGGTGGACCGCCACCTCACATCCTGCATTTTGGATTATCTCACCGAACGCCCACAGTATGTGAGGACCTGGGACTCTGTGTCCAACATAGTCGTCTGCGGTACAGGGGCCCTGCAGGGAGCGGTCCTGGCTCGGTTCCTCTTGTCCCTTTATACTGCAGACTTCACCTACAACATCGCCACCTGTCACATGCAGAAGTTCTATGACAACTCTGCTATCGTCAGCCTCATCACTAATGAGGATGACAGGGAGTACAGGGAACTGAGGCCGGACTTTGTGGACTAGTGCCAGTGGAAAAGCCTCCAGATCAACGTGGGGAAAACTAAAGAAATGATTGTGACATCTTGTACCTGGGTGTTCGCCTGAAAAATAAACTGGACTGGACTCACAACACAAATGCACTTAAAGATCAGAGCAGACTATCTGCTCAGGAGAGTGAGGTCTTTTGGAGTGCAGGGGGAACTCCCGAAGACCTTCTAGGACACTGAGGTGGCGTCAGCCATCTTTTATGGTGTGGTTTGCTTGGGGAGCAGAGGATGACGGCTTAGCTGTCATCCATGATGGAGAGACGCCCATCCCGTGCAGGACACTTTGAATGTACGTTACTGCAGGTCCCTCCGTCCTGCAGCTGTTAGACTCTACAACCAGCAGACCAGACACCCACTATGAGTTTAACTGGTACAATAAAAATATATATATATATATATAATATAATATCTATAATGCACAAAATAATAGGACTATATATGCTGACATTGGCAAAAAACAAAAAACAGTCAGGGTGTCACGAGTGCAAGTCTGATTTGACCGCATTAATGACTACTCGAATAATTAATATACTTGTTTGACAAAAATCGTCAAATAGTCATGTTTTATTATCGCTTGTCTGATTGAATTGAACTGGTTTCAGCTTCGTGAAGGAGAGAAGACAGAAAGTAGCTCAGGCCCCGAGGGGGCATCGTCATCATGGACATGTGGATACCTTTCAAATTCATTTGTAGAAGAAAAAAAAAGTCACTTACTGCAACATATTCAAAGCAACACTAACTCAAAAAAATGTAGGTTTGCTCATAATGGTTGGCATTCACACTGATAGAGTCAGATTTGTTCAAATATGTTCCTTTAAACATCCTGCAGGTGTAGAAAAGCACAGTTAACAGTGCTGGAGAGAGGACTACGAGTTTAATTTGCAGAGTTTTTCAATTTAAAAAAAATCTGTCAGTGCTAAGCAGGCGGCCCCAGGAAAGAAGCATTGCAGTGGAAATAATTGTCCTCTGTCTCATGAAACAACACACACACACACACACACACACACACACACACACACACACACACACACACACACACACACACACACACTAAAATAGTTTTCAATTTTCAAGTGTTTAGTCTTTAAATTCTGTCAGACGACCACCAGGTTTTAGAAGACACTTAAAAAAACCACAAAGTCCAAAGTTACTATGTTTTCTGTGTCATTTAGACAATTTGTATTTCCTACTAATGAATGTAAACACACTATACTAAAATGGTCATTGTGCTAAATCTGTTATTTAGCATTCTTCATCATGAGTATGTTTACATGCCATCAAAGAATTAGTACATTGCTCAAAATACTGTCATCTGAATCCTCTAGATATCTGTTTCAGGAGAACTATAATTCTGTTTTACAAATTAACAGCCACTTTAACTATTCCTACACAAAATTGGATAACTGAGCAATGACCACCTCTGAAAACTCTGAACCTGTTCAGACGTGGCCACCAAGCTCGGAACATATTCAGATCTGATCACTGCGGTTACGTTTGAAGGCGGTCTGGGCAGTTGAGTCCACATTATGTTCATACAGCCGTACAGGAAAGCATCCTGGGATGGATTCAAGCACCTCAAAGTACTAAACTAACACCAACAGTGTAGGTGAAATTTCTGTTTTCTGTGTTTCCTTGGCCTGGATTGGTCCATGAGTGAAGATTATCATATCTTTTTTATCTTAGCTGTGCTCATTGTACTGATACTTGTTCACCTTACCTTAATTCTCATTTAATTTGGCAGAAACACTGCAGAGCTGAAATTAGGACTGCAGCTTATTTAGCACAGTATCCTTGATCACATGACTTCACTGTGATGTACACCATCAACGGGGAGACCCTACAAAGACGGGTACGTACATATAAACAATGTTCAGTTAATTCAGTTGGATCCAAGGGGATTTTCATCTTAACAACTGATTAAAGAACGTGTCATCCCATTTACTTATTTTAGTATTTTAATTTCAATAAATCAACAAGACAATCTTTATAGACTGCAATATAGAGATAGGCGAGTGAAAAAGAAGAAGAAATGAATGCAGCCTAAAAATAATATGCATAAACTTAAGTCTGAAAATATTCCATCGACAATGTGTATTAATTATGAGTGAAGACAATAAGATTCATCTTTATTTTTCACATCCAGAAAAAAAAAAAAACAGGCTTTTTGGAAAACCTTTAATTCACCATTAAAAAATGGGTTCCATTTACTTCACCTTTTTTCTGTGTACAGGTACTGTAGTACAGTCCAGTCTGCTTGAGCCTGGGAGCTGGCAGCTGCCGATGGCTTTTTATGCAGGGACTGTTGAAAGGCACTGGACCTCAACCTGATGGATCACTGAACCAGAATAATGAGCTGAAAGTTGCTAAAGGGGGCACAGAGCTGCAGACCAGGGGCTTGCTTTTCAGTTGTGTTGAATACACTGGTAATACGTTCACCTTACAGTGCGTGGAGTCATTAGATTCAAAGTTAATTAGCAATGTCATTCAGTGGAGACTGGAGCTTTAAAGGGAGACTGAGGAGTTAAACACCAAGTTTAAACCAGTGCTTTATTTGCGTTGTGTTATATACAGTATAAGCACACACACATGTACATCAAATATACAGAAGTAGGATTTTTGTATTCCTTTCTTTTGGTTTATTTTATATTGAGAAAAAAAGCAAAAAGATGCAAAAATGTGGCACAGCATATAAGAAAAAGTGACATATTTTCAGACATAATTTCATATTTGTGTTGTGTCAAACATTTTGATCAGTTAATCACTTCAGACACCCCAATAAAGACACTCAAATAGGATCCGGATATTCGTTTTAGTAACCAAGCTTATAATCACTGAGCCGTGAGTTCTTGGATCTCGTAAGTGGTTAATGCAGGTGAATGAGGACGTGATTTATCAACATAGATATCTGGATATCTGGCAGTTGCACACTCCAAATCCAAAAAAAAAAAAAAAGCATTGTCATGACATTTAAGCTATCACACTATCTCGTGGAGCGTCAGATGTTAAAAGCTGGCTTTGTATGTCATGGACAGAATATATGGAAAGTGGTGAATAAAACAAATGCAAACTAATTGCAGTTCCAATAGATCACTGATGTGATTAGCAACCGTAGGACGGGGATTTTATTCCTTAGATTTCAGGATTCAGGATTCATACTTTATATCTGTACAGTTCTGATGAGTACGTACTGATATACACCTTCACATTCTTATGACTGAATCGTTCCTCATTATGCCCTCACAGCACATCAGACATGTTGTTACCGATTAAGCAATTTTACTCAATATTTGACTGCAGCTCTCTCTCTCTCGTATTCAGAAGTGATTGCATAACACGGATGCCGTTAATTGTTCTGCTGTGCCACGAACAACAAAAGAGAGGGTTGCAACTGATGTTGCTGAATGACTTGTCTGACTATTTTATAATTGAACACTTTAATCTTCACAGATTTGATAGTCGTTTTTTCTGTCTGTGCAGGTAATTCGTATGAGTGCACTTTGTTCGGTTTATGCTTCGTTTTATGAACCCATTTGTCTTTGGTTGTGGGACTTGGGATTTGCTGTTGCTCCAGGAGTTTGGCCGCGCCGCTTTTATCTTGCAGATAATACAAAACCCTGGTAGAACAGAGAGTCCTCTGCACAAAAGATCAGGATCAAATACTTTTTTATTATTATGATTGTCAATCTTTATGTTGCACTATGTAAAATATTAGGTTTTAGATGTAAAACTGATAAAGATGTATAAATTATCATTCTATAAAAGGACCATTGTTAAGCATCACACAAAAGTTAGATTTATCTGCATTTCACTGCATTTTTTCCTCATTTTTTTGGATCAGTCTTTAAGCTTTTAAAACCTGTGACAGATGGAGAACAGCAGGATGCCAGCTATAAAAAATCAGGTAAATAATGAATGAACAAACCATGCTGAAAGAATATCTCAAATAATAATAACTCTGTTTTGCCATCATAGTCTGCATTAAAACACAATCACATATTCAGATTCACCTGTTTGAAATGAAGGCACGGCTGTCATCATTTGCAGGGCCATCGATCTCTGTATTTAGGGTTAAAACAGGTCAGTGCGACTAGGCCTGAAAGCTATTGACTTTTTTTTGTGTTTTTATTATATGGATTTGTTGGTGTTTGCTTTTGTTTGTTGGATTTTTATTTGTACTGTTGAAATTGGATGCAACATGTTATTTTCAATTAAACACTGAAGCTTGACATTGATTAAACAAAACAAAACAAAACACTTACAGTTGCAGAAATGTAATACCTGCATGAAGCTAAAGACTCATAATTGCAGTGAGCCCATATTTTCCTTTTGTGTCGTTGTTTTAGAAGATTATCTTTACTAATGTTTCTTCTTAAAGGTGTTTTAATTCAACTCAGGCATTATGGCCTCAAAAACAGAGTCCTTAAATAAGCCATCTTTTTCCTTCTTATATTTTCCACTGATGTGTTTTGCATTGATAATCTATCAATAGTTCTGTGAAAAAAATCCACAAAGACCTCTTTCGTGTGCCGTGGTTTGCTTTTTGTGGCAGTGTGTCTGTGTATGCATGAGTGTTTTTGAGTTTGTGCACGTGCACATGACCATTCTGATTGTGACTCATGCTTCACCGCAGCCTTTTGTCATGTCATTGTTTTACTAAGAACCTTTTATGAAGTTCAGATTGTTTGGGGATTTGGAGACCATTGGCACAATTGGCAAATGCATAATGGATATTTCCCCACTTCCTGCACTCATGTGGCCAGTGTGCATTTCTGAAAAGGTTGGATTTATTGGGTGCGCAATAGGAATCAGCATTGTGGACAAATTACAGACCAAACCTTTTGTATAATGAGCATTTATTGTCAGAGGACAAAGGAAATACAAGAATTGCAGGGAAAATATCAGTCACTTGCACTGATCAGTGCAAAGTGAACAGGATCTCTTTTATAAAATTAGATATAGAAATCTGTGGCTGTAGTTACCTCATACATGGTAAGCAGGCAGGTTGAAAACAAAAGTATTTACCCTCAAAAGTCTAGTAAAGAAGACCAAAGATGATGGAAGTTCAAAGTCACAAATGTTCTAGTATAAAATTATTTTTTTAAGTTTTGACTGTCTGTAGGACAAGGATTAAAGAGTTATGCTTCTATGTCGAACCAACAGTGTGTCCACTGTATCAGGGAAGCATGCATCGTAAGCTCCTCCAAAGCCTGACGCGCACCTACCCATAAACACACGAGGTTAATGCTGACTGCAATAAATGTGATCGATCCACGTGGTAGGAGTCCTTCCACCCATGTTCTGCTGCCACTTCTTTATGATTTTCTTCCTGGAATGGAACATTACTGTGATGTCAGTAATGGTTATTCTTACTTAACATTCATCAGCTACAGCTTTCATTAACATACACTTTATGGACAAAAGTATTCGCTCACTTGCCTTGATTAACATATGAACTTAAGTGACCTCCCATTCCTAATCCATAGGGTTCAATATGACGTTGGTCCACCCTTTGCAGTTATAACAGCTTCAACTCTTCTGGGAAGGCTGTCCACATGGTTTACGAGTGTGTTTATGGGAATTTTTGACCATTCTTCTATAAGCGTATTTGTGAGGTCACACTAATGTTGGACCAGAAGCCCTGGCTCTCAGTCTCCGCTCTAATTCATCCCAAAGGTGTTCTATCAGGTTGAGGTCGGGACTCTGTGCAGGCCAGTCAAGTTCATCCTCACCAGACTCTGTCATGCAGGTCTTTATGAACCTGCTTTGTGCACTGGTGCACAGCTATGTTGGAAGAGGAAGGAGCCAGCTCCAAACTGTTCCCACAAAGTTGGGAGCATGGAATTGTTCAAAATGTCTGGGTATGCAGAAGCATTCGGAGTTCCCAAACACTTCCATGTTCTTATAATACAGTTGACAGTTGACTGTGGAATATTTAGGAGTGAGGAGATTTCACGACTGCATTTGTTATCCTATCATAGTTCAACGCTGGAATTCACTGAGCTCCTGAGAGCGACACATTCTTTCACAAATAGTTGTAAAAACAGTCTGCATGCCGAGGTGCTTGATTTTATTCACCTGTGGCCACGGAAGTGATTGGAACACCTGATTCTGATCACTTGGATTGGTGAGAGAATACGTTTGGCAATGTAGTGTATATCTGAGTTACATAAAGAAACAAGAACCCCACGGTGCCATCCAGCGCTTGGTAGTGTAGTTACAAAGTGACACAAACTACAAATACGTATATACACCAACCACGCTGTAGGTCCTGTACATAGGCTGTGTGAGTAGTTAGTACATAGAAGCATAAATCAGACTTAACACTCCCACACAAGAGACAAATCCAGAACATTCTGCATAGAGATGCACCGACTGCACTTTTCTCAGCTGATTCTGTTTTCCCATTTCCGATTTACTACTTTAGACTTTTTTTTCTAGTTCTTATTCTTTACTATTTGTGGTAAAATTATGTTCAATAACTTTAAAAGGATCTTCAAACACCTTCTTTTTCCGCTGCTGGAAATCTCCAGGTTAACATATCTGACTGATTTCGACCCCACTTTAGGCTCCAAATTCTCAACCTCTTATCTTTTTATATGCATCATTAATTGTACAAGCATTTATAGTACAGAGGTGTCAGCATTGGGTGTATCATTTAGGATCCAACAGACGTTAGGGGTTGATCGATAACTGTGTTGGAGCGAGGACATTTTTGAGCGCTTTTGCAGCTTTGTTGCTGCTGACTAGCCCAGTTGGCCTCAGCTAAATTAATATTATTTAGCTTTGTTTACTTTGCTATAAGTCAATGTAAGAGCTTTAGATTGTATTTCAGAGTCACAAATCTATTCTTTTTTCCTCTTAAAGTGTAACAGATTGCAGCAGATTGATCCATTATTGTCTAATGATCTTAACCGATCTGTGTCAATGTAGTTCTTAATCTTTCTTGTGACACCAGTATTTTTTTTAAACTTTTTCTCAACTCATTACTTGTAAAATGCGAAAAATCCATTTTAACTGTATACCTGTCAAATTGCAACTCAACCTTAACCATACATTTTAAATTATATTATCATAGGTTTCACAAGCTGGATTCAAATTGGTTTTGAGTTGCCTGTTTGAGCTGAAGCTAAAGTTCTGTAGTATTTTTGAACATTAGGCCACAAACTTAAATTCATGCTGCATGGTGCGATGCGTTCAAGCTCATCCTACTCCGGTAAAAACTTCTCCATCTAAGAAACTTTAGGATGATGCCAGTGGGTTTGCCACCAAGAAAATCAGATGTCTGAGGGCATGTTCTGCTGATCAAGCTGGAACTTGGTCAGTTTTGGTCACAAACTGAACGATCGGTGCATCTCTAATTCTTTAAGGTAAGAAATTAACAGATAAAAAAGTTTAGCAAAAGGACTCCTGCTGGTCCTCTTTTAATCGCAGCATAGGCATCCTGCATCACACAGGATGCCTATGCTGGATTTTCCTTGGAAGCCACTTGAGCAGGGACTTGCAGAGCTTTTTGCTTTTCAGCTTTGTCTTCGCTAAGTTCTTCACGACGACATTTCTGAGCAGGCTGAAGTTTAACGACTCGACGAGATGCACAGAGAAAGCGTTGTTGCCACCTCCTGAGCGGTTCAGAACCTCCAAGAAACGTCTCTCCTGCTGCCTGAAGTCATACTCAACACTGTTCAGACAGAGACGCAGACAAGAATTACTAAACATCCCCAAACACAGATGTAACATAGCTTCTTATCTACCACATTTAGCTCTCCCCAAAGATGCAAATGAAAGCTTGATCGTGTCAGATCTACATTTGCAGCTCATGCTTTTTGACAACGCGAAAACCTTTTCATGCCTCAAATCACTTAAAACGGCGCTGTTAGTTTGCTTTGTATAGTTCTGCTCATGTGGGAACCTCCGTGCTTGTCAGACTAAGTGGCTGATTGGTTTGGGCAGGGAAACATTTCCCAGCAGAGATTTTTTTTTTTTTTTTTTTTTTTTTATGGCACATCTTATTTGAATTACCTTTTCTTGACTTAGTCTTTTTTGGCCGAATTCCACCACATTAACTTATTTCAACTCTTTGATATCTAAAGGCACTTTTGAAGCAAGTAGATCAAGAGACAGGTTTTAAAAATGTAAATGTAATGACAAGTTCTGGTTGTTCTTTGTAGTTATTCTTCTGCTTCCATGAGATGATGAGAGTATTTTTAGATTCCCCTGCCTTACTTAGCCTCCTTTCCACTTTCATTTTCTATGGCGTTTGTTAGGGGTTTTACTTCTTTATTGCTTCAACCTGATGCAACATTTCAGCAAATGGATGCAAACCAAAATAAGGGAACTAAGTAATATTACATGATAAAGCTTGAAACAATACACCAGTAAGAAAAAAACAGAGAAAGAACATGTATCAAAAGCTAAGACCAAGACTTTCATTAAATAAATGTAAGACTTTCACCTTTCGTAGCGATGTCTAAAACAACTCAAATGCAGCAAAACCCATCTTGTCAAAAAGGATCAAGGCCGATGTTCTCTTAAGTTTGCTGCATGAAGTGAACACAAAGCAATGACTATCTCCTTTTAAGATTCTACATTACAACACCTACCGTTTTCATCTCATCTCCCAAAACATTTTAATTTTACATGACACGAGATCTCATCTGTGAGTGCAGAAAGCCTTAGGTAGTGTAAATTTAAATGAACTGTCTAAGATGAATCAAATGAGACTCTGTTTGGGAACAGATCACAAATGTATAATTCCCTTTGTTCATTTTTTTTTTTTTTAATTTTTTGGCCACAGATCAACTATAGCTGTTGTTAAGCGAAGCACTTCAGAGATCTCACCATCCACTTATCAGCTCATTTGTGTTTGATAGCCTGACATGAAAAGCAAAGTCATTCAAACTGACAACTGATTTTTGTTTGTTTCAAAAAATTCTAAATAAAACCAACATTTATGTCAGTTTTTTTTTTAACAGAGAAACATCATTACTCAAACCCCAAATGAGAAAATATTGGTGTGATATAGAAATATAATGTCAAAAATCCCCCAAACAAGCTTAAAAAAGAAACTTAATTATAACCTACTCCAGCGATGTCCACACCTCTGAGCTCAGAGGCCTCAGGGATGGATAATCACACAGCAGAAACATGTGTTGTCTAACACAAATGAGCACTTCAGGTGTTTTTATGAAAGAAATTGGCACCATATAATAAGGTGAGCAGCACCGTTCAGACTCTGCAGGTGCCGTGATGATGGTATGAGGCTGTATCAGTGCCTTTGGCAACAATCATTTACTCTTGTGTGATGGCAGCATTATTGTTGTGTGTGTGTGTGTGTGTGTGTGTGTGTGTGTGTGTGTGTGTGTGTGTGTGTGTGTGTGTGTGTGTGTGTGTGTGTGTGTGTTTTGGCAGATGCTGGGTGCGGCTGACCAGGTTACTCAGGAGTATCTGTCCACTCTGAGAAATCAAACGTTCAAGCTTTGTCTCGCCAAACTCCCCAGTGTTTCTGTTTTGTTCCACGGTTTCTCCGGCCTTTCTGCTTCCCAGTCTCTGCCTGCACCACCCGCCCCACCACCTGTCTTCTCCTGGCTCCACCAGGGCCTCAGCTTGCACTTCACCAGCCCAGCGTCACCAACCAGCCTCCTCGCCGGCCCAACCCTTGCCTCGCTCACCCTCTGACTGAATCTTCCACATAAATCAATCTTTAACTCACCCTTTGGATTTGGGTCCTAATATTAGCCCACACATCACAATAAATGCAGTAAAATATTTCATATTGAGATTATAATCTTATTTATTGCAACGTGCTGCTAACCTGAAATGCAACAAATGGACTGAGAAAAGAAAAATATCACAGCTTCATCAGGAATCTCTGTTCCTGTTGTTTGTTGCTTTTACACATTATCCCCACTTCTCTCTGTTTGTGTTTGTATTCATGAGGTAATATAAATATGAATAATGGGACAAAAGGTTTTTAATTTTGTTAATTTTGGTGATGTACATTGAAGCTTTACTCTGGCTACAGTGACTTAAACAGTGATTGTTATAAATCAGTGGCGTCGACAGTCTGAGGTGGCGCGTTCTTGTTTGACCGTATACATTTTAGAAAGTCCAACTCAATTACCATAAAAAGACTGACATATACGGTAAGTAGTTGGACTTGACAGTCATCCAAGAAATGAATGGTGCCTCAGAGAGGAAAGTGTTCCTGTGTTTTCTGAGCAAGAAGCAAATGAGCAGATTTTCATTTTGGTAAAATCCCTATATATCAAGTCATCAACTTTCATTAGAGTGAAATATACTGGCTGGCAGAGACCCGGCATCTGAAATGGTACCTGGGTCGACCCATGAATTTAGGTTTTATACCCGACTGTGTACAGCAAATCCATATGTTCAAGCCGTCCCTGAGTAAACTCAGCCATGTTTTCACTGTTACGCAGGTACATCAACTGATATCTTCTTCCGCTTCATCTTCATTTTGTCCTTAACAGAGGAAGAATTTCCACACTCAATATCACTTCATAGAACTAATAGTCTAAAAAGTTGGTTTTAAATTGCAGTGAAGCTGCTGGTTACTTGCCAGTTAAAGCTTTATCTTCACAGAATATTGCCAATGTTCCCGTCATCTCACCTGTACACAATACAAGCAGTCTTTTGGCACGTTGAGCAGTTTTTGACGTCCTGTCCAGCTTTGCAACATCGTCGACTGCAACAGACAAAAGCAAATTGCATTTTGTGAATAGCTTCTAAAACCCTCATCCTCTCAGATGAATTGTTGAATTGTCCGACCACTAATCCTGAGATGCATCCCAGCTACTGGTATCGGCCATGAGCTGTCTGCTGCATATTATATTAGGTCTCTATTATTTAGTTTATTACTCAACTGTTATGAGTTGGTTATCCTGAAAGATTAGATCTCAAATGCTGTCACAGCTCATTTGCACACAGCAGGGGCTGAGAATGATTGATAAAGACACATCGCCAGGAGGCCGCTTTAATTCCTGTTATTTGTCCCAGAAGAGTTACGTGTCTAAAATAAATCTCTCTGAGACGTGTCCCCTTGAATCGCCCAAGTAGATTTCTGTCACACTGAGACACACAAACACACACGAGCCCCTGACCTGCTAGAAAACCTGTAACAGTGTTGGAGCCCCACATAATATAATATAATATAATATAATATAATATAATATAATATAATATAATATAATATAATATAATATAATATAATATAATATAATATAATATAATATAATATAATATAATATAATATAATATAATATAATATAATGTAATATAATATAATATAATATAATATAATATAATATAATATAATATAATATAATATAATATAATATAATATAATATAATATAATAGGTTTATAATAGGTTTATAATAGGTTATAATAGGTTTATAGGTTAGCAGAGGGATCTAAAAATCTGCAGGACCATGAATCTATGGGGGTTTTGTGTTTGTGACTTGGCAGAGATAACGACGTCACGTTCAGAACTGGAAAACTCTCCAAATAATAATATGTACGGAAATTCAAAGCTAACAGAGCAATATCTGGGGTGCAAGTTTTTTCTTTTCAGTAAAATGTCCTGATTTACTCCACCAGTCGTTCAACAGAACTGCAGACCCGCTTCTACTACTCGTACCGGTCTCCCTAACGTCCTTTTCTGTCTGTTCACATGAGAGCAGCACATCTGCATAGTTTCATAATATCTCAAGCCCTTTTTTGGGTGAAAACAAGGAATTTTAACTGACAGTTAAAACTTTTGAGAGTTTTACACATATAGGGGTGAAGAATGTTTGTTGCATCGTCGGTAACTATGGAAGTAGATATTAAAAACAAGTCATAACAAGATAAGAAAAAAAGAGAGAAAGTAATTGAAATATGAAAACAAATTGATCTTGTATGTATGGTCTTGAAGAAAAAGAGTCTTACTTAAAGAAGATCAAGCTTTTGAGTCATACAGCATCCCAGAAACTGCCCTTTTCCCACCTGCTACCTGGATGAGACACCCAATGCATCTTCTATCTTATTTGCTGTATGAGTGCATCTACAACTGAGCAGTTTGACTGTTACAAGTCTCTTGAGTCCCATGTGCAATTTACCAGCGGATGGATGTAAGATTTAATATTCACGCTGGCAGGGTCTAACAAGGTCACTTAATTCGTGTATGTTTTTAGTATTCGCTTTTAAAGTCTTTCAAAGTCTTGTTTTGTAGGAATTAGGTGTCCGAACCCAATGGGCTGTCAGGAAAATGATTATATGATGTTTGTTCATATAAGACTCTTTCAGAGCAGAAGAAACGATTCCACCAAAATACCACATAGTCCTACATTACCATAAAATTACCTTATTCTTCAGGTAATGTATTTTGGATTTTTGTTGCTTTTTCTGTTTTAAACATAATTGGCAGTAGTTATTTTACAGAATATGGTTTCACTCAAAAGGGAGTGCGGTTACCCCCCGCAGAGTAAAGTGCTTTGTATTGTTTTCTGGTGTGTTTGAAGCCATTGGAGCACAGAAAACATTCATGTAGCCATGCATCTGCACTCGTGATATTCTCCAATACATCCATGTCAGCAGTGCAAACATATTCCCCTTGATGTTCAAAGGGCCTTCTCCTTCTTAATCTCTGTTTTACTCCTGCCCTGCATCCGCTACTGGATTTGAGGTTTAATGTCAGGCATTACTCAGGATTTGGAGCGCTCACTCAGCTGCTCCTCTATGTAAATTATTTTTCTGTTGTCATGGTGACTAATCATAAAATTTGTTTTAAAAAAAAACTACCTTTAAGAAAAACTGAAACTCCTGTTGATTAAAAAAAGAAAACAATCAGGTTTACCAACTTCACCAACAAAGTAACCTGCATTTTCTTCTTTCAGCTATGGATGAACATTAGTGCATTTAACTCAACAAATGCACACGCACAAAAGGCATATATATATATATATATATATATATATATATATATATATATATATAAACTAAGTAATGACTCAGAGAGAGCAGATAAACCAGATTGTTGGTGAAGTAATGCAGCAGACCACATCCAGGAAGCTGTACTAGTTTGGGACTTATTAATATATTCAAAATGTATGAGTCATATCTGACTATGCACATGTATAATGATTTTTTATTGTTTAATTACCACCTAATCTTATATTTTGGTGTATTGTATTTGCAGCACAAGCTGATTTATCTGTTTTATTTGCATAAAAACAAACAACGCCATACATCCATTCCTAGCTTCCCAAAACACCTACCTGCTGGTGGGAGTGTCGTACGTCTCCAGGTCTCGGATAATGTTCAGTAGAGTGGTGATCCGGTTCTTGTTGGCTGCCAGACTGGCCTCCACTGCCTCCAGCCTCTGCTGCAGGGCTGCTGATTTGGAGCACTGTGGGGAAGGTGGCAGCAACAGGTCTGCATCAGCTGGGTGGGAGTGCGCCGGGCTGGTGTCCTCCGGACACGGCTTAAGGAGACCAGACTTGATTGTGTTCACTTCCCTGGAATGCTGGTGAGGACTGGATGTTGATGACGGGAGTATGGAAGCATGTTCAGGGCCTGTGTGTCCACAGAGCTCTTCTTCGACGTTGAATGGTGCTCGTGCCGACACAGAATGTTCTGGACTTTTGTGTCCTCGTGCTGGTGAGCATACATCAAAGTCTGACTTCTGGCAGGCTGAAGATTTGCTGATGGGTTTCACCTGCGTGTCAGTGTGTGAGACATCGGGTATCCAGTTGTTGTTTGTAGTGACTAAAGGCGATGAGTAATTGGGATGCGTCTGTCTGGCAGCACTGGAGTTCGGCTGTGTATGTGCATGCCTGGCTGATGCACTCGAGATGAACTGTTGTGTATTTGATTCTGCGCACTCGGCTGATTTTACTGGTGGGCTGGTTGCACAGTGTCCCTCATGGTTTGTTTCCGTATATCTTTGAAAATGGGCGAACCTTCGTTGTTGCGTATTCAGACAACCCTGCAGACAAGAGCTGCTTGAATCAATTAGGGAAATGTAATTCTGAGGACTAGTGACCTGTGACAGATTTAAAGGTCCATGGTGTTTAGACTCATGCACAGCTAATTCACTGAATAGATTACCACTGACTTTGTTTTTTTCAGACTCCAACTCTTCATTGGGATTAATGTTTGTTTTAGAAGTCTGGCTCCTAGCATCGCCGCCTCTGTTATGATCCTCTGACACATTTCGAGGAATTCTGGAGCTGCTCTCCTGATTGGGAATGACACCCGAAATGCCAGGTTCATTAGTGTCTTGAGTTCTGATGTCTGTTTCTTGTCTGTGACGGACGTTGCTTGTGTCGGGAGCTTCATTACAACTATACGCTTTTGTCGTGTTTGTTGACTGAAGTGAACTTGATACAGAGACGTGATTTTTCATTTCTGTGAATCGCTGTGATTGGGAGCTGATTGTGGATGAGGATATTTTCAGATCAGATGTGATGGTCCTACATGGCGCACTCTTGTGTTGCATGCTGTTAGCTGTTTGGCTGAAAGCTGAACTTGTAGGGAACTCGGTCCTGGAGCCTAAAAGTGTAGATGGAGGTGTTGTGTGTAGAGAAGATGTAGGAACGGGAAGCAAAGGTTCAGAGTTGGAGGAGTAAGTTTTCATACGCTTAATGGGGTGTGATTTAGCTTCATGACATGTAGGTGAGCTTACTACAGCAGCAGTACAAGACGTTTTATCTGGTGGTGTGTTGGCAGTGCATGAGGTGGCCTTCTTTTGCGGTTTATAGCCATTAGATGTTGTACCTTTGAGTGTAAGATGTGCTGGTGGTTTATAAATGTGATCAGATGCATTGGTTGACACTGATAACTTATGGTCTCTGAGTGCAACATCTGGGCTTTTGCTTGTCACTTTGCTTGTTTGTGCTTTGTCTAATAAGTGCAGCTTTTCTTCTGTCTTGAATTGAGCAGGTTTCGCTTCTGAAGTAAAAGTTGTGATGGTTTTACTTATTTTTGCACCGGGCGTGCTCCCAAGCTCCATAGCTGCAGTATACAAGTAAGAAGGAGGGCTCGGGGTACTCTCGGGTGCAGCATGCACAGAAACACACACGTTTTGAGGCACATTTTCTTGGGTAGAGTTGTGGTGTGTTGTTGGGACGAGTTCAGGGTAAATGTTCGAATGTGGCTTGTTTGGATTGGTGACTGTTTTCACATGAGAAGTCACAGTCAGACCTGTGTGGAGGGGGATCTTATTGCACTCTGGACTAAAACAGCTTACACCAGAATCGGCATGCCTGCTTTCGATTGTGGCTTTTGTGACGGTGATGGTTTTAGCTTGTAGGATGGTTCCAGGTTGAACGGGTGTTGCGTCACTTGAAACGTGTGCTTGTGAAGAAATAGTCAAATTGCCTCTAGAGTGCACTGGGCATGCAGGGTGGGGTGTTTTTCTGTGTCTTATCTCTTCATCAAGATGGGATATCTGTGGATTAACTGTAATATGTGTCCTTTTTTCAGCGTTTGAGATGCTCTGAGAGATTTGCTGGTTTGGTTTAAGGTATTTTTCCATGCAAGGTGCCTGGAAATGCGTAGTAGAAGAGAGTGAAGTGAAGGCTGGATTTGAATATTTCTCTTTATGGTATGCATCAGGAGTATGGCTGCTTTCCCCCTCAATTGCAGCTCTGGAAGTTACAGACTGTCGCCCGCCGCAGTGGTTGCATATTTTCTGTGGCACGGTAAAAGATCGGGCAGCGGATAATGGCAGCGTCTTCCCAGACCGATCAGCATAATGATTGGGGAGGCCTTTTTCATAAGAGATTGCTCCCTTTACAGCCTCCGTCTCATCATTAACGACACTAATTCCACCAATTGCCTCTGAATCAACGACACTGCCGTTGGTGTAACGAGCAGCAGATTTTAATTTAGGCCTGCCACTAGTTACCGTCCCTGGGGTGAGATGATTGGTCTTGATTGCCCTGGCATAGCAGTAAGTCCCACTGCTGTTCCTCTGATGGCAGGCCACATCCTGTGAGGCATCACCTCCAAGTGTTTTGAATGTTACTTCCTTTTTGATCTTGGGTTCCCCAGTTTTCGGTTTTAAAATAGCCCTTTTCTCATTGTCACTTCTTGTTAGCAGCAGTATCTCTTCCGTTTCCTTGCTGATATCACTGTCAGATGTTTGAATAACATTGTCTGAAAGGTTATCGGGTAAGTGGGTAGGTGGTTTGCTGATCCCTGGCGACGTCTGAACGCCAACGTTGCACTGAAGACCCCATGCCTGCAGCAAGACTCCCCTGCTTCTGTCTCTACCCGTTGTCTTCCAACCACGCACCCCGACCAAGGCAGGGACGCCCAAAACTGGAATAGGAGTGGTCAGGTCGGCTGCCCGTCTCCCCATGCCTCGCCCGACTGACTCAGGAGTCAGCTAATTCAAGTGAATGGCATTGTTTCCACACCATTACATCTGTCTAAAAGTATGAGAGGGACAAGTTTAGAGTGAGAGGCATTTGAAGGAAATTCATGAGTAAGCAGGATTAGCTGAAACAATGCAGTGTGAGACGTGAGACAAGAAACTGCTTCAGTCCTGCAGAGATGACGGATAGAAGAGTGAGAGATGACTGAGAGATGATTGCAGGGATGTCAAAAATCAGTTGCACATTTCAGACAAAAGCTCTACTTTTACAACTTTCCTAAATAGAGACTGAATAAGAAAAGGGGCATTCTGCGTATTAAGACTGAAAGTATACAGCATAGATCCCTGGTAAGTGCCTAACGCCACAAAGTGTAATGTTTTTATCCACTAAAATTTGAACCATACATCCCGTGAACTCTGTCCTCTGCGTTCACATCACGTTGGAAAGAGGCCATGATGTCAACTGGAACTCAAGCAAAGCCTTCATTAAATCCTGTGTGCCTTAAAGTGCAACACCGTCAAACGAAGCAGACACAATATGTGTGCGCATGTAGTTAAACGTGAGTGTGCCCATGATAGTCTGGAATTGACTTGTCACTGTTCTCATCTGTGGACATCATTTAAATGATTTACACAACAACAATTCACCAGTCAAAAAACTGATATTGTGTGTATTTTTGCAGGGGAACAGGCTTGATTGTTGTACAGTATAATACATGTATCCAGTCTGAATGTAAGTGCATGACAAATGTTTCATGCAAACACATCCTGACAAGCTGCCCGTTCCTCCTCTTCCTCTTTAATTTTCAGTCCAGCGCTGTCTCTAAATTGAAAGAGTCACCTATACCTGAAGGGAGTATTATTTTGGTCACTGTCTAACCATAAGTGACAACTGTCCTATCCTGTTAATGTACCATTAAATCCCGCTTTCCTGATTTAAACGAAACATGATCTTGGAAAGCTACACATTCTTTTTTCTTTTTCACATGATCTTGACTGAAAGAAAAACCTGAGCAAGTTTTTATTTTATTTTATTCTGATTATCAGACATACCTGAGTTTTTTGTGTAGTCCAGCAGCAAGATGTCTTGTTTTCTTTTCTACAAACGTGAGGTGCTAGTTTCCCTAGATCATCAGGATTTGGAGGGACTTTGTCTTCATATTTTAGTTCCTCGGTTGTAGATCCCAAACTCAGCAGAGTCTGCGAGCGGTCCGCCCTGCAAGGCAACGCTGGTTAATGAGCTGTCCTCTCCTCTGCTCTGATCTGATTTACCTTTTATTGATCAGGCAGAAAGCTAAGCCGTGTCCTTGTCGTATCCACTTCTCCTCCTGTTTTGGTCCTTCGTGCTCATTCCATTATCAGAACGCATCACTCTGCCACCGTGCGCTGCCCTCCAACACACTCGTTCCTGCTCTGTCTTCCTGTTTTTATATCTCCTCCTCTTCTCACTCTCCCTTTCTCTCCTCTGTGCCACTGTTCTCCTTCCCGGCATGCATGCATCCCGATGTACAGCTGGGAGAAGAGAGAGAGAGAGAGCAAAATGAGAGAGCGAAAGACAGACAGTGAGAGAGGAAGTGACTTGCATCAATGGAGAAGGGACTGTCTGTAAATTACCATCCAAATTAAGACAAAAATAAAGAAAATCAACCATTACCATCCTTTTTAGACAAACTATTATTCTGTTTGAACAAAACATGCTATTTGATCAATTTACAGTAGGTTCTGTCATTTTTGTCCCTTTGCAATGAAAAACGATAACTTTAATGTTGTGATGAGCAGGCAGGCACGCCCTTCTTCATGTTTTGTTGCGTTTTTTTTTTCAGTGTTGCTTCTATTTATGTTTCCAAAACTAGAGACTCTGAGGTTTGTGTTGGGGAAGGGACTGTCTGTAAATACAGTAACAGTTTCTTACTTTTAATCCATGGTGCTCACTTTTGTAGCAGTACCAAGCCTGAATAAACGGTTATTGACATTTTTCTTCCTTCTTTTTTCCCTTTGCACGGGGTCACGACAGTGGATCCACCATGTTCCAAGCATTGATTTGGCATGCCCGGCATTACAGCAGATGTCCTTCCTGACACAACCCTCCACATTTATCTACGCTTGGAGCTGAAACTGGGGACAATGTGGGGTTCAGCGGCCTGCCCAGGGTCACTTTTGGAACAGACAGAGCTGGGGATCGATACTGCGACTGTTTGATTGGAGGGCAGCCAAAACTGCCCACTCCTCAGTTGTCATATGAGCCACAAACCAAAACTTTGTGAGCCACATGAAGACAACACTTGTTAAACAGTGCACATTTGTATTGTTTTAAAATAAAATTTACACACCACTGGCACACAGAGCACAATTATTTCCATCCGTGCACCTTAGGAGCACATTTTCTACATTTCTTGCCAATGAATTCTGTAACTTAGCATTCTTAGCTTGACACTTAAGTTTAACTGGACACAGCTTTGGTTTAATAGCTGAGAGTAGGTTTTGTCCAAGGTAGCTATTTTATTTTCAGCCTGCTGGCTGAGTAAACAAGTTGATTGCAGGTGTCTTTACTGTGACACTCAACATTAGCAGGACAGACTGAGCTGCTCTGAGCTTATGTTATCTGCACTACTTACCTCTTTCTTGATGCTTTTTTTTTTCTTCTCCTGTTTTTGCCTTTTGTTTCTCACTCCCAGATGAATAGCTTCCCTTCATTTTGATAAACCCGCTCTCATCAGGTTTGTTTACATAAGATGCAGCCAGAGCAGGAGGCCTCTGAGGCAGGCCCCCACTTAAGGGAGATCTCCGCTGGCCCGCCACTGTCACTGCAAACAGTGTTGCCAACTCCTCAGTAAGTTAAGTAGTTGTTGGCTGTCCTAAAAGTTGCTTGATGACATCATTGCCTACTTTGCCAAATTTTCCATTTGTATTTAATTGTAATGGATGCTGTAAGAGAAAGGCTGAGATCCAACATGGACAACCCACAACTACCCACTGCATGAGACCGTGGGGTTGCTGAGCAGCTCCTTTAGTCAGAGTCTGAAACACCCCTGCTGCAGGAAAGAGTGCTTTCGCAGGTCATTCATCCTGGCAGCAGTTCGACTCTATAACGAATCTTAATACCACGAGTCACTTGGTCACTTTACCTCCACTGTCATCACTATGTGCAGGCTTTTATATATATATATATATATATATATATATATATATATATATATATATATATACATTTATATTTATAGGTATATGTATGTGTGTATATGTGCAAGTACTATGTATAGTTAAATGTTATTTGTTTGCATATCTCCACAACCCTCCATCCATAATGCATACGGTGTATGCTTGTACATAGAATACCAGCTACCTTTGTATATAGTATTGTATTTTTACTTTATATTATTTTATTAACTTTCTGCTTACTCTTCTGTTTTTGTGCTTGA
This sequence comes from Xenentodon cancila, assembly GCA_014839995.1. Lineage (NCBI taxonomy): Eukaryota > Metazoa > Chordata > Actinopteri > Beloniformes > Belonidae > Xenentodon > Xenentodon cancila. The sequence goes on along the minus strand of CM026213.1, from coordinate 20,777,868 downwards.
GTTGTAGTAACGCGCACATTTCCCCTTGTGGGATCAATAAAGTTTTATCTTATCTTACGTTAAGGAATAAAGTGGTGGAAGAGATAAAAAAATGAGTTTAAAAAAACACTGCGACTACACAGTACTACAAAACAGAACTACATGACCTTTGTTGTTGAATATTGTTTTGTTTTTTAATGTCACAATTTCAACCCATTACTTGATGTCTATGCAACTCTTGATCTTGAGTAGCTATGCATATTTCTTATACTTTTATATATATATTTATTGACTGTAATGTTTTTATTGTGTAAAACAGGTCTCTCTTGAAAATGAGACCCCAGTGTCTCAATGAATCTGTATATATATATATATATATACATATATATATATATATATATATATATATATATATATATATATATATATATATATATATATATATATATATATATATATATATAAATATATAGTCATTTAATTGTGCTGGGCCAGTTCAGATCAGCCAGTGGTGGGTTCGCACATGCACAATTCATTTGCAGGACCCAGCAGGGTGAACATCTCCAGCTCTGACCGCAGCAGGGAGGGGCTTCTGCAGGATCGCTGGGCTGCCCTGAGATGGCTTTGGTACAGGAGAGAGGTCCATTTCTCAGCATCTCGCTGAGAAACAAGTGAAAAACGAAACCTGTTTTCACACTAGAGTTACGAAAAGTCCCCAATTAGACCTGAAAAGTAGATTTGTTGTTGGAGAGGTCTGAAAAGTCACTAAGTTGGCAACACTGATTGCATATTCACATTTGAATTGCAAAATGTTGTGATTCAAAGTTGGTCAAAGTTGGCTCCTTCTGGCTTGGGCCTCATGCATTTGTCTGGGATACTGTCCTCTGATTATTCTAGCAGTGTCCAAGCACTCATTTCATTTATTAATTCACTCACATAATCGCAAAATGCTTCATTGCAGTTGTAGCTCCTCAGGGTGGCGCAATCAGTTAGCAGGTTGAGCTGTTACTTTTTTCACAAAGGGCCAAAATGAAAAAAAAAAATAATTAAACAAAAATGGAATTTTGTATTTGTTCAGGTTATATTTCACTTATGTTTGATGATCTGAAACATCTGTAAAACATCTCCAAAACATCCAGATTTGAATCTTGAATCTTTTGAATCTTACTGCACCCAGGAAGTAGTGCTTTGGTAAAGGACAGTTCCTCATATTTATCTTTTAAGACTACTCTTTTCTATTTAACAGTTATTTGTACACAAGGTAATCGCAAAAATAACAAGATGTAAATCAGAACATTTTGACATTATAAGAAATTTGTTTTGTCGCTGAGGCTTGAATAAGCAATCCACTTCAAATGTGTCTTTTGTTGGCATGAGGAGACCACAGGTTGGGCACTAAAGATGCCGCCTACTTTGTAGGCCTTTACTTTAGTATTACCCCACTTCTTGTGATGTTAGTCACAGATTTGGTGTGCACATGTTAAGCTACAGCACACGTATGTGCCTAACATTGGGAGCTGTTTCTGGGAATAAGGCTCAGAGAGCTTTAAAGTCATTGTTGAAGCACATTGTTTGACATATTCTTGGTACACTCCTTTACTTTGCACTTCTCCATGAATTTTGTGTGTGAGCCTCTTTAGCCAGTCAGACCTTTTTCTGGTCAGAGGACGGACGCTGCCAGTTTAGTTAAAAGCCAGTCTTTGTGCAAGAATCAAAACACTAAAGTGAGCATGGCTCATGACCCAGTAGCCTCCCAGTATGATGAACAATAATCCTTTAAACTGTGCTGAGGCTGACAAAAACAGTAATTAGTGTGTTGTGACTGGATGGTGCAGCAACACAAATACAGTGATCCACCATGTGATGTATAAACAATGTAATCCATCAGAGCCCTCATTCAGGAACAAATCTGGAAAACTAACAAACAAGCAAAATAAATCAACACTACTATCCTACTCTTTACTAGAACAACAAGATCAAGAACCTACAGACTGCTTATGCAGAGGAAGGATTTTCCCAGCAGGTTGGTCCAGCTAAGATGCTGAAACACTCTGCAAAAGTGGAACCTACAGAAGTGATATTTACTGGAATCACCTCCCCAAAAAATATTGATATAAATGATTATCATCGCTTTAACAGCGGGAAAGAGAGTTCGATATGGGTCACTACCATGATCTGCCAACTACTAGGATGGGGACTGCAGGACTGGGTCACGCAACAATGCTGCAGACTCTTACATCTAATTCTATCTGGTGGATTCTGTATCATCTTCTGTTGGTTCTCAAAAGGGATTGCAGCGGGTGAGAGAGCAGGACATGGTTTGACATGTGCAGTTCCACATGGTCAACGGCCCGCTGGCATTTTCTGCAGCTTTTGTGAGCTGTTTGGATGTAGAATCAGGGATCCAAGAGACAGGTAAACTAGAGCAGAATGAAGAAAAGGCAAGACGTTCTGAAAAAAACCCAACAAAAAACAAAACATCCTTTCTAGTTAATTGAGTCTGAACGTTGGTTTGGATTATTGTAATGGTATTTACAGGCCTGTCGAAATTGTCAAATTTTCTATTAAATATACGATCTTTAAGCTCCAAGTCTTAAACTAGTAATTACCGAGACCCAGAGTGACATTTTCTGTTTAACTGAAACGTGGCTACAAGAGGAAGAGTATGTTAGATTAAATTTCAATTCAATTTTACTTATATAGAGCCTGTTACAGCACAAGTTGTCTCTAGGTATTTTCCAGAGACCCAGAACATGACCCCTAAGCAAGTATTACATTAACAACGGCAGGTAAAAACTCCATTAGAGGGAGAAAAATGTTAAGCCAAACAGAGGCAAGAAAAATCACCTTTAAGAGGGAAGAAATCTCGAGCAGGACCTGAAATAAATCGACGTTGCCCGGTTACTTAAATTATCATAGTCCCCGAAGCACGGGTTGAGGCAAAGGAGTAGTGGCAATCTATAATTTCAGTCTTCAAATAAAATCTAAATCCAAATACGATTATAATACGTTTGAGCCTTGCGCTTAATTTAAAATTACCGAGCTGGAAATCAGAGAAGCCAGTTTTGTTAGTGGTAGTTTACCGGCCTCCTGCTGGTGCTTATTTTTTTTAAATTATTTTCCTTTCCATTCTTGTCAGTATATATCTCATGATACACACTGAAATTTGGCCTCTGCTTTTAACCCATCACTAGTTTTCACTAGGAGTAGTGGGCTGCTATCCCAGCGCCTGGGGAGCAATCGGGAGTTAAGGGCCTTGCTCAAGGGCCCACAGTGATTCGCCATTGTTGCCAGCCCAGGGACTTGAACCTCGGTCCTCCAGGCTCACCACTGTAACCACTAGAGTTTCTGTCTGAGTTCTCAGATTTCCTATCTGGAATATTGATCAGTACAGACAAAGTCATCATAGTGGGTGACTTTAACATTCATATGGATGTTGACAGCAATAGTCTTAAGTTGGCTTGTGATTCTCGTCTAGAATCGATAGGCATTTCACAAAAAGTCATCTTCATACAGTGGAACATAGTGAAGCAGTTGAGGGCTGTGACCTAGGTTCTACCTCTGCAGATGTTGATTTCCTTGTCGGTAACACTGCAGAGTTGCTGCACTCAGCTTTAGATGCACTTGCTCCTTTGAGAAAGAGGGTCTCTAACCCTAGGAGCTTAACTCCCTGGTGTAATTTGCATTTTCATCTGCTAAAACAGAAAGTGTTGGTGCGACACTACTGGAACAGATCAACTTGTCCCTGGTCTTGGGATATGTGCCACAGGCTTTTAAAGTCGCAGTAATCAAACCATCACTTAAAAAACCCTCTCTTGACCCAGACATTTTAGCTAATTATAGACCAATTTCCAACCTTCCATTTATCTCTAAAATTCTGGAAAGGGTAGTTGCAAGCCAGCTGTGTGACCATTTGTATAGAAATTATCTATTTGAAGTTTTTCAGTCAGGGTTCAGAGTGCATCATAGCACAGAAGAAGCACTGGTTCAAGTCTCGAATGACCTTCTTATGGCCTCAGATAATGGGTTAGAGTCCGAATTGGTTCTGTTGGATGTCAGCGCTGCTTTTGATACTATAGATCACAACATTTTACTGCAGAGACTAGAGTATGTTGTTGGGATTAAAGGGCCAGTAGTCAAAACTTCAAGTACAGGACCAGATTAGAGCAGCTCATTTTAAACACAGCTTCGGTGTAGAAATGCTGCTATAGGCCTATGCTGCAGGGGGGCACCAACATGATAACACTGAGTGGTGCCTTTCACCTCCTCTGTTTCTCTTTGCCTTTCCTGTCTCTTCTTCACCTCAATCCTCAGTTATTAACAGTATCTCATAAGCATAATTGTGGTCCATTGTTTTTGTAGTTTGTTGTGCTTGTTTGGCCCCTGTTTTTCTCTTTGTGCATGTTTGCAGACCAGAGCCTCAGGAGCTGCTTGCTGACCTGCAGTTCCACCTCTGACCATCCCAGTGTCTGCCTTCACCTGTCTGTATGGATGTCTGTTGGATACTTGCTGACATCCCGACATGCAGTCCTCATCCCAGTGGATCACCAACTATCCATATATCACCCATATATACAGAAGTCTTATCGGTCTACTGCTAATAGATCATTTCACTATTGTGTCTTGTACCTGTGACGGTGTGTCTATGTCTCTATTCTCTCTTTACTTCCTGCTGGCCTTCGGCAGGAGGGTCCCCGCTTATGAGCCAGGTCCTGCTCAAGGTTTCTTCCCTCTTAATGGGGAGTTTTTCTTGCCACTGTTTGGCTTAAGGTTTTTCTTCCACTAGGGAAGTTTTTACCTGCAGTTGTTTATGTAATAATTGCTCGGGGGTCATAATCTGGTTTCTGGAAAGATCCAAGAGACAACTTGTGTTGTAATAGATGCCACATGAATAAAATTTATTGGATTCTTTCTCATAGTGTGTTCCAAACTTAAACAAACATGTGTTGTGTCTGAAAGTATGAGGTTTTTGACTATATATTGGTGTCCTAAAGTGCAGATGAGCTGTAGACTGTAACTGCTACAGATAAACATCAGGTGGCAGCAGAGTACTTAAAACATACTGACAAGTTTGCTCTGATGGAGCGTATCCATCCATCCATCCATCCATCCATCCATCCATCCATCCATCCATCCATCCATCCATCCATCCATCCATCCATCCATCCATCCATCCATCCATCCATCCATCCATCCATCCATCCCAGCTTAATCCAATGCAGGTTCTGGCACTCTTGACAGTTTGTTGGTTCATTGCAGGCAGAAAATACAAAATGCATTAAATCGACTTTCCAGCTTCCATTTAGACAGAATGCGGTTTGCAAAACTGTGCAGTGAAATTGCTACTCACCAAGTTTTCCATTAAGGCTAGGAAATCAGTGTGTGAGTGGAGTGATTGTGCTGTGTACAGTAGACTGCAACCATTCTGCAGCCCCAGGGAGAACGAGGTGGACTTTTTAGCCTGCTGTTCCACATTGTTGCCAGGCGGATCAAGCAATGTTGTTTCAGTGCGAATGCCTACGGTGAAACGCTTTTCTGTCTTTGTAAGACTTTTTTGTGTTTTACATTTCATTCATTGTAAGATTTTAGTTCATCTTATTTTGGTTGATGGTTTGTAGCTGCAGATTCAGTGTTGATAGTAAGCTGACAGCAAATAAGCTGTCCAGGTGAAACTGTGAATGTCAGATAATGAATTTATTAAAACGTTGAACATGATCACTGTACTGGGGCATTTTATCCTGCAGTTGAATGATATGCAGTTTATATATCTGTATTGTAGCATAAACCATGTAAGAGTGACAAAGCAAACCTGGTCTCTTTCACTTGAAAAAGTTCCAGCAAATGTTCTGGAAAATTCATATGGGCCAACCAGAGTAAGTGTCTCTTTTAATTTCATGCATCCTTCTTGGATAAAACTGGCACCTCCTTTACCCTCAGGGAAACATGACTTCTTGAAGTTTGGCCCTAGTTTCTGGTGTGCTACGTTAATTGCCTAAAGCTGTGATACACTTTGTTCCCTTTGGAGCCACAAAAGGCTTCATCCACCTGTTTTCATCGACACAGACTTTGATGTTAAAATTAAAGGAGTTTCCTTGTACTAAAAAGAAGATGCTGTCAAATGTGTTGAAAATTTACATTTATTCTCCTTTTAGAGTGGCAAGTAAATCCAAACTAAATCACTGAGCTACTTTTGATCATTGAAACATCCGAGAGAATGTACTAGAAAGCACATCACAATTAAATTTTTTTACTGTGAAAAAAAAGTCAGGTAAATTTCAGTAAAGCAGATTCAATTAAACCAGTTGGTCATCAGGCTAAAAAAACACATTTCATGTTACTGTGGTATGAAATTCCAAGAGCCAAATGAATGACTTTGGTTTTATTTATGCAATGCTGCTGATGCTGATCTGCCCCATTCCTTTGTGCTATTGTTAAATTTTATCAAAAGAGTTAAGTAGATTTTCAAGGCTTTGTGTTGCAGGAGCTTGAGCTCTTTTGTGATCATCGTTTTATTCATTTTGGCCTTGTGGTTTTTTGGCTCTTCTGATGCTGATGTTCTTGTGTGCAGTGCAGCTACTGTATGTCCTGTTCTCCAGGTAACCTTTCATTTAGGGAATTTGTGCCTTGTGCGCATCATTTTGAACATATAAACAAAAGTAATTGGACACTGCTGTTAATTGTTTCAAGGCTGGGGTGTTTCAAAACTGAAAAATGCAACATTTTCCACATTTTCCAGCCAGCCTTTTACAATAATTAATCTGATTCCCTCGAGTCTGATTCCCTCTGTTGCTGACCGTAAAAATGTAAATATAACCACTGCCAGCTGCTAGTCTTGGTTGTGATCACTGGGGTCAGTGCAGCTGCAGTGATAAACCCGTTTGTTGGCAGAGAGGCGTTTTTAGTCATGCCTCTGGTGTTCAGGTAGATGGAGCTCGTGCTTCAGACATAAACACAATCCTTCAAACACAACATTAAAAAGTGAGACTTCTTTGTTAAAATAGAAGGATGGCTTAAATGTCTTTGTTTCAGCCTTAAATTTCTACCAGTGAGAAATTTACATCAACTGTTGACCGTTCTTCTGGATCTAAACGAAATTCCAAGAGCAGAAGATGTGGAAGGAAATCATTGTTTTTAGGACTGTTTTTAGGTAAATTTTAAAGGTCTTGATGATGACAATGCATTTAATATTAGGATACAAAATGCCTCTCATTGACTGTTTTTTGAAGTTTCCCAGTTCGTGTTTCCTGAAATGATGACAGTGTCTTGAAACTGCGGACATAAGATTCTGGTCACATCAACATTGTTGTTCCAACACACAAATCGAACTACATATAGCTTTGTTGGTGAAAGTAAGTGAGTATTTCTTTTGCATTTGTGCAAGAGAAAAGTGTTTATAACTTGGCTGGGACAGACAAGGAGGGGGAGGGCATTTATATATTTATTTTTATTTTCCCAGTAACACTGAGAGTTCCCGGTAACGGTGCTGGCGCAAAATCACAAAGACCCCTTTGTTGTTTTTTGTTGCCTGGGATACTGGAATCTTTTCCTCTGGTACCTCAACACATCTTTTTCAATGAAATCAAACCACACAGGCCAGTTTATTAGAATCATTACCTTTTTGTCGCCCACCAGTTTATTTCAGGGGTCCATGTTAACCTCTTGCTTGGTCTGGCTGTTATGAATTTGATTAAACTGCAAACTGCATGTCTTTTAAGTGTGAGAATGACACATTCACTAAAGAGCTGGAAACATTGGACATGCATCTGGTCTTTGTTTGTCTTTTTCCCCCTCTTTTCCAATTCTGGAATGCAGCTGCAACTGAGAATTTGTAAAGCGAGGTCACTGACAGTTCAACTGTCGGCTTCGCGAGCTCAAGGGGTTCTTACAGTCCTATCAACATCCCTTCATCTTCCATTCTCGATCACAGTGGTCTCCTGGTGTCTGTCCCAGCTGTTAGTGGGTGAAAGGTGGGAGTGTGCCCTGGACGGCTCGCCAACTGTGACGGACTGGTGAAAAAAGCAATCTGACCAGCACTTCCTAGTTCCAGATCAGAATTCACGTGGATTTTTGACTAGACAGCCATCGGCCAACATGGGGGGGGGGGCAACACAAATTAGCATCTCCTACGGTCACGTGAAATCACCTATCGACCTAACATGACAGAAAACTCAGGCAAACTCAGGCACCAGCCAGGGTTTGAACTGTGGACCTTCTCACTGTGAGGAATCAGTGCCTTGTAGAAATAGTTCCTGCTGCTGGGCAGACAATCGTAACTAAAACATGAAGCCTGCACTTCACAAATGAACCCTCCCACGGCCAACAGCAAGGCTGAGCACTAAACGTCTTTGGGAGTTTTACTTCTGAAAATGCCAGCTTCACGTTTTGTTAACGAGGGAAACTGTTTTCACGAAAGGAAACAACACAGTTTAAGATATTTAAGAAAAGAAAACTTTATTTGTGACTTGTTAACAAAACACATTACCAGATTAATGAAATCATAAGAACCACTATTATCACCGTAACAATGATAAGCAGGTGTACAAAAAAGTTATGAACAGATCTGCACGGCCACAGTCGACTGGCATTCGCCAGTCGCTGCTGCCGCACCCAGCGACATTCACTATACACAATAAGAGAATACACCGATTTCATTTTTTTATGGAATTTTCTTGCATTTTAATGTTTTTTTTTTTTCGTTTTTTTTTTCTCTGCAGGGTAACAAACAGATATGGAGGGTGAGTAAAATGAGTCAGTTTCACAATAGTGTTTGTTTGATCAGTTCAAAGCTCAACACAGTTTAAGGACTGATTTTCTTCTCTGTGAAAATCATTTGGGCAAAAAAAAAAATGAAAAAAAGGCATTTCAAAGCATAGCACAATAGCATTATGTATATCTAGAAGATTAAAGTCATTTTCAACAGGATACAAAATGTGACTCTTTTAGGATTTTTCCACAATTTCACTGTTCGCAATATCAGTTATGTACCGTAGGTGTGTGTTTCTTTCTGGATGAGTGTGGCTCTTTTTCATGTGCGTGCATTTGCTTGGGAATCAGTATCAGAGGTATATGTATTCCAATACGCGTTTCCCAGTGGAAAAAAACAAAAACAAACAAAAAAAAAACATATCTATGTATATATAATATCTATATAGAATCTGTTTCCTTTGCTCATAACATGCAAACAGCCATTTGGTAATGGGACAGCACAGACGTACACCTGCAGGAAGGAGCAGGGGGAGGGATTCGTGTTCATGGGGAGGACTGAGCTCGATAGCAGCACCTATATACCCCGACTGTGAATGGTAATACGATGGTCTAAAAAAAGGAACGCTGACGAGACATTTCATGACACAAAGCTGTTCCGATATCAACCACTTGCAATACTTTTGAGTTTTACACTGTCAGGATGACCAAAACTCCCAGCTGGATCGCTGCTCGTCCTGGGTGTTTCAGACTGCACACATAAAGTCAAAGATTTTATCACTTTAAGGTGTGATTGTTGATACATGCATGAGCTCTTAACTGTTGCACCACTAGCAGTGTCACCCCCATTTACTCGCCAGAGGGCTCTCTCTTTGACTTCAACCACCAGCTTCCTTCCAATGCTGCTGACCTGTGTTTCAGTAGCCTCAGCATGCGCAGCTGAGGACTGACTTGCCCAGTAGTTTCTTTTTTCTCCTGAAACGGATGAAAAGGATACGCTGACATGAATGCTATTTTCGAAGGGGCCTTTCTTTTTGCCAGTCTCTCTGATCCCATCATGTCCAGTGACGCATGATGGGAGTTTCTGCTAACCTGTCAGACTTCCTCACGATGCCAAGCATGCAGCCCACGAGAGGGATGACAGAGCTGTCAACAGTGAGCCGTCAGAAGAGAGATGCTGGCAGAACCTCCTAAGCTCAGTTCAAACTGAGGTTGAACTTGACAAAAGATGAACGTGAGTGTTTGGTATGAATTTCTGTGTCTGTCTGTTTTCTGTGTGAATATGAAAATACACTAACGTTCCTGTGTCCCAACTGCCCAGTTCACTTGAGGAGAGCGACTTTAAAGATGTTATCCAACCATGATGATTTGACAAAATGGGAGTGGAGGGAGGAAACGGGAAGCGGGCAGGCGAATCCTACAAGCGCTGAAGCGGTCGAGGCAGTGGTGCCGGGCCTGAAGAACAACCACTTAACATTCAACGACAGAAGTAGAGGGAGCAGGCTTGAAACAGAAATGAAGCGACAAGCAACGTCCCTGCGTCTTGGCTATATAATACACTTCCGCACCGAGGACGGCGCTGGCCTTCACTTTTGGAGTTTCCAGATTGGGGTGCATATTCTTTTTTTCAGTTTGTGCGTTCACTTTGTTCTGAATGTAGGAGACTGTGTATGTGTGTGGCTTTATTTTGGGCAACTAAGAGGCAGAGAGAGTGAGTGTTTTTGTACAGTAGTGTGTGTGTCAGGCTGAGTGTGCTGATGCACAGTGGGAGTCAGACCCCCCCGTTGACTTGTGCCATTTTTAAAGCACAGGCGAGGGCCGGTTGCATCAGCTGCACGTATAGGTTCCCTAGTTATATCTGAAGTGACCACTAAACCCAATTAACGCTAAATTACAAGCGATACCACCACAAAAATCTGTTGTAACGTAACCTTATGCAACAACTAAATATTTAAGCAAGCAAGCAATAGAGCCGGTGCAAATGATACAAAGTCACAGAACTGCACTCACTACCAGTAAAGCAGGATTAATTTACTTCTTTCTTTTTTTTTTTTGTTTTTTCTTTAGCAAATTCATGCCATTTTGCCTCAAGGCCCATGGCACAAATGTTGCATGTTTCTGTCCATTTTCTACACGTGATATAATATGCCAATAACAAATTTACACTTTTCAACAGCTCATTCCATCTTTTCAGGAAGGATCTGGCTCCAGTTTATTATTATTATTAACTTTTTAAAAATGAACAAAATACTTCACCTGAAATGTTTCCGGGTTTAAATTGGATGAGTATAGTTCAATAGCTACATTGTTACACCATGAAAGTATATCTCAAATAGCACCTAAACCAGACTCGGTGTCCACTTTAATCAGTTTCCAGCTTCAGCTTCATCTCAGTTAATACAACACTTAAAGAGGAGCCATGTCACGCCACTTTGAACATTGTCAGGAGTGAATTATTTGCAGAGAATGGACCAAAACATGCAAAGACTAGTATTACTAAGTTAGAGATGAATGTGGATTCTGGTTACCAATCGTAAGCCTGTCAAGTCATCTTCAAAGACACGTGTTCTGCACTCATCAGCAGCACATTGCCACCGCTGACAAGCTACTAGTTTTACATCTTCATAGATGCTGCCTTGGAACGTTTAGCCTAATGTCCACTGTTCAGTCTGTTTCAATAACTTGCTTATTACAAATAAACTAGCAGCTATTAAGCCGCTACTTTATGAACTAACCTGGGAACAAACGTGCGCATAGTTGGTGCAACCCAGTGCAGATCCTCAGCTTCTGCAATGTGCTATTTTACACTGAAACAGAGCTCTTTATTTGAGTGTGGTCCAGAGTCTCTAAGCCAGCTCGTTCTCTTAAAGGTGCTAATCTTATTGTATATGTTGTTGCATTTTCTTTTCTTACTGTTTTTCCTCATTTTCGTTTTTTTTTTTTTTTCTGTATTTTTTTATTTTACAAAAGACTCAACTTTCTGGAGTCCTACAAGCCCTGTATGATACTGAAGACAAAAGCCTCTGTTTCATGGTTGGTTTGTTGTTATAGTTTTGGCTTTCACTTCACTTTGACCTGGCAAAAAGAAAACTAAAAAAAAGAGAAGAAACAAAAATGAAGGGTGCCAGAGATGTATGCACCGGCAGCCACGGCTGACAATGGTCAGATACAAATATTGCACCTTTGGGGGTGCTTTTTGTTGTCATTTATACAAACTTGGCAGGGCCGACGTTCAGGAGATTGGATGGTGAAATCACAGAAAGGCTAATCTAAGCAAATGAACTCATTTCCGTTTTAATTTGGTCCAGCCTTTATATAAAGATCATTTGTAGTTCGCATGAAGTGGGAGCCAGGATGTGGATGAGGGTTTGGCCACTGCACAATGTCTATGCAAATGTGGTGCATGAGGGCTGCCATTGTTGTACAATATGCATTTGGCTTATTTTCTGGCTCTGAAGTCGGATGGTAGTTTGTCAGTAGCTCTGCTTGCAAGTCACCCTGTTTCTTCTATTCGTCACCGCCTTCATCCTTCCCCTTATCCTTCTTGTCCTTCTTGTCTTTCTTCTTCTTCTTCTTCTTCTTGGCCTCCTCCTTTTTGCCGAAGCTAATGAAGTCGCCTTTGTCATCCACAGGGCCCGAGTCGTGGCGAATAGAGATGATGGCTGGAGATCCAGGGATGATGAAGGCCTCAGGAGGAATCTCTCCAGGTTTCAGGGGCTGAGGAGGGCCGTATCCTTGTCCGGCGCCATATCTGAAGTGCCAGCTGTTGCTGTTGACTCCGGCACCCACTGGGGGAGATAGTTCTCCACCACCTTCTCCATCTACAAAAAGCAGGATGAAAACAATTAGATAATGCTAAAACTGTATATTATTACAATGAAAGTCACAGGGGAACCTGCTTAAACTCTAATACAGCCAACAAAATGTGATTTAAAAAAACAAAGAAACAAAATAAAAAGGTTCTTCTTGGTATCTGCATTTATGCAGCCACAGTCTGCATTTAATAAAATGATTAATAAAACTGCAAACTGCCTACATTTACAGAAAAAGAAGAAACCAGTAACCAGAGCGATCTTGTGATGTGTTTATGGTGGTGTGATGTGGAAAGAGATTGCTACTGACAGTGGACGCGCTGGTGTTGATACTGACTCATTTTATTTTAACGTGGCACCGAGGAGCATTTTCATAATGGCCTAGCTATCAAAGTCGCTTCTGTCAGTACAAACACACACAAAGTAACTATGGGCACCTGTCTTGGTCATCTCTCGAAACGACTACGTATCCTTTTATGGCATGATGTCACACATGAACAACAGTGGCAAATGGTCAAAAGATGACGCTAGATCAGAGCGCTACGGAGGACGTCGTGATAACGAGCAAGAAACTAATGATGGAAGCAACGAGGCTGAGAAAACAAGCGCGGCCGAGCCAGAGACTGAACAGGAGTACACTCGGGAACTTCACCTTCAGAGAGACCCTCTTCACTAGGAGTGGTACCACACATGTGGTTAAGACAACGAAATGTCACCTTAACAGGTTGCTTTTATAAACAGATATTGCAGAAGCTGCCCACCTAAAATTACACAATAAATTACAAATAAATATTGAATTGGATGCATGATTTGCTCTTACCCCCTTGAGAAGGACATGTTTGTTGAGCCAAACACTGATATAGGCAACAATAAAACACTTAATATCGGATTTTATGGGAGCAGACCTCACCACTGCCTCATTAAGTTAATTAAAAAACTCTTACTTTTCCCACGCCTATTTCTTTTATTAGAAACGATCATTTGGTCCGTTGCCTGATGATAGCGCGATAGCCACGAGGAGTGGATATTTTCAGGACTACAATTCAGCCAAGATCACTTAAAGGGAACACTGCAGGCAATAACCTTAAAACCGCAGGGATGTTTAACTTGGCACTGTGATTAGTTTTTGTATTTGGATGATGGCAACAGCATAATCCTCCTCACACAGAAGGCCAGAGACAGGGATTCAACCACCAGTGCAAAAGCACGGATGTGACAGAGGAAGGAAAGCAGATGGCAAGCCAGGAAAGGGCACAGAACAAGAATATACAATAATTATTATAAATAGTAAAGATGTGATGTATGTATTAGGGTCAAAAGGTCAAATATTTGGGGATGAAAAGGAAAGAGGGTGTCAGATGGGATAAAGAGAGAGCGAGAGCGCGAGTGAGCGTGAGAGCGAAGCAGTAAGAAGGTTAGGAGTGGGCGGGTTTTGCAGACACGGTGCTCTCAGGCCCACACCAGTTCCCTCTGCACTGACCTACTTTCAGTCTGGATTTTATTTAGATCAAACACAGGCCATCGCCAAAAGAATCTGTTTGATTTCCCTTTGTAGGCTATTTATGACATTGCTGGAGTACTGAAATGGTTTGAATACCCATCCCACGGGACAAACCTTTCTTTTTTTTAAATCGTCTATGCTCATGAGCATATTGCCTCGCTGAAATGCCCCACAGCGCCATCATCAAGCAGGAGAAGAGACATGTTTCCAGACATAAATAAGAGCAGATACATTTGAACCAGTCAATAGAGGGCTCTGCACTGTTGCCCTGTTTGGCCACAGTGATGAAGAGCTGAGCACAACACAGATAACGATATGACTCGTTAATAAACCACGACTCTTTGCGAAATGATTCAATTAGCTCATAAAGATGTTGCAAAACGATCTGGGTTTTCATGTTGCCAGGAATGGTCAGCTGTTGTCTCAAGCAGTGACCTGAAGTGATTTAAGCCATAAAATAATGTCAGTTAGAATACGTTAAATATTGAATTACAGACCAAACAAAAAATAAGATATGACCTCTGAGTGAATTCCCATTTACCTGCATTTTTTAAAAAGTTTTTATCATTCTGTGAATTTTTTATTCATCATGTAAGCAGATAAATGAGCAACTGACTGGAATCAAGCTTGTTTAATAATTAGTCAGATTCACGTGCTACTTTATCTCACCATTAGTGGAGTTGCTGATGTGATACCGTAATGATGTGTCCACGGATTAAGATATTTGTGGGTATGGTCCGTCTGTCTGTATCTAATGAGGGTATTAAGCCACTCGTGTTTTACAGACTTATTCAAATGGCACCAATGGTTTTGGCCAGAGAAATCACTTCTTGTGTCAAAGAGGACAAGTATGATTACATTTAATTAAAAAGGCAGTCAATGGGTCAAGGAAAACGCGTAAAATATGACGAGGAAGACGATGCAGCAGATGCTCGGTTTCCTGTTACCTGATCCTGCGATTTAAGACTATAATGTTTTCTTTTCTTTTTTTTTGTTTTCTTTTTCTTTGAGTTTGGGACTCCTCTGAACAAACAGCTTTTAAAAGATGACAAAATATCCAAAAGGGACCTTTCGTCATCCTGAATGAGGATCCATTTCCAAGACCCATTTTCCCAGTTCATCACCCACTTGCGAATGAGTCATGGTGCAACCTCAAGGAATAACCCTTTGAATGACAATGGTTGGGAATTTTCAGGTATTTCCCTGTGGGAAGTGTCACTGTCATGGGCAGGTCACCATGGTAACTACAAATGGAGTAGAAGGTTTCTGCAATAAAATGGTACTTTGACCTAAAATGTTTTTTGTTTTTCGCTTGTTTTGTTTTGTTTTGTTTTCTTACAACTAGCAGCAATAGAAAAGGAACATTTTGACTCAAAACTGTCCTGACATAAAAGTTGTATTTTGGAAAGTCTCACGACACACTATCTTACAAAACATTTGTTTTGGGTTTTTCTACAGGCTGTGACCAAATTTAAGATTAAGTTACTCTTTGGCCTCAAGAGGCCAAAGTATTTGATAATTTTGGATGCAATAAAAATTGTTCAACTCCAATTGTTCAACTTCCCTGACAGAGTATTCAAAGATCTACGGGACCGCTGCTAGGTGGACTATAATTACTGTGGTAAAGAAAATAGTATATAATATATGTAACATAGTTGATGGTTGTGGCGTTAGAGCAATTCATGTACATATTCATGAACCAGCTGAGGTAAAATATCAGCTTATTGCAGTTTTACTCAAGTGACTATTGTCCTGTGATATCTGGGGACATCCCTGGGCCCTGTCCACTGCAGTGAAAAAAAACCCAAACACTTGTTAATTAAAATACTGATACTCATCAGTTTGCATGAAAAATGTAATTGCAAACGAGTAAGTCATGCTGCAAATTTGTACATATGAAGAGCTTTACATCTCGGTGCTGCTATTTCCTCTAGGATGCCTCTGAAATTTCCTTAGATAAGCCTTTATCTCGCATCAAATACGCGTCTGAAATAGATTATTGTGTAACTGCTGGTAAGCAGGTCAGAATTGCTCCTTGTGAGGATGTTGCCATGGCACCTGATGAGGACATGAGGATGTTTGAAGCCTCATTTCGTGTAACCTGATGTCCTACATTTAAAATAGGCTATGCTATTTTCTGTCTTGATACAGTTCCATCTAAAATGAATCTCTCTGGAGGTTGTAGCCCCAGCATTAATCTGGCAGGGATCTAGTGTCTGTGTAAATACAATCAGATTGTTGCATGTAGTCTCTAGGAGACACAGCTGCACAACCCCTACTTTCCCACAAATATTCCTCTCCGTTGTCGTCTCTCATTCCTAATACCTGCTCTTGCTGAATTCCCTTTCCTATTCTCCTCTGTGCTCCCGTCTCTAAAAATTCCATTCACAGATATGACTGGTTGCTATGGAAACTGCCTTCGCCTACTCCCCGCTGATGGTGGGTGCGGCTGCTGCAGCAATCTCTCAGTTAGACAGTGTTGCCATGCAACGAGTCACATGGCGTTCCCTAGCAACAACACTACTGCAGGAACCTGACAATCCTCTTAACCTTTCTCTCCCTCCATCCCCCCACACCTCACTTTTTTTCCGACATCCCCGTGTACATCTCCTTCACTCTTCCTCTCCAAAAATGCTTTTAATGTTACTGGATCTCATTTTTTTTCATGGCACTCTCCCATTACTGATAATAGCCTGTCTCCCCCTCCGGCATTAGACAAATGTCTCCTCATCTGCGCCATGGGTCACTTACATAAAAGCAGTTTTGAGGGTGCTGCACTTGGATGTACCAAATGTCGGACAACCTCAACATGAAAACAATCCAATGCAGACATGAAAATGTGTCACCACAACAAAAAAGAAAAAAAAAATCCAACTTCGAATGTGTTGTAAAGCAGATCAAGCTGCAATCTTTTGTATGTTTTTGCTGTAGCACTGTGCAACTCCTTACAAAATATTTCCATGTCGAGCATCCCCCCGCCCCCCCCCATTTGAACTTCAAATTCTATAAACAAATTCTGCAGATGTCTTTTTTTAGGGAGAGGGATGTTTACAAGGATACAAGTGTTGCTACCCTTCACCCTGAAGTCAACATTGCAGTATCTGCAGCCAGACAGAAAATCAATAAATGGACAGTAGGATGTATGAAGGAACGTGTTACGATGTTGCAAAAACTGTCTTCCAGTCAGTCCTGTCATCTTCTTTATCCTGAAATGCTCCCCAATATTAGTCATCAGCCAGCTCCAAGCCAGTGACTCTGTGAATGATGTAGTACCGGTCATTTTGGAGCTCTATTTACACATATGTTGAGTTGCGACATATTTTCAGTGCTGCCACCCACTCAGGAAGAGTCTTATCCAAAACAAGAGTTTTCCCTCAGTCTGTGTGTTATTATGCTGCTGGCTCATTTTAAGGGAGAACAAAGTTGTTCAACTGTGACTCTGCATAGAGGCCCCGGGCTTCTGGGATCTCATCTTAGCTCAGCACAACACTGCAATTCAAGGCCATGCAGACATTTAAATAATAAACCTGGTGAATCCTCAAATGAAACCAAAATAAAAGCAAAGATGATTAAATTTACTGTCCTGGGAAGGCTTTGCGTTAAGGTATGGTCACATGGCAGTTTGAAAGGATGGATGGATGTTGCAGCATTTTGTGGTCAGTGCTACAAACCTGTGCCTCACCAGCCGCCTGCAGCCCCACCAAGTGTATTAAAGAAAACAATTCGTGTTTGGAAAATTTGCCCATTCACTTACTTCTTGATAGTTTATGACAGATATTAGTATATTAATATATGATAACTAGCTTAGGGCTGTTGCACAAAACCAAGAAATGTGATTAAGCCGGGATATGTCAGTTATCAGGTTGAACTTAGCCATTTCTTATTGCCGTTGGTGAGATTATAAGAAAAAAGAAGGTTGTGGTGATTTCAAAAAAGTCCGTCATGAGAGCAGAACTGCCTAAAATCCCATTTATGTCACGTGTTTGCTTCAGAATGATGAAACACAGTTTCACAGTTTAAACACGGTGATGCTGATACTCTTGCTTGATGCTTTATTGCTGACGACGGCACGTCGTCGTCTAAATGGCGGCGCCTTCTGAGCTGTTTGACCTGCTGACATTTGAATGCTGGGCCCTCACAGTCATATCAAAACATAGCATTAAAAACTGGGAAAAAAAAAATGTGTTTTTGTTTTTCAAGGACTATATTTAGGATACCTCTGTTTGTTAAAATACTTTCACCCAACTTTACCCACAGTAAAAGGTTTATTTTGCAAATGAGCTCTTTAAGTACAGCCTTATATCCCGGGATACCATGCATTTGAAGTGCCTGATATTGTCTACCAGGCATAGTCTTTAAGTTTATTACTAGTAGTTGTAAGACCTTTGTTTAGAGTATCAGCTGTGTGACCTACTCATATGTTGCCATTATAAAGTGTTGCTCGCGTGGTGAAATGTAAGTGACACAAATTCTCCATTTCCTTAGTAAATCTTTGACCGGTCTGCTTAGGAAAACTGTGAACGTGCATGTACATGGATTAGTTGCAACACTCATCCTGGTTTGGGGTCCATCAGTGAGGTTTGGATGAACTCAGGGAGACAAATGTGCGTTAAGCGCTACTTACTCAGACATCCTGACTTTCTTAATTCCATCCTTGTGACTATCATTTTATGATAGTACATGTAAAATACATGGCTAAATAAAGCCTGAATGTGAAATTGAGGGCATGCTGTAGTTGAAAGATTTAGATTCATTCATTCATTTATTTAAAAATGTGAATCCAGTATTTTAGGTTTAAAATAAAACTGTACCAGTGTATGAATGTAACCATCTGAATGAACATCAGTAGTAATTATTAAAATGGGACATGCGATTCAAAAAAATGTCTGCATAATTCATATTTAGCGCACAAATAGTGTTGAACAGAAGTCATCTAATATACATCAAAAGTCATACATTAGTAATATTTTCGTATCAGAAGAAGGAAGTGAGAAGAAAACAGATTTGTGATAAGAACAGAGATAATGAGGTTGTGAAAATGTGAGGGAAAGACTAAAAACATGAGATTTAGACAAAAACACTCATATCAACTTCAGCATACTACTGTGTTTTGTCACGCGGGTAAAAGCAAACCCATTTGGATCCAGGTGCTGCTGAAGGTGTCTCACCTCATAAAGGGAAGTTTTTCTTTGCCACTGTTGGGTTTAAGGTTTTTATCCCACTTGGGGTGTTTTTACCTGCCGTTTATGTAATAATTGCTTGGAGGTCATCTTCTGAGTCTCTGGAAAGCACCTAGAGACAACTTGTATTGTAATAGATGCTATATAAATAAAACTGAAATGAATTTGATTGGTAAAGTACAACATAATCTTGTTTGTTTAAGGTGCCACCTGACACACCAGTAACATCTTGTCACCTGTTGAAGCCTCCACCTGATCCAAATAATGAATGTTTCACTTACATTGTGATGTGCAGAGCCGTATAATTTACATCCGAGTGGCGAGTTGCGTAGAGTGATGGGGTTAATCAAGTCAATGTGTTATCATAGGTTATTACATACCTTCATACAGTTGTTTCTTTTGTCTTATTGTTAAACTTTAATGCACCAAACTACATCAAACATGTCATTCTGCCTTTATCACATCTGCGTTAAGCTTCTGATGCATAAAAAAAAAAAAATCAATCTCATCTTACTTTTCAAAAATACTTCTAAAAATCAATTTCCTTTTATTCAGCACTTTTTGTCCTCAGCATTTTCCCAAGGAGCTGACACACACTCAGTACACGAACGCCGCCGTTCACTGCTCACCTGCAGCGCTGGATACAGTGGGCCAGTTCTGCACCAGCATCCCCTGAGCTCCCTGCATCACCGAGGCCTCCTCCATGTGGACGGAACTGCTGGAAAGAACACATTCAGCAAAATCAGTGGGGTACTTTCAAATGCACTCTTTATTCAAAGATTTGACAAAATAGGTTTAATTTCCTATTGCATATTTTTAAAGTCCCGTGACATTTTAATCCATCACACCAAGAATAGTTCATAGTGTAAAAATATGCAAGTACTATTAGTCTTTTTCAAAGCTTTCAAAGCAACAGTTGCTGAGATTTTTGGTACAGCCAGTTTGTACCGGATAAGTGTATTAAAACAGAGGGAAAAAAGTTTTTTTACTCTGCAAAGTCAGTGTGTTTTGAGTATTTTGTTGTTGTTGTTGTGCGTCTGGCGTCTTGTAACAATGGAGTTGCCGAGCTTGGGATCAAATCAGTTCACCTATCTATCTACTTGGTTAAGAAAGCAGAAAATTACCAATGTAGCCATCAATAATTGAATCATTTTCTTCTGTGCCTTGGCTTCTGTGACAGAGGTGTCAGAAATGCTTACGATTAAAAGGCATTAATGCGTCAGTTTACATTTAGTCAGTTAGCAGGCACTTCCTTCCTAAGGAACTTACAGTGAAGCTTCAGGACGGTAAGAAACCCTTATATAGAGATGTAAATGTCAGTACAGGTGGAACAGGTTCAGATGTTTTGAGTTAAGTGCAGATTAGGTGTCTTAGGGTTTGAGTAGTTAGGAAAGACAACAAGAAGAGATGAGTTTTCAAGAGTTCTTTGACGGGTGAGAGATTTTTTAGCGCGGCCCACTATTGTGGAACCACAAATAAAACTTGGGCAGAGAGATTGTTAACCCAGATTACCCTCCTTAAACGAAGACAATGGTCAAAACTGAGATGGTAGCTGAATATAGGCCCTGGAGGCACTCTGTTAGGACTTAGTGATTTGAATTTGATTCTTGCAGCCATGGGTAACCAGTGAAAGTCGGTGAATAGTAGGACTTTTTGGCCAAGAAACTGAACCTCCACATCACAATATAATATGTTGTAAGGAGATTTTCAGGACCTAGACACAGAGATTAGGTGCTAATCCAGTGTGGAACAATTATCCAAACTGTCTTGTACATGCGTCCTTGTCAGGGGTTGCAAACTTCACTCATTTTGCTGACAGTCCACACAGCAATGTCAACTCTTTAATAAAGAGTCACAAGAGCCTTCGGTGTGTC
Source organism: Xenentodon cancila (assembly GCA_014839995.1). NCBI lineage: Eukaryota > Metazoa > Chordata > Actinopteri > Beloniformes > Belonidae > Xenentodon > Xenentodon cancila. The sequence goes on along the minus strand of CM026213.1, from coordinate 20,756,819 downwards.
TCTAATAAAGTCACACTAGAGGGTTCATTGAAATGAACACAAGAAGCAAAAAAACAAAACAATTCTGTCATATACTTGCAGTGATTATGGAGCTTACTGTAAGCGAAGCCCTACATGGGGCCTCTGCAGTGCAGGACACTACATCCTGTCTCAAGCTACACATTATGTTGATTTGTAATGAATAAAAAATGTCTGTGTGGATACATTTGGAGTGCTGGATATGAGAATATGACACAGATAGGCTTAGTGTATTCACGCTGACTGACTGCAGCAGGAATATGTGTTGGTAGGGTTGGTGTTTCGGGCTGTTTGCAGAGCGACGCGTTCTATCCTGCCTGTTCTGGGTTCAACGGGTTAATGCGCGCGATCTCTCTCTCTGTCTGTTAACGTTACAAGCACTGTCCGTCACTTAAAAGATGCTGCAGTAAATTGTGGCGATGGCTTACGTTAATCCATGTCGTGTTAGAGTGACTTAATGACAGAGTGCACATCATGATCCCCTGCACACCATAGAAATTAACACTAATATCCAATTAAATCAAACTTAGACGGAGCAGACGACTGCACGACCCAGCGGTAAGCAATGTTAGCATGAAATTATGAAAATGTAGTACAAAGCGTGGGAATGTGGAGGCGAAACTCATTAGCTCCTGATGGTCCAGATGTCGTCATCTCAAATTAGAAAAGCACTTTATTTCACGTCTTAATGGAGCGTCGCCGTGAAGTGATCATTTCAACAAGTGACAACAAGTAGGTTAGGAAACCGCAACGTTATTTTAGTTGTTTTTGCTGTTGTACAGGATCGTCTTCATTTCAGAGAAGCTAGTGAGATAGGTGGGTTACTTGAAAGCAAATGTACCTAAATTATTGAGACCTAAATGCCTTTCGAAGTTTAATTCAGCACTGTTTTAGAGTGATACTTTATACCACTGTGCACTTAAATGTATCTCAAACTGGGTTTTGGTGTTGTAAAGAGGCCATCTGTGGGCTCAGTGATAGAGAGAGAGGTCATGCAAGTCCAAACCATCCCCTAAGAGATGCACTCACATGTGCATGCAAAGCAGTTGCAGACACTGATGCATGTGTGCATTTCATAAGCTCAGAAAGGTCATCGTCAGCTCATTTGTCCTTCAAGCTTCCTGCTGAAAGACTGTAAGAGAGGGAAGCGACGCTTGGATTGTAGATGACCTATATAGTATTACACTGCAGAGAAGGGGACTACTGCAGCCACCGATGGAGCGCCGTCCTAGCCTTTTTCCAAAAGACAAGGACGGAGCTGAGGTTCACGCAAACACTGAAAAACTACCAGTTGGCATTTCTGAAAATAGGAGACTTTAAGCTCTGGTTCTTTTGTCTTTCTTGTGAAACCACTTTATTCATAGAGATCATTTTAAAGTGCAGGTGTTGCTGCAGTTATTGTACCAATGCAAAATTTCCTTTTAATCCTTGGACACAAATATTGGAAGCAGGTACATTCACAAAAAATATAGACTTTGTTGTCATTTGCACTCTGGTACTATTCATTCTCAATGTTTCTTTTACAAATAATCCTGCCACATATTATAACATGAAGGAGTAGCACTCTACTTTTACTAAAAGTTACAGTTTCCCATAAGTTCTATGTGAACATTTACTGGGGAAGGAAAAAAGCCTCTTGTCATTTCTGAGTGGACGGCGGGAGCCAGTCTTACACAGCGGGACTGACAGTGGGCTGCCAGCTCCCATGCAGTCTAGTAGAATGAATTCATCATTTATGGTGTCATGTTTCCATCACTGCCGATCAGAGATGGAGCTGATAGATACTATAATTACTGCAGATTCCCCGGGTCTGATTGCAGTCAAGAGCCAGTGGGTGTTGGCGGCAGTTTTTTTTCCAGTGAGAAAGAAGCTTTGGTAATACATTACATTTACAGGAGCTGCTGCGCGGGTACGAAATTTCTATTTCTTTTATAAATATCCACAAAGTAGAGCGCAAAACTATTTTAAATTATCTGAATATTTAGATTTAATGTTATTTATTGATCAAACATAAACAAATTCTCTCAGGAAATTTACCCTGAGACATGAGTAAACTAATGTCTCTCTGGTTAAATACCGTGGCTTTTGCCCCCTATCATGCTGAGCACATCATGCTCTCGTGCATCTCTAAAAAGTTCTGCTCTGGCTTCTTTTGTCCACAGATCATTGTCCCAAAAAGACTTTAGCTTCTCTGTGGACGTTTTTTTCTAAGCATAATTATTGCACGTTTCAACAACATTGTCCTCAGTGATCTTCATCCATGGAGTTATACTTGAGCCACGTAGGTCCTGGGTGACCTGAAGTTTTCAAATTTCAATTTGCCCCTCATTGAAGCTGTTACTTAGTGCCACAGTGGGGACGCATCTTTAGTTTTACAACTGTGAAGCAACTTGATTATCTTAAAAACCTATTAAGTTATGCCATAAACTGTTTAATTAATGGAAGGTTACATGTTATAAGATCACAGGAAGAATTAAAACCATGTTTAAATTTGTTCAATGAACTATTTTAAAGTCATCAAGGCCAATAATTGTGTCAGGGTCATGTTTCATGCTTGCATGTTTTAATTTCAATAAATGAAGCCCCTTTGCTTTTGGTCTATTTAAACATCTTAATAAAATATTCTGATAACACAAAATTAGTTTATTTCCTTACAGTTCTGCAATTATGTAACACTGAACTCTGTATGTAGAGAGGGTGTGCAGGATAAAAACATGTTTCTCTGTTTTTTTTTGTTTTTCAGAAGATCAAAAGTTGCAAAAGAGTTAAAAGATGGAAAATGCTTACCTCTGCACCCCGGCCCTCAAAGACGCAGAATATCGCCAGTCAGCATTCGGGGCTTTCGGCTGATCGAGCAAGAGGAAGAGAGAAGAGGAGGAAAAAAGAGAAGTGAAAGATGAAGAGACAGCGAGAGGGAAAGAGGGGAGGAGGTAGGATGAGTTTAGTTTGATCTCATACTGTGCAGAGCCGGGCTAGGCCATGGTCTCATCAATTAATCATGATGCGCATCCCAGTTCAGGACTTGATAGGAACACTGCAGTTATGTCCCTCAGTGCCGAAGCGCACACACACCGTACATATTGATAACCACACAAAGATTTTAAAAAGGGCAGTCACTGAAAGCCATATTGACAAATTGTGGATGGTCTCTCACTAGGTGCCTGTAAAAGAGCTGAGAGTTATGCACTGTCCCTGAGTGCTTCTGTGTTTATACAGGCCGATGTGTGCGTCTGTATGTAACTGTGTGTGTGACTGGAGTAAATCTGAGTGCTTGCAATTCCCCGCAGACCTCTCACAAATCGCTGCCTTTAAAATCCAATAAGCAACAGCTATTATCATCAGGCCGACCACATGCTATGTTCCTGACATGCACCAGGCATCACTGTTAAAACACAAATAGTTCATGTGTAACAAATACGAAGATGACAACATTTTCTCAACATTTCATAATAACTGAGCTGTTTTCCTCTTTCCTCACCTCCCTTGCTTTTAAAAATAATTCATTCTGAAGACAGCACATCTCAGCTAAAACTTATAAATGTATTTTGCCAATACGAATGGCTAAAAATATATTACCAATAGCGAAACTACACAAAGGCGGTTTTAATGTATATTAAATAACCCTTCATTAGTTTTGCTGAGTTATAGTTATTAGAGGGTTGGCACTTTTGACAATGTCAGGGCTGCCAGGACTCCCATTCATTTGTCTTTAATGATGCCAAAATTCGCTGATGATCATGGTTCTATCATCTCAATGAGGGTAAAGTCATACTTTTAATGAGCTACACTTTCATAGGCATTAAATATGCCTGAGTCTTTGATAATTATTTTCCTCATGAGTAGGTACTCATGCACAGCATGAAATGATTGCCAATTGTAGCACTACGGCTTACGCTTAAATCTTCCAGCACCATGTGGGTTGCAGTCATAGACCTTGAACAAAACAAAAAACCAGAAAAAAAGAGAAAAACAACAGCAGAAGAACAAAATAATAATACACACAGACCTGCCTAGGCAGCTGCAAGTGTCCCAGATACAGATGGCACATCACGATCCTCAGTTCAATTCAGAGGGGAGCGTTTTCTGCTGGTAAACCCAGCCTCTTTGAGTAAATCTAATCTGCAAGGTTAAGGCTGGAGGTTAATCTAATTTAAGATGCTACACTGCATCACTTGTCTGGCTAGAAGCTTTTTGTTTTTAATAAATGTATATAACTAATGTACTACTGACAATTACTTCTGACAATTAGGATGATGGATTTCCAGACAAGTCCGCTCTAACAAAAAAAACATATTGTAAAAACATGTCATTTATTCAGCTCCCTAGCCTCTTTGACATAAAATCATAAAATATTGAGAATTGTTTTTATTTTTAGAATTCAACTCAGACTTGATAAGACTAACAGACATAACAAATTCAATATTAAAAAGCAGCACATTTGCTGACAGCATGCTTTGCAGAGTGGCCAAATGCTTTACAGGAATCACACCAATGCAGTTTTGTTCTGTTACAGAGATTATGAAAATCATTTACACTACAAACATAGCAGGGGAAGGTTTGCTTGTTTCAGCCTCCTGGAAGTCATTTGTGGTAAAGAAATTGTATCACTGCAAATGGAGATGTGATGCACCCTTTGACAGCACACAGAAAAAAAAAGAGACAAGCACAAATCACGAGTCTCAGATCTCAGATCAGATGCAGCATCAACTAATATTGTGGCGGCTTTGATCAGGCCCAACTGCATTAATGTAACTGCTTTATTTTACTCCCCCCAACCACACAAACAACTTCCCACACAAGCAAGATTGAGCTCCAATGAGACAATGCATGAAGTGGGAGATGTTGTAGATGGGGTGACGACCTGAGAGTGAAGCACAAATACCTGGATCAGCAGATATAACACTGCTGCCTCCAAAAGCATCAGGAATGAGTCTAATGCAGCATGAGTGCTGAGCTTGGCAGGAGTATGTGACTGCACATTAGAGGTGGGAACTGAACAAAGAGAACGGAGGCTGCACAGTATCCGTTCCCTGGAGGAAGGTATCAAACTTGACATACATGAATGTCATCTGCAGTAAAAAGAATAACACTGAAAAAACGATGGCAACCATGTGTGCTGTGGCATGAATCTTAATCAAAAATCATATTTGTTATATATATTAAGCAGTCAGTTCAAAATAACTGATATCTAAACATCATGATTCATGACCTTGTGGTAATGTGGAGAAAGGTAAACATCAAAAATGAATGACACACCTCTGGGCAGATTTGCAGCGACGCATCGGGCATACTCAGTCTTCGCACAAATCCGCTTCCACTGGTGAAGAAGCGATCAGCGCCGCTACCCCAGGTGCCACTGATGGGCCGTCCCGTGTTGTAAAACATGAAAGTGTCGCTGCCAGAGGTGGCTGTCAGGCAGGTCTTGTAACAGTATGTCTTTGTTAGGGAGCCATTTCCACGCACTTCAATGTAATGAGGCTCGACTTTGAGGTCTCTCCTAAGCACCACATTGTTGTTAGGCTGCCCCGCGGCTCCACCAGCGCCTCCCCCACCAGCACTTACGCTGCTGCTCCCACCATCTGGAGGGGGTTTCTGTGACACACAGCAAGGCGAGCAGGACCCAGGCTGGGTGCAGTAGGCGTGACAGCGGACGATGGCCAGCACCACCACAGTGACCAGAAAAACAAAGGTTGTGGCGCTTAAAGCCACAATCAAATAGAGGGTCACGTTGGAGAAAAGTAGAGCACTGTGAGGTCGAGATGTTCTCTTGGGGTCAGGTGCAACTTTGGGTGGTACTTCCATGACAGCCACATTGATGGTGGCGGTGGAGGAGAGAGCAGGCTGGCCATGGTCCTTCACAACCACAGTTAGAGAAAAGGATGTGGAGTTGTCCTCCAGGATCCTGCGAGTGGTCCTGATCTCACCAGTGTGTTCATGAACTTTGAACAAGTCCAGGTCTGTGGCAGTCTCTATGACGTAGACCAGCCAAGCGTTTGGACCGGCGTCTGCGTCATATGCCACCACTTTGGTCACCAAGGCACCAGGCTCGGCGTTCTTTTGTACGGTCTCCAAGGAGCGTGTCCCATTGCCAGGAGGGCTGACTATGAGTGGGGCATGGTCATTCTGATCCATGATGTAGATGTAGACTGTGGCCACTCTGCTGAGAGGAGGAATGCCTCCATCCTGGGCTTTGACCTGGAAATGAAACTCTCTCAATGACTCATAGTCGAAGGCTCGCAAGGCATAGGCCTCCCCTGTATCGGCCTTCACCGACACGTACGAGGTGACAGGAATGCCGTGGTTGTTGTCATTGAGCACTGTGTAGGTGATGCGTGCATTCTCTTTGATATCTGCATCTTGAGCCTTCACCGTACACAAAGGGGCTCCAGGGCCATTGTTCTCGCCCACATAGACCGTATATGACGTCTGTTCAAAGCGTGGCGGGTTGTCATTAACGTCAGCCACATCCACCTGTATGGTCTTCTGGGAAGACAGGGGAGGATCTCCTCCATCTGTGGCACTCAGAGTGACATTGTAGGCATCAGTGGTCTCACGGTCCAGGAAGGCTGAGGTAACCAAAGTGTAGTAGTTTCTGAAGGATTTGATCTTGAAAGGAAGGCCTGCTGGGATCTCTAAGCTCACCTGCTTGTTTGCTCCAGAGTCTTTATCCGTAACACTAATGAGGGCTACGACTGTGTCAGCACGGGCGTCCTCCCTCACAGGGCTCGACAGAGATGACAGGACTATCTGAGGGATATTGTCATTCACATCCACCACCTCCACCACCACTTTACAGTGTGCTGCCACGGCCCCAGGTCCCTTATCCATGGCCTGAATGTACATCTCATAGGAGTTGGTCTCTTCATAATCGACATTGCTCCTCACTCTTATTTCTCCTGTATTGGTGTCCATGCTGAACATCTGTCTGACTCTTTCTGGAGTATAGCTGCTGAACGAGTAATAAACCTCTCCATTTGTGCCCTCATCCAAGTCACTTGCGTTCAGTTTAATCACCAGGGTGTCTTTGCGTGAGTTTTCCAACAGTTTCACCTTATACACGGAGTTGTCAAACATGGGAACATTGTCATTTGAGTCCAAGACCCGAACATTGATTTTGGCCGTTCCTGTTTTCTCTGGTGTGCCACCATCCACGGCACTTAGGATTAACTGGTGGTAGGCCGTCTGTTCGCGATCGAGGGGCTTTTTAAGCACAAGCTCAATGTGCTTTGTGTTGAGAGCTGGTTTATTTGAGACCAGCGCAAAATGGTCGTTTGTGCTCAGCTGATACATGCGAATTGAATTGGACCCGATGTCTGGATCTTGAGCGTGCTCGATTGGGTAACGAGACCCCGGCAAAGCGGATTCTGTGATTTCCAACTGATACTCGTCTTTGGGGAACTGCGGCGCATTGTCATTGGCATCCACAATCTCCACCTCAACATGGTGCACCTCAGTGGGGTTTTCGACCAGCACCTCCAGATTAATAAGGCAGGTGCTGGACAAATCACACAGTGCCTCTCTGTCAATCCTTTCATTGACGAGTAATTTCCCATTTTTGGGGTTGACAATCACATAGCGCTTACCGCTGTTGGAGGTTATCTTGATTTTTCGGGTGGCGAGCTTTCGAATATCCAGCCCCAGGTCGTTCGCCAGATCGCCGACCAGTGCCCCATTTTCTAGTTCTTCTGTAATAGAGTATCGCAACTGTCCAAACGAAAGGCCACAAAATAAGGAAAACAGCAGGAAATAAAAAGGCACATCACTCCCTATCCAGTTGCATACCCCCGCCACAGCCATTGCAAGCTCACAGGATCCGCAGACGGATTAAACGCAGCCTTCCGCCTTTTTAGCTGGCAGTATCTTGCATCCCAGCACCTCATTAAGGTGGGCTAATTGAACTCCCTGTGAATGAAACAGAAGCAGCTCATCCATTGCGTTACCCGGCTGAGATGGATCCTCTCCAGCGCACCCATATTCCCTTTGTCCGTCCTGCGCTTTTTTTCTTTTTCTTTTTTTTCCTTTTTTGTCTCCAATGCGCGCTGCTGCTGACGGGTGTGTTTCCCAGTCGCTGGAGCTGTCAGATAGTCAAGGAAACCCGAATCAATCAGTACCAAACCGGAACATCAACGCACTTTGTTTCAAAATAAAAAAAACAAGTCGTTTCCAATTTTTAATCAACTGTTTTTCTTAGACGGGGCGAGAGAAGCGCATAAGCTGTCTCCGTTGTTATGTGATGTGGAGGGTTTATTCAGTCCAAAATGACTGTACTTTTCAAGATGACCGCCACTCTGTAAAGTATTAAAGCATGCCTATGATATACTGTTAGCAAAATCTTATGCTTATGTTATATATCTTTCAAACGTAGAATTTATTTATAAAATATATCCAGTATCTTAAGAATTCATAAATTAGCAGATTTATTGAAAGAAATTAGACGTCCAGCCCGTCCATTTGAAAGGATAAGATTTATTTTGAAGGAATGACCGGAAGTTTGGTTATTGTAAGTTGCTAGTTTGACGCTGGAAGGAGCGCATTCCTCCCTGGCGCGCGCTCTCTCCAGCTCTCTCCTCGCCGCTGTGGCGCAGCTCCCCCCCCCACCCCCCCATCCCTCCACACCCATTTCTCGTCCCTCCATTACGATGTCGGTGTTGGGTCTGGGAGCTGGATCAGTCGACTAACCCCAAAAACAATAAATACATAAGTAAATAAAAAAATAAAAAATACAATTGATGGGAAAACAGCAACGGCGACCGCACGAAACGCCCTCACACACATACCCCACACATGTGCACCCGTTAACACCAATTATATCCCGAACATAATTAAGATCTGCTGTGCAGCAGATTAATGATGGACTTATTGACGCGGAGAAGCAACACAAAAGCGTTGGCTGAATTACATTAGAACTATAATCTCCGTTTGCCCACTGTTGCTCCTGAAGATGGGACCTCGCTCGAGTCTCTCCTCAGACATAGTGGAAAGAAAATAAAACGCGGTGACAGACACATGTTTGGGGACTGGCTTATGTTTGTCGTCCTTTGTCTGAGCTCCAGTCGCAGGGATGGTTAATTTGCCGGTAGCGATTCTGCGGCGCAGCCTACCGCCTGTCGAGCATCAGGGCGGCGGGGCAGCGGGGAGACAGCATCGCCCTGACAATCGCAACCTTCCCTCCACACGGATGACTGTCAGCGGCGGACCTCAGACTGTCAGGTCACATAACCGTTTGAAGACTACCCGTGGTGGACCCCATAAAGCCAGAGCAGGAACCTAATTTCCTCTCATGGACTCCGTCCTGCGGAGAAACATGATATGATATGATATTATAAACAGGGATACTATCACAAAGAGGTCGATGATGTCAAACAAATTAATAAAAATTAAAGCACAACTGTCTTAATCTACATGTATGATCGAGGATAAGTGTTTACTTGCCCTCCTTTATCATTTCTATAACCCTGAGCTCTTACATTTAACCCCTTTTACTCCAAATGAAGTGCAAAAAGAACCACAGAACAAGGCGAGAATGACCCACATCTTCTGTCTGCCTGCACAGGGATAAAATGTTGACAGAGTTTCACCTTTGGCAAGCTGGGATGTGTTCCAGTCCCCTTATCTACCTGCCCTCACTAAGCTGGGTTGATATTTACGAGGGAAGTTACAGCTCAACAAGTGCCAAAGGCAAGCTGAACAGGGTTCCAATGTTAGTCTGAAAAGGTGGGTCTTTGGATAGTATAACAAGATTCTACAGATTTAAACTAACATTTAGACTACATAGACTAAGTTAAAATATTCAGAAGGCATCTCCTTTGGTTAGGAATGTGGTGGTATATGAACAGCCATTCAACATCGATAAGAAGAGTTTTAGACAGCCGCTATACTGCTGATATAATGTTACAGAGTTTTTCTGCTGTCTCAGATCATATCTCTGTGTTATGCTGTATCTTTATGTAACAAAATCAGTTTTTTATTTATTTATCTGTTTTAAACTAAATATCTTTGGAGCTGCTGTGTTCTGGGTTGTTACAACAAATGCTATTCTAGCTTGAAAATACCATCTCACCGGGCATAAAACTCACTCAGAGGCAAGACTGAAATGTAAAATAAATGTTATCACCACAAATGTTATAATGGCACAATAAAGGACTTGTGATTTGTGAATGTAAAACAATAATCAAAAAACCTAAATATGATGGACAGTTAAGTTTATAAATGACAGGGAGCACTCTTCGTAACACAGATCATTTTCAAATTTTGTGATATTATTCTTTATTTCTTAGCTGTAAGGGGTTAAAGTTTCTCAATGTATATGTAATGTTTTTGTAATGTACATGTAATGTATATGTAATGTACATGTAATGTATATGTAATGTATATGTAATGTACATGTAATGTATATGTAATGTATTACTAGTCCAGTACAAGACCAGAATATGGCAACAGGTGCTTACTGCGTATGGTTTGATGTATTGACCTATGTTGTTGGCAGAAATAATGGTCCACAGGATCTTTTTACTGAACATTAAAAGGTAATTACACTTATATAATGAAATATGTGTGTCTTGTGAACGTGTAATGTCAATCAAAACATCTGGTAGGGCATCTGGTAGGGCACGACTGTCCTGGTAGCCTTAAGGAGAATAGATGGTTGGGTGAACGCATCTAATGTGGGGAAGCCACAATGCCTCCTATGAATAAGCTGCGCACGGTTATGTATATGTTTTGTGGACAAGACAAGATATGTACATTATGCATCAGAAAAAAGAGAAGAAATATGTGTGAAATTAGTCACAATTGCAAATTCGCAATTGGATTTAACCCACTTTGGTTTAAACTATCAAGATTTAGTCCAGACCTGAATGAATTTGACTTCAGAAATTTAACCCAAATGCACACAACCACTTACTGACTGTGCAGCAGACATGCAGAAGTGGGATTACAAGTTAAGGAATTAAATGTATACATGTTTCCATTCACATATGCAGCTAATTTTTCACTTCATGATTATATATGAAGCATTCTGCATTTGTTGCATAAGACTTGTGTTTCCATAGCAACAGCAACTTGATGAATGTGTATTCTAAATCCGATGCTATGTCCCCACACTAAAGTGTGCTTATTTTTATGCCAACATAATGACAGGTCTGTGGGATTCGCAAACGCTGTGATAATCCTGTCTTGTTAACTTTCTTTATTCAAACGCACATGTTTCTGTTGGTCAGAAGTGATTCAGCAAAAGGATGGAACTGAGTCACTGAGCAGGTCTGTGTCTGCTCGTTCATCCACACAAATGTGACACAAACTACCACTGAAGTGTTGGAGCACGTAATATGGGAAGGGTATACAGTCAGCTCCAGAAGTGTTTGGAGAGTTCAACGTTCTTATGATTTTGTCTTCATAGACCATCGCAAGAAATTTCAAATAAAACGGTCAAGATATGATTAAGTGTAGGTTTTCAGCTTTAACTTAACCCTGTAATTTCTAAAATATATATAAAATAACACCCCACCACCCCAAAAAAATTACTTCAAGTGTTGTTTGTATAAGAAAATGAAAAACACTTCTAACTTTGTATTTAACAATTTCTAAATCATTATTTTTCTTATCATTATGAATAAATTAGGTAAGTGTATGTATTTTTCTATTTAGATGTTTCTATTTTTTTTATAATTATTTGGTTTGTATAGAGACACAGACAAGAATTTTCACTACAGGAAATAAAAGTAACAGAAGCATCTGAGGACAGAGTCAAGAAAACAAGACAAGACATTGAACGGAAGCCAGATCCCAACCGAAAAACGTCAAAACTATAAAATAAATGATCAGTGATCAAATCTAAATGTAACCTCTACATGTAAACATATCTGAATGATAAATCTAAATCCAACTTTTAAATCCCAATTCTTTGATTGAAAAACTAATATAGCTTATATGAACATTTGTATATTCCCATAAAAAAAAGAATAAAGGGAAGCGGTAGTGGTTAGCACTTTTTCCTCACAGCAAGAAGATTCTGGTTCGAATCCCCTGCCCAGCGAGAGTCTCTTTGTGTGGAGTTTGGCTCCGGCAGACCCCTGTGACCCTCCAGAGGTTTAAAACAAGTATTGAAGATGGATGGATGGATGGATGGATGGATGGATGGATGGATATTCCTCTAAAGAAAGAAATGGGAAGCATGGTTGCTAAGCACAGCTGCTGCTTCATGGAATATTAATATATATATATATATATATATATATATATATATATATATATATATATATATATATATATATACTTTAGAGCCAATGATAATGGAGGTACTTTGCTTAAGAATGAGATATACTCTTGTGAAATGTGTACACCTTGATCCCACCATGATTATTTTGCCTCTATATTTCAGCAAGTTTAAGACGGAAAAGGCTTTTGTGAGAGAACTACTCTGTGAAGACTTCCAAGATGTATGCTGTCTCCTAGCACAACCAGCACAGACTGTCTGGGAGAAACTAGTGCAGCAGCGACCCCATGGCAAGGGCAGCCATGCACATAAATAACCTGCCACAGGCGTCACTCAAGAAGTCTAAATCTCACTGCACTTTAGTCCATTATAGCACTCCATCAGACCGGCCCCCAGCTCATCACTCACTGTTTTATTCACTCAAGCCCTTGCGAGTGTGAAGCCTTGTTCCTCCTTAGATTTCAGCAATCAAAACAACAGTTTCCTCTGTCTACAGCAGCATTTGCCTCATCAAATGTAAAATAATGTAACATAACGTTGGCAAGACAGATGTTGTTTGTGGAGATCTGGGATTTCTTTATGCTAGATTTTACAGAAGCAATAACAGATTTGTCTGTCTGTCAGTTTTGCCTGATAAGCTTCTCTAAATCAGAGTGACAACCTGCTCATATCAATTTCTGCAGAAGTGCAATGACTCTTTTATCTTTTCACACAGCCCCGTCCCCGAATAGAATAAATGATGCATCAATTTTCCCTCTGACTGCTGTTAGAGCCACACATCACTAGACACTTGCTGGAGACCTCCACAGTTTCTCCCTTCAACTGTTATGCAAACCAAAGCTCTAGGTCATAAGACTCATGACCCCGTTGTGCATGGGCTGCAGCCAGGGAATTGCACAAATGGGTCAAGCACTCACAAGTCTGACAAGCTGACTGATGACACTGCACTTTTAAAAATAACACAGATTTGTTAATAAAGAAGTGCTAGGCGACGTGTGCAGCAGGTAAAGTTTTTCTGACCTAATTACATAAACATGTTTTAATATGTTAGTAAATATCACATTGACTTGAAAAGTGGGCTAACTGTGGTTTGTATTGATATTTGAAGTGCATAAATCTCTTTCATATCTGCTATTTGTCTTTATATTTTGGGATTAAAAGCAAAGACAGCAGAGAACACCAGACCTGGCAGCTGACATTTGCAGGTGCAGTGATCTGGCCGTGTTCTGGATTACTACAGCATGTGGATACAGGAGAATAGTCTAATCTTGGGATTAATATTATAAATGCAAATACAGTAAAGCTGATCTGGAATACTTTTTTGAGTGATAAAATAGAGCAGATGGAGAAAATACTCCTAATCTGTTTAAACTAGGCTTAAATTGCTTAAACTTCCAAACTCACAGCATTTCAGTCACAGTAGTCCAGAGAGAAAACAGTTATTGGATAAAAAAAAAACAATCAACTCATCAAATTTCATGCAAATTTCTCACTACAAAGAACACAAGTTCACAGATTTGACAACAATGCAGAGCTGCACAGAAATGAATTATAATGGGGGTGCTTACTTTCTTTCGGAGTAAATATCACCTGAGAAATTTTGTAGTTAGGGATTGCATTGCATACTGTAAATTCAATGTCATTAAATCTATCCAACTGTAAAATACCATCTAGTACTACTACCGCACTTCCACTGCTACCACTATGACTACTACCACTGTCTTTTGACATGAAACAGGGCTTTACAATATGTACAGTCTGTTCAGGGTCATGAGGACATAGAAATTGAGCCCTGAAAATTACAGTTCACATCTTGTATTTTGGTTGTGAAAGAAAAGCCAAGCATGATTTTTAGACTGAAGTGCCATTTGATTTCACACCACTCATACTATCTAAACCCATGAATAAATCAGACAGTACTGCCTTATTCAAAATAATATTTAATACCTATTTTAGATACTACATTAACAAATTGCTGAGGAAAAAGAAAATAAATTTTGCACAGCATTCTGAAATAAGAAAAAGAACAGAAAGAGAAAGAAAAAACAATTCTTCCTTCGAGGAATGAGATGCATGGTTTATACAGCTCGTAAGGGTGTACCTTTCAGCACCACGGACAGCACCTGTTCTGAAACTGCCCACCAGGCAGAGAATGGACTGCAGTGGCACACAGCACAAGTGAATGTACCCACAGGTACACGGCTTATTTCTGCTGACCTATTTTAGATACTCTTAAAGCACATGTAACTTCAGGACCCCAAGGCCTCCATTGTAGCATTTTCAGTTTAAGCGCTGAGTCTATATAAAAAAAAACAACAAAAAAAAACCCAATTAAAATCATAAAGATTCTTGCCACTATGTTAACATACTGGCGAGTTATATCCATCCAAATATGATGTATGCTGTTTATTAATGAGTTATACAGGAAAACATATCTTTAATAATTGTAATGGCAAAACATTTCAGTAGTCATGTGCAATAATACTCCCTCTTATAATCCTCATTTTTTTTGTTTGTGTGTGTAAAATCATAATAAATCCTTATCTTGTCATAGTGGGCCAATTGCACTGTCACTAGCTTAACTGAGATTTAAGGTTTAATTCCGAATTAACTCCTGTGTGACATAGGGCAGTCACATGGTGTCCCAAGCCACCATTGCTCTGTCTTTTGAGCCTGTGGTTTAACCTGCAGCTGAGGCTTAAACCTAAACTCAGATGCAGAATCCTCTAAAACTGTCACAGCAACCACTACATGTCTTTTTTCTGGTGCCTTTTTCTCAACCCTATAATGCTGGATGTATCATATATAATACATTAATTTAGGAGACCTCTGCACCTCCCTTATAATCAAAAAAGGAAAAACAAAGTTTTTTACAAATTAAAAAACTATAAGAATTAAAAACAAATAAATAAAAACATAAAATCTACCTATTGTATTCATAATGATAGGACTTTTTTTTTTTTTTTTAGAAATTGTTAAAAACAAAATTGTAAGTGTTTTTCATTTAAATATGTAATTAACACCTCAACTAAAAAAATGCATTTTCTTTGGGTCGAGCATTAAAAGGTTAAACCTTACATAGTTTAGTTTTGAGTCTAAATTGTTTCTTTGACATAACGAGATAGATGTCACCCTGCACATTAATTTTGATCTTATGTAGCTTCATTCTATCCCATGAAGGGTGCTGCCTCGAATTTTTTTTTTCCTTTAGCCTTTGTTTGCACATATATTAATGGTTGATACCAAGTTGGTAGAACCTGAAAGTTATATATAGGCATTTTAATCTGTAATCGAGCGTTTCTTTTTTTTTTTTTATGTGTGCGTAGGTGTGTGCAAGTGTGTACCCTTTACCAGCCCTCATGACAGTCTAATTATTTTTTATTGATCCCTGAGTAAGGAAAAGAAAAAAAAGGAGAAAGACAAACAAACCAAAAAAGAATTATTCTGCCAAGGAGGGCTAAAATCACAGAGTGTGGAGTGTGAAAAGACTAGAAATAGAAAGAGAGAGAAAGAGAGACTAGACAGTGGTGTTGTGTTGTAATGTGTGTTTAAAAAAAAAAGTTGCCTCTAAATTAAAGACCAACAAAAAAATATCCATTTGGAGAGGATTAGGCTTATGTATTCAGGTGCAAATGTCTGTGGTTCGGATCCCAGCTAGGACCTTTCTGTGTGAAGTTTGCATGTTCTTCCTGTGTTTACAAGGGTTTTCTCCAGTTACTCCTCTGTCCTTCTACATTATAAAAAACATGTATGCAAGGTTAATTAGTGGTTCTAAAATGCCCGTCTTGTTCGTCTGTATGTAGTTCTGTGATGGACTGGCAACTTGTCCAGCATGTGCCACTGGCTTTCACCAGAGGAAAATTGGGATGTTCTTCATCAGGTCCCTTTTTTAAAAATTATTTTGTTGCGCTTACAGGCTTCATGTAGCATATCAAATGTCATAAAGTCCTCAACATTACAATTAGAAGAATACTGAACAAGTGTGGTGTAGTTGGAAGGGTAGGTGGATAAAGTGTGTTCTACCTTAAAAGAACGTGAAGAAAGGGACAGAGCTTTGTGAAACTACATCTGAACAAACAACAGGATTTCTGGAGCTGTGCCCTCTGGAAAGATGAGGAGAAAGTGGAGTTGTTTGGCCTTAATGCCCAGTGCCATGTTTGGCAAAAAACCAAACATTTCATGTCAAGCACAATGGTGGACAGTTGATGAGTTCTGGTTGTCTTTCAGCCACAGGATGTGGTACCCTTTTCAGTAATGGAGTTGATCATGAACTCCTCTGAATAATAGAATATTCTAGAAGTCATGTCTGAGGTCAGCTGTCCAACAGTTAAAGCTTGGTCAAAACTGGGTCGTGCAACAAGACAATAATCAAAAGAAAACCAGCAAATCTACCCTGTTGCTCATGAAACTGAATCAAAACATTTTCTTTTGAAATTATTGCAAGTTTAAAAAAAAAAAAAAAAAGAATAAAAAACAGGAATGTTTCTGAACAAAACAAAATTCCAACTTTATGAGCAACAGGGTACATCTAAATGGAAGAGAAAAAAAAGAATCAAGGTTTTGGAGAGGCTTAGTTAAAGGCTGTTGTAAAGTTTATCTAGCCACGGCAAGGCAAGGCAAGGCAAGGCAAGGCAAGGCAAGGCAAGGCAAGGCAAGGCAAGGCAAGGCAAGGCAAGGCAAGGCAAGGCAAGGCAAGGCAAGTTTATTTATATAGTACAATTCAACAACAAGGTGATTCAAAGTGCTTTACAGAGACATTAAAACATCACATACATAAAAAAAGCCTGATTTAAAATTTAAACAAAAGAAAAGAAAGAAAAAGAACAATAGATAAAATCAGTGGTTAAAAAGTAATCAAGTTTTAAAACTTAAGCTTAAAATTATAACAGTGTGGATTTGTGTCTTTATTCAAATGCAGCTGAGAACAGGTGAGTCTTCAACCTGGATCTAAATAAACTGTGTTTCAGTTGATCTGAGGCTTTCTGGGCGTTTGTTCCAGACATGCGGAGCATAGAAGCTGAAGGCAGCTTTTCCATGTCTGGTTCTGACTCTGGGAACTGATAAAAAACAGATCCAGATGACCTGAGGGGTCTGGAAGGTTCATGTTTGGTCAGGAGGTCACTGATGTATTTTAGTCCTAAACCATTCAGAGCTTCATAGACCAGCATCAGAACGTTAAAGTCTATCCTCTGATGGACCGGCAGCCAGTGTAAAGACCTCAGAGCTGGACTGATGCGGTCCAGTTTTTTGGTCTCTGTAAGGACTGCAGCAGCAGAGTTCTGAATGATCTGCAGTTGTCTAACTGATGTTTTAGGTGGACCTGTAAAGATGCTGTTACAATAATCAAGCCTACTAAAAATGGATGCATGGACCAGTTTTTCCTGCTGAGACATCAGATCTTTTAACCTTAATATATTCTTGAGGTGATAGTAGACTGACTTCGTTCCTGCTTTAATGTGTTTTTCCAAATTTAGGTCTGAGTCCATCACCACATCCAGATTTCTGGCCTGGTTGGTGGTTTTTAGGTGTATAGATTGAAGCTCTGTGGTGACCTGTGACCGTTTCTCGTTGGCTCCAAAGACAATTACCTCAGCTTTGTTTTTGTTTAGATTTGTGGCACATCCAGTCATTAATCTCTTCAATGCATTTACCAAGAGCTTGTACAGGGCCTCGGTCTCCTGGTGACATTTTAATATATTTCTGGGGTCATCTGCATAGCTGTGGTTGTTTATTTTGTTGTTCTTTATAATCTGTGCCAGTGGGAGCATGTAGATGTTAAACAGAAGAAGTCCCCGGATGGAACCTTGGGGAACTCCACATTCTTGTCTGCTCAGATGTAAAATTACCTATTGACACAAAGTATTTCCTGTTCTCTAAGTACGTTTTTAACCTGTTTAGTACAGTTCTGGAAAAACCCACCTAGTTCTCCAGTTGTTTGAATAATATATTGTGGTCTGTATCAAATGCAGCACTGAGATCCAGTAAGACTAAGACTGACATTTTTCTACTGTCTGTATTGAAGTATATGTCATTAAACACTTTGGTCAGAGCAGTGCTAAAAATTGGAGATTTGAGATCAGTCTGTAGTTGATCATTTATCTTGTCAAGATTGTTCTTTTTCAGCAGAGGTTTAATTACAGCTGTTATTAGTGGTTCTGGAAACACACCTGACATTAAGAATAAGTTCATGATCTGTAACAGGTCTGACTCCAAAATCTTTGAGACCTTTTTGAACAAATTCTGTTGGCAGGACGTCTAAACAGCAAGTGGAGGAGTTCAGTTGACATAAGATGTTCTCCAGGTCCTTGTGGTTAATGGTGTTTAAACAAACTTTCAGTGGACGCAGTAAATATCCTGAACCTGCAGTTAACTGCTTCTCTAATATTTTGGAATTTGTCTGTGAAGAATTTAACAAAGTCATTGCAGGCCAGGGTGGGATGAAGTTCAGCTGCCACTGACACAGGAGGGTTTGTTAGTCTGTCAACTGTGGCAAATAAGGCCCGACTGACTGTTTTCTGAGTTTTTGGTGATGATGTCAGAGACGTAGGCTTTCCTTGCATTCCTCAGTTGTAAATTATAAGAGTGAAGTTTCTCTTTATAAATATCATAATGAACCTGTAGATTTGTTTTTCTCCATCCGTGCTCAGCTTTCCAACACTCTCTACAACCAAGTGAGAGATTGATAAAGTCCTACAGGAAGCAGCTACTTCAGTTTATTACTTCCAAAGGTGGATCTACAAGCTGCTGCATAGTAGAGGTACATAATATTGCTTACATATTTCTTTCTTTCTTTAAATAAGTAACAGCTTGGTGAAACATTTTTTTCTTGTATGTCTAAGTAGTACTTGCCAAATCATAAGGCTCACTATGGTCAGAGGATTTTTTTATTTTTAAAACTAAGATGTTTTCTTTTTGATGTCACACCCACCCACGCACACATGCATATACACACACAAAGCAGATTAAGAGGGGGTGGGGTGGGGGCTGTCTAGTTTTTGGACGACTGTATGAACTCTCATCATTCAGTCTAGGATGACAGACTGAAAGCCATGTGTGGTCATCGCAAAATGGAGACAACTGCAATTTGACTCAAGGCTTTCACTAATCCTGACAAAGCTATTATTTGTCTGCTTCTGCAATTTCAACTGCGGGCCCCTCTCCTTTATTTAGCTTTCAATTTCCAAGAATTAGTACAGAGCGTCATGAAAAGAAACTGGGTTAAACTGCGTGCATGCGAGGGAATTTCAGAGCCAGAGAGGAGTGCAGAGTGGAGGGGGTGAATAAAGTCACATTCAAGAAGTCGTTTTTGATTGCTTCCATTTCAATCTTCATCACAGACACAACAGAGAGGCGGATTAAAAATCTTTATTGAAACTAGCATGGTCAGGCAGTACATTTAAGCCAAATAAGCAACATCAAAACCTGTCAATCCTTGATCCACCGAGGGAAGGAGCTGAAAAATATCTGATGTAACTGTTGAAGCATATTGTACAGCTTGAATGGCAGAGTAGCCACGGAGCACAAACTGAGCTGTGTACACAGATGAGAAAGAACTCACTTTTACTACACTGAGCACAAGCACATCCTGTGCCATTCAATCACAGTGAATACAGAAGATATCAAAAAGGTCTACTGTATAAAAAACACAAAGTATAAAGCAGTTCAGTTTACAATAAATTGACCTACTGGTTCTTGACAGAACAGCTGTTCGGAATCCAAAAGCCCATATTCAACAAGCATTTCAAGAAACTAGATCATGGGAGGAACTGTAATTGTTATACTATAGGTAATGCCATTATTTCAGTCGTCAACAGTCATCTTTTACAATACAGAAGGCACGCAAGGAGCTCATCGTATGTGCAATGAATTAATTCCATAAACACAGTTGGAATCAGTGCCTTCTGGCAATGATTGCACATATAACACATCCTCCACAGCAAGACGCCCCTCATCACGTTACATCTCCAGTCTGACAAACAGCCAGTCGGATGCTTTTAAAGGTGGGCAACTTGGTGCGAGACAGTGAGGGAGAGCAGAAAAGGGAGGTTACATTTCACTGACTCAAGAGTATGGAGCAGGATACATCCAGAAATATTGTGTTTTTTTCTTCCCACTGCAGTAGTGCGGGAGATCCAGTTTGGAATGCTGTCATCTGCTTAATACATTTGAAACACTGCCTGCCGAGTCAGCATGAGAACACTGGAGCTATAATTAACACTGTGTTCTGCTCATAACCCCATCTTCTTACCCTGTGCCATTGCATGTCATCATTTAGCACCCTGATGCATGCTCTTAATAAGCTCCTTGTTTCTGAGAAATTAAAGCCCCAGGCTTGTGCAACAGCACTGCCTCCGAGGTCAACAAAGGTATTCTTGTTCCATTTTTTTTCTTTTAAAGTTATATATACTACCAAAACAACATCAGATGCACTAAACTATAAATATGCAACACAAAATGCCCCTAAAGAGGCTCACAAAGGCAGCAATAAAAGTTAATACATAAAATACATATAAAAAACATGTATATTTATAAAAACATTTTGCCTGCACCTTAAATCTTCTTGTACCCTGGCAACGATAAGCACATTTCAATATCTTTAATTTTATCTATAAATACAGTATTTATCACATATTTTTTTCTTTTCAATTATTAATGTAATTCTTTTTTTATTTGCAACTTATGTAATAAATGATTGCAGATTTAACTTAAATTTGCAGCTTTTAGGGAAACGAAAGAAATACTAATGTTTTTAACAGACACAATGTAATTGTACTTTCCTCGGTTTTCAACACATCGGACACTTACACTTAGTATTTTGAGGTTATAAGTGCATTTTCACCAAGGGGCAACATCAGGCTTGAGAAACTGTCAAAAAGGCAGAAATATGTGCAATTTCTTAAAGAACCACTGGGGGCTGGCTCCAAAAGCGAGTTCACCTTCACCGACCCCCATCTTTATTTTAATGTCCAACGTCACAACAGAAATGAGCCGATTTACACCCTGGTACAATGCTTGAACTGACTGGCTGGCGTTATTATTCTGCTCATTTGCCCATGTTTGGATTAAGCAGGGAGGACATTCGACTCCTGCGAAGATGCAATCTCCCCCAAGTTCTGAACAAGCCTCAAATCCACTCTTCAGAAACGTATAGCAGATCTGAAAAAAGATTTGATACTTGTTCTTTTTTTAAAACTACAGTCTATAGTTTTATGAAAAAACAGGCAAAATGGTGAAATGACCTCTTGAGGCTGGGCCTAGTGGTTGTTTGAGGAACTGCAGGGTTTTCTACTTCTGTGTTGATGTCAGACCAGAAAGCTGTAACTCCTTGGTTTTTGTTCATGACAGTATGTAATTTAGAACGTTGCCACTGTTCATCATGTTGTAAATGTTCCTCTCACTTCAACGACAGGGACGAAATATACACAAAACTCGGATATGATCAACAAATTCAACATTGCTGTGCGATTCATGTCTACCAAGAACGGTAAGAAATGGATTGCACATCTCTATAAAGTCTTTTTTGGCTTCTCTAACCTCAGTACCATCTTTTTTTTAACTACACCATCTATGATCAAATAAGAAACTTACAATGTGTCTTTTAACTATTTTTTAAAATGTTATAGTTTTCTTTTGTTCTCTTTTTTTTTATTTGTAGACATTCAGAACTTGTTGAGCACAAAGAAAAATCTAAAATTGAATCACAGATGATTTTTACCAGAACGTTACTAGTTAAAAGCCTTAATAAACTGAAATATTTCTAATATAAAGAACAAATAGACTGATATTGTTACTAGCTACAGTTTTGAACTTATCAGATATATGGAAGATGCAAATTCACCCTGATTCATATGTTCATCGTTAGGCGTGTTTTGAACTCCTGCATGAAATAATGTGTCATGGTAGCAACTTGAGAATAAGATGAGCTGCAGATGGCTTGAAGAACTATAGCGCACCGTGTAATCCCTGGAAAGAAGGCAAAATTTGCCCATCGAGAGGTTTCAGTGAGTAAAGGAAGAAACGATTTACTACGTGAAATGTCCAGCCATCTTGACACAGATGATTTGTCATCCAGATACTTGTAGAATCATGCACATTCATGCTTAATGGAATAAGGATGGTAGAAAGAGCTGTTTGGAGGTGGGTGTCTGGAGAGAAGCAGGAGCTGCAGCGGAGGGACTGAGGAAGGACAAATGTGTTAAATCTTCTTTGTAAATCACGAGAAAGTTTCAGCCAGAGATTCCCATGAAGAGATGATTATATCACCGCACCGCTCTTCTGGGTTCCTGCTGAGAGACAGAGTAAAAAATTAGCCAGAACCCAAAGTCGACCTCAATATAAATTTATAGAAAGTCCTCACTCATGCAACGGATTGTGACTGGTTACTGCCACCATCAGTGACATCTCATTGCACTTTAGGGACATTTAGATTTGAGGGTTTTCCAGCTGTTTTAAATCAGTATTTTAGAGTTTTTTATAATTGCACCTATTCCTTCATAGACATAAATCGAAATATAATACACAACTGAAATAACATATGACAAAGCAGAAGGTGGGATTAAAGGTAGGGTAAGCGATTTCTGGATGACATTCTATATGTATTTAAACAAAACATGGAGAGTCTGCGCCTTCCTCCAGTGGTCCCTGAGTGAGCAAGCCCATCATGAACCCTCCCCCGTCAGCGATTTGCTAAAGCAATGTTCTGATTTGGGAGGCAGGCTGCCCCCACTGTTTCCAGTTTATGGAGCCAGCGCTACACATGAACACTGGGAATTAGTTTACTGTGAATTCACGAAATGGGCTGATAGTTTATGGAAGAGATACTAACTATATGTGACAAAGAGTGTCCTGGGTCAGAAAGTGCACAGAATTACTTACCCTACCTTTAAAGCATGCACAAGCAGGCATTACTTTTTGTTATTTTGGTGTCCAACATTACATGTTCAGAGACAGGCTTTATGCTAAATTACCGACAGATCTATTTACGCAATCCTTCACACATGATTTCGGAGGACTTGAGTGCAGGATTGTGTAAATAGTCGATAGATTTCCTGCTCTAAGGTAGGCTTTATTACATGCTGAGAGACTATTTGGGACAATTTATGCCTCAATGTTTTTTTTTTTTTTCTATCTGTGCCATAATGTTGCCCTAAATCTCTACAAACTAGCCAGATATGTACGACCCAAACCTGACCTGCAGCCAATGTTGTCCTAATCTCAGCACTCAGTATAAGATGATAGATTTTCTCAGTTGACAACCAGCCAATTTCATTGTTGGCGCTCACAGCAGCATCGGATCGGAGCAGATTGTCGTATTTGTGACGGACACAGTGACAAAGCACAAACAGAAATATTTGATTCTGTTTCATCTGATCAGGATAATGTGTCAGTAAAAGGGATTACAGCACAGAATTGCCCTGGAAGCTGTGGCAGTTTATCAACTAAAAAAACTGAAGTCAAACAAAACAAGTATACCAAATGGAAGAGGATAAAAATAATGTCAACACAAGTATAGTGGCTCTACGAAATGTAGTTAGTAACCAGCATACCTCCAGTTGTAGAATGGACTTCCTTTCATTTTGAGTACTTCAGAACAGAAAAAGAGACAGTTTCAGTGGGACGTGTGAAACTCAGACACTCAAACTCATACATAGAGAAAACGTCATACGCACGCGCGTCTATCCCCACCCACCTCTACCTGCACATGCATATTCACATTGTTTCATCTTTCAGTTGCCTCACTTTACTCTATAGAACCAGCTGCACAAAAAACAAACAACATCTGGATCCCTTTTCTGCACTTACACGTTGGTTATACTCTGCTGTGCACAAGAGCGCTGCTTGAGATTCAGCATGCATCTGACTTAGAGCAGCGCTGCTTCTTGTCCTTGAAGAGAACCGCTCCATATCTGGGCTTCTTTGTAGTACTCCCACTCTTACACCCACCAGTTATGCTATGATTATGTGTTATGTATCTGCAGTAGATGACCTACATACTACATAAGACATCAAACAGTGGGGTGATGGGGTGGGTTCTGGCCTAATTTTACTATAAAAGTGTTGATATGTTGCTCTAGAAATACATAGATAATGAAAATCAGAAGGACTGTGTTATGTTACTGTAGTTATATTCTAACTACAACTACATTCTGTTGATCCATGTATATGCATAACACTGCGATACTTTTGAGTAATTATTGTCGATGGACAATTGAGCAAGACATGTTTTGTTCTCATCGTCTCTTTCAGCTTTACTACGAAAACAAATGAAAAAAAAAAAAATCTCTGAAAAAGTTGAGTTGCTGAAAGTGATTTCAGCGGGCGAACTTCCACACTCCAAACACAGAAACAAGCTAAATAATTAAAGCAGTTTTGAATTTTTGTGTCATTTGTGTCAACTTGAGTACGTTTCAAAGTACAAGTAAAAGCTACGGTAGAAGAAATGACATCTTTTAGAAAAGTATCAATATAACACGCCAAGTTCAACCAAAATCCTCGTTAAAAAATGTGTCAAAACATATCAAAAGCAAAATGTACAAAACGTAATTCAATTATTGCATTCTTAGTAATGACACACCGATGTACTTACACTTGTGGGGGTGGAGCGAGCTTTAACTACTCTGCATCAAAAGCTTAATATAGAATTCATCTGATTGGTTAGTTCAACCAATAATAGTGAGAGGCCGGCTTTAACCTTCATCTCAAAGGTGACAAAAAAACAAGATTTCCAAATGAAATGCAAATTAAATTGGTTATCCACAGACTTTGA
This sequence comes from Xenentodon cancila, assembly GCA_014839995.1. Classification (NCBI taxonomy): domain Eukaryota; kingdom Metazoa; phylum Chordata; class Actinopteri; order Beloniformes; family Belonidae; genus Xenentodon; species Xenentodon cancila. The sequence continues at coordinate 20,731,821 of CM026213.1, read as the reverse complement.
AGCAGGGTGTATTTATTCATCTGCACAAAAGAATGTTAATATTTTACTAAATTTTGGACTAAATAAAATTTCAGACAGAACAAAAATGATTTAGGCCAACAGAGCAAATGCTGCTGGAGCTGTTCAACTAATCCCACAAATGGTTTCGGCCAGAAACACCGGCGTGACCTTGATATTACTGAAGCAGGGTCAATATCATTTCATGTTACACACAAAAAGGAGGAGGTGATCCCTCACCTATGGCCAGGTGGGGGCCCTGTCTGAGGTGCACATGTTATTTTGAACAGAAAAATGTTTTTTTTTTCTACATTAAATGTTGTTTTCGTGATCGCTGGGAGCAAAAATCGAAATCATGACCAAAACTTTAATTAATTGCACAGCTCTAGTAGGCATGGTTCTTCATCAAGATGAAATGAAAATGCAACTTTAAAGCAGGTTATCACTAATTTTCCAAGTCTGTGTATTTTAAACTGTGCAGACCAGACTTCAATTAAAACCTTTCGTACTACAGAAGCATTCAATTTGAACTTTTTTCTTTTCAATGTTCTCGTTAATTTTGCATATAAAACATAGAAAGGTCTGGTTTAAACCGAAGATGATGGCTGGAAGCAGACGGTATACAGTTATTATTATTACTATATAATAAAGGACACATATCAAGCCCGTCTTTTAAAACTTAACACATTTGCCTGAGGTTTTAATTAGATTTATGTGCCACGTTTTGGTCAAAATACCTTGAAGACAAAAGCAGAAAAGAATTGTTTTTATAACTCTGTAACTGAGGTGGTTTAAGGCAGTGGACTTTACATCTCAACCCCACTCCATCCTTCTGTGGCATGGGCCACTTTTGAAAAGGTGTAAAACCGAGATGGACTCTGAGTCTCTGGTGTCACATTAAACAGAAAAATCTGAATAGCATATCTTCAGATTCTGGCAGCGTCAAGTTAATTGGAATGTTTGTTTGAATTCAAAGTTTGTATTTGGTTGTTCCTTCAGAAACCCAAGTGTGAGTCATCAAAGACCGTGTTTTTTCAGATCATATTTCCTTCCGTGACCCTTATAAACGAATAGGAGACCCGTTTATTCTCAGCATCAAAACCTTGCAATCATTTCTTAAAGTCCTCTGAGTGTACACCGCAGATGAATGTTATGAAAGGGGCTGGCACAAGCCAGTCTACGTTTGTTTACTTTATTTTCCAATCTGATATATAATCTGTATATTATTGCTATCTTAGTCCGAAGAAGTATTAAGCACAACCTGAATCTGCAACACACATAACAAAACTTTACTCTGCTCTTCCAGAATAAATATGACGTGTAAATGTTTTATATAACGGTAATAATAGGCCTATCCAAGGCTGCCCTTTGAAATAACATTTACCTTTTTATTCATTGTTACTAACCCCAAACCCAAGGACTACTTTAACATACCTCCAGTGTGGATGCTCTGGAGTCTGTGGTCTCACTTGGTCCTATGCTTCTGGATATACTGGATACAAAATACCCAGCTCCTTTGGGAATTATTGGTTGTCTCACGACCACTTTACCCTTCCGGGTCTCTGCGAGGAACAAGCTGTACCAGTAAGCGTCGCTGGAGATCAGGGTGGAATCTGCGATGGTAGAGCTTCTCTGGCTGATAACGCTGTTCCTGCTGATCACACTGTTTCTGTTGGGTTGGGGAATCTTGATGGCTTTTGGCTTCGGTTTTTGACACTTGAGGACGATGATAACTAAGATGGTGATCAGCAGCAGAAAGGACACAGCTCCTAAACCGATCACCAACCAAAGGTTGAGGCTTGTGAAGACGTCATACTCTAGAGGTAACTCTGTAGTCTCTGAGAAGGGCATGGCGTGCTCTACCGTGGATATCTTGATGGTGACAGTAGCAGAGAGAGCAGGTGTACCATTGTCTTTGGCAACTACTACAAGCCTCTGTTGTCTTGGGTCTCTGTAACTGAACATTCTTGTTGTTCGAATCTCGCCGTTGTATTGATCCAGACTGAAGAGTGTTAAGTCACTGACCTGCAGGAGCTGGTATGTGACCCTGGCGTTCTGCCCCGAATCTGCATCAATGGCGATTACTTTGGCCACCAAGTGACCCTTATCAGTGGACCTCGGTATCACCTGTTCCACGACAGAGCCTTGCGCTCGCCAAGGTGACACAATGATAGGACTGTTGTCATTTTGGTCCAGAATAATGATGTGAACTGTCACATTGCTGCTCAGTGGGGGAACACCGGAGTCTCTCGCCTCAATGTGGAACAGGAATTCCCTCTCTCTCTCATAATCAAAGGTCTTCAGTGCATACAGATCACCGTTCTCAGGATTGATGGAGAACAGCATCGACATAGATGTGTTAACAATCTCTTTCTCCATTATGACGTAAACCAAATACTGATTTTCGCTTAGATCTGGATCAAATGCACTTAGAGATGTCAATAACGCGTCTGGTTGGTTATTCTCCGCAACATGGATTGTATAGAAGGACTTTGGGAATGTGGGTGCGTTGTCATTTATATCCAGGATCTCTAAAGCAATGGTCTCGTTCTCTGATAAGGGGGGCAAGCCCTTGTCAGTCACTCTTAAGGTGATGTCATACTTGCTTACTACCTCTCTGTCCAGTGGCTTTGACACCAGGAGTTCAAAGTAACCTTCTGATGATTTGTTTAGGACGAATGGTAAGGTTTCCTGCTGGTTGAGGGTGAGCTCTACTTCCCCGTTGGCTCCAGAGTCCCTGTCACTGACGCTGACCACTGCAATCAGTGTCCCTACAGAGACATCCTCGCTCACTGCTCTTTTCAGAGACTTGATGGTCACCTCGGGGTAGTTATCATTCAGATCTGTGATGAAGACCATCACTTTGCAGTGCCCTGACAGAGGGGTAGTCCCTCTGTCCTGAGCCTGGATGTGCATTTCAAAACTTTGACTCTCTTCGTAATCAATCACCCCCTTCACTTTGATCTCACCTGAGTTTGGATCTAGCGAGAAGAGCTCCTGTGTCTTCTCAGATGTGTAAAGAGTATACGAATATACTAACCGGGCGTTTGTGCCTTCATCTAAGTCTGTTGCATTTAAGGTCATAACCACTGTCCCCACTGCCGAGTTCTCTGAAACATTGATTGCAAATACTGGCTGACTGAACATGGGGGCGTTGTCATTGATATCCAGTATATTAATAATGATGCTGGCTGTGCCAGAGCGGGGAGGCACCCCTCCATCCACAGCGGTTAAAATCAAATTATAAACTGCATGCTCCTCTCTGTCCAAATCACCACTGAGCACCAAATCGACATATTTTGAACCGTCGCTGCCCGTTTGGATGTCAATGCTGAAGTCCTTGCTTTCACTGAGATAGTAGGTCTTGATTGAATTCGCCCCCACATCCGCATCCACAGCGTTTGTCAATGAGAATCTCTCACCAGGAAGGGTCGCCTCCGAAATGTCCAAGTGCATTGTCTTTCTGCGAAACACAGGTGCGTTGTCATTGATGTCCATGATTTCTAGCTCGATGTTAAAAATTCGAACAGGATTTGCAAGGATTACATCCATTTTCAGAAAGCACGAGGTTGTTTTAGTCATGCATATTGTCTCCCGGTCCATCTTCTCGCGTATCATCAACTCTCCCGTGTCTTTGTTGATGTCGAGGTAATTTTTGCTGTGAATGACATCGAGTTTTGCGTTGCGCTCCTCCAAACTGCGAACATCCAGACCCAAATCTGTTGCTAGATTGGCAACAAAGGACCCTTCTTCCATTTCCTCCGGTATAGAGTACCGAGTGATGGAGAGCGCAAATCCCCACAGTGCAGTGAATGAGAAAACAGCCACAAATGTCCGTAAAGGTGCACACTTGTACGCCATCATTATTGCCTTTCTAAAAGAAGAAGTGAAAGATGAAAGAAAAAAATAAAATCCGTCCTTACGATTAGGCTGTCTTGATGTGAGGGAGCCCCGGTGCCACTCTTACCTCCACGCGTTGTAGCTGTAGCTGCAGTAGACCATTTACGGCACAGAGCAGCTGAAGGAGCTGAGCTCTCTGTGCAGGGGCGTACACAGCGCTCGGCCGGGCTGGAGGAGTTACCACCCAGAGAGCCTCATAGTGGGTGTGATGAACGGGAGGCTTGGCTGAGGGCTTAGAATTTACCAGGACCGCGGTCCCAGCCAAAACATTTGGACAGATAAATGGTTAAAAAAAAAGAGAGAGATAAACTGTCAGATATAATGTGTTTCAGCAGATAAACTGGTTCTAATTAAAGACCACAAATTGAACAATTTGTGAATTTAAAATAAAATAAAATAAAATAAAATAAAATAAAATAAAAGAAAAGAAAAGAAAAGAAAAGAAAAGAAAAGAAAAGAAAAAAAAAAGACAGATGAGAATTTAAGTACTTCCAATGTATTTCTATGGAGCTGGATCGTGGTTTTACCAATCTGTAAGTGAAATATTACAGTTTCCAAGGTGAACTGTGCTGCTCAGTTTTGCCTGTGAGAAGAAAAATAAGGTAAACTTTAGGAGCTATTTTAATCATTGAAGTGTGAATGAATTGAAGAAAAAACGTTTCTACATAACAAGGTAGTCCACAGTAGTGGTAGTAGAGGACTTATGTGAATTTGTATTTGGGGCACTTTAGTACAATGGATGAGTTGAACCCCTTGAGGATGATACATGGAGACGCATAAATCTAAAAGAATCTAAAATTCAAGTTGAGCATGCAAAATTCACCTAAAGCTAGCTATCAAAAATGCCGCTGAGGCTAACTGGGCTAGAACTATGGGAACAATGTATTTGGGCAAAAGCGTGCATGCTGAGTAGTTTTAAGAAAAAATAAAAACCTTCAGAAATTCTGACTTTATAAACTTGTAAATTTAAAAGAAAATTCTTCCAGATCACAACACACATGGTGCATATCTGAGGCATAATTGAATTTCGGCGAAGCAATTAAGCCCTTAAATGTTCTAATTTTGGTGGCTGCAAATAAAGAAAGGGGATTATATTTGTTTCCTAGATATTATATATCTAAGCTGGTCTTGGTGCTTTTGGGCCACCTAGTGCCATATGTGATCTATGAATCTACATGATCCTTATGATGTCTTTAAGTGACCTTATGAGTTATAATATTATTGTAATTACAAAGGAATTAAAACAGAGTCAGTATTTTAATATAAATCAGTTTACAATGTTTTACGTTCTCCCAAATACCCCAAATGCATTTACTGAAATAAAGATTTATAGTTACACTTCAAATATCTGAAGTGTGAGTCTTTTTCAGGTCAAGATATATTAAATGGGAATGATTTGGAAAATATTGTCTGTAGGGAACTTTGAAGTCACAAAAGAATTCAATTCAATTAATATTTCATTTAAATTATGAGCAACTTTTTTTTTTTAGAGTTTTAAAACAGACATAAAACTTAGAACAAAAATGCAGATAAACCATTACAATGTAAGACAAATTATAATAAATAATAAAGTTTAGACTAAAGAAATAGGCTCGAAATTAATAAAAAGTTAATTAAAAGTGACAGATATCAACATTGCTGGGAGCTAAAATGCAAAGACACTGGTAGCACAACAGCATTAACTCATTTAGTGCATATTAGTTTTAAAGGCACGGATGGCCGTCGGGAAGAAAGAATTCCTGAATCCTGAGGTTTGTGTTTGAGCTGACCTGCAGCGCCTGCCAGAAGTCAAATGAGTGGAGACCCGGTTAATAGGAGTTTTGTTGTTTTTGACGCTACTGAGATAGTATGGTGAGGCAGCATCCTCGTGGTATGGTAGTAAGCAATCTGAAATGTTTTTACAGCTCCTCAAACCAGAAATATATAAGTAATATTTAAATAAAACCAGAAAATTAATCAAGCGACATTCTGACCATCACTGTGTTTGAACTCATAACACTTTAGAGCCAGTCTGTAAATCCAAACTACAGAAGAGTATTAGGGCCACTGAAGAAAAAAAAAAACATACAATTTTGAGAAAAATTTCAGAATTCTGACTTTATTCTCTATTGTTTAATATATAACAATGTATGGTCTGTTCTGTTAGTCCAAATATTAGAGAAAAGATGGAACTTTCCTGAGTCTGTCAAAGACCAAATGCTGTTTTAAAGATGTTTTTAACATTTGATGTGTATACAGGTATTGTTATATGGCACATCTGATCTACTGACCTGTAATGAAGATGCTGAGGATGATGTTTTGATCCAGTCTCTAGTTATTTATGACGTGATACCTATTAAAACTCCAAATCAGGAAAAGTTGGAATGTGACTAATAAAAAAATATGGTTTATTTTTTTCTACGAACAAAAAGCAGGCCTGAAGTGCAGAATTCGGTTTATTCAGTGGAATGAAGCTGATCTTTCTCTGGTTTGAGGGTTGTATGTAGCCATTCACTGAACCTGCTTTTTGTAACATGAATGAACATAAAACCAAGTTTAGACCTGGAGGTTACAGAAAAGATTAAGTCATTTCATACATTTGATGTGATTTTATTTTAAAGTACCTTCATTGCTAAAGTGCATGCAGTTGTGGGAACAGAATCTGGAACCAACATCTACCACCTTGCTTTGAATTTTTATTTTAGGTTCTTAAGTGTGCTCATTTCCAACTAATGCAGTCTTGTGCTTGACGTGAGTGGGTGCACACATGCACTTGCATCTAAAGGGTGTCAAAAGAAGGACGCTCTTTAAGCTTTACTGTCCTTTCACGCCATCCAGTGACAACTCAGAGGATTTACTCTGGCTGGTGACTATCAAAGACCCCCAGGTCTCCAGAGCAGCTTTCTCCCATCTGCACAACCTTTCAAAAGTCAGGAGCATCCTTTCCCAATCTGACGATGAAACATTGATCTATGCATTTATCACGGTGATGCCAGTTCGCTGTTAGTTATACAAAAAAAATAATGCAGTTGATCCAAATGTACTGCTGTCTGAATACAGACTAGTACATCCAGAAGGGAACAGATATCTGCTGTTCTAGCCTCATTAGACTGGCTGTTCAGTTTAAAATACATTTCAAATTTTTTCTGAAATTTAAAGTCCTAACTGGCCCAGCTAGCTCCAACATTTAAATGCATTAGTTAGATCACAACTAATAGACATCACTCTCAAACTGACTGAATACACTGGTGCAGTCTCGGTTTCTGCAGTCTTTTGCTTCACCCACCATGCAAATGTAGGTTTGGACTCGTTAAATTGACAACAAAACGCCTGAAAAAATATATTTTTTAGAGCACTATTAATCAACATGATACATGCTTCAAATAAAGAAGAAAATGAGAGTTGTTACAGAACAATCCTAACGTTGCTCACTATCGTCACGGATGGCTCTTCAGAGCTGGCTTGTGTGAGCCAATGGCGCCCTCTAGTGGCTCATGTTGAAAAACACCAGCGAGCCAATAAAGGGGGAGAGTCAATGCAGATAAACAGAAATAAAGCCGCAAAAGTTGGGCTGTAAGTAGATTTTGGCAAAACACTGAAGCGGATATATGCCATCTGTTCCCACAAACAGCGCACAGCACATTTATTGACGACTAATTTGGGCTCTTTTCTGTACCAGTGGTGATACAGTCAGAGATAAATCTTTGCCTAATTATCTGTAATAATTGGCAGGATGTAGTTATGAGCCTATCTGGATTTGTGCTTTAAATTTTTTTTCCAAAAACATCAATAGGATAAAGTGGACCCCCCCTCCCCCCACTGACTTTTATCCATCTGACTTGATTTTCCGAGAGTATGAAATAAATCGGAAACTGGCCGCTGGCAGTCAGCCTTTTGAACATGAAGCGGTTCACGGAGTCAGTCAGGCCCAAGCGAGCTCAAGATTAACCCACTGGTCTGCAACAGCTCAGTGAGAGGGTGCGGATCTGAAGGATAAGCTCCACAGCAGTAGTTTAAAACCCGAGGTTTACTGACCAGAAAGTCAAGAAAAAGGTTAAAACCTTGTGTCATAGTACCAGTTTCTTCCCCCGCCACCGCCATCAGATAGTCACAACTGGGCGCCATGCCCTTTCTGTATTTAGTAGGCTGGATAAGCTGCTTTTGTTACCCTGATGAGATTTCAGTTAGGTACTTGGTTAAAGTGTGAGCTGGCTCAAACTGACTGGACACATTTTATCATTAACATCTGACCACAGCTCAGCTCAGACCCGCGGGAACTCAGCTTCAGTGTCAACAGCCACACATTCATTTCGTTAAGGATATTGAGCTTGGATCATATGTGTATGGATCACTTTTTACTGTAATTGTCTAGTTTTATTCAGTCCTACTGTCCTGTGGCTCCTACCAAAGAAGGCTTTTATTATTTATTGGTATTGGATCCATTTAGGACCAAAAAAAAAACAAAACATTTTTAATGACTATTGTTATGATGACATCGCTTAATATTTTGCTCTTAAGAATGACAAGAAACATGAATTGAAAGTAAGGAAAGCGAGTTCTCATCTCAGCCTGTAAGAGAGGGAAAACTTTGACTTATTACTATACATAACTTTAACTTTACATAATAATGTCTGAATAAAATCACAGTTTTATGAGAATCACAATTCAAAATATCACAAAATCCCAAAAAACACAATTTGGATAACATAAGTCTCCTACATATGTGCTGCTTGAAGTTTGTTTCCTTTTAAATTTATGCTGTTTTTAAAAAAAATATTTTTCCTTCCTTTTGATTGGTTTTCCAGATTCCCAGAGGTCCCTTATCTGCCGTGGCGATGCTCTGCCTTGTAGAGGCGGGTCCAGCCGACATCCACGCTGACATGAGTGGATGTGAGTCTGACTGTTGTTATCTGGAGAGGCCTGAACACATTTCTGCTGTTGTCATACTGGAGGACACCTGACACTCGGTGGAAATACTTGGTTGATCAAATATTCGTCCGATGGAACAGAATTTCATCTGCTTTGATCCGTGCTGTGGAGGGCACTGATGATGGACTGTCCAGCGAGTGTTGATCTGGAGAAACGTGAGGAAGATTTCTTCTCAGAGACCGAAACTGTTGATGACTGTTTATGTTCACCAGACTGGTGCTGTTGCAGGAGGAGCAGTGATGTTGGTTCTGTGGGGGTCAGGGAGGCCTACACCAGCTGCACCTGGACTGGGATTGTGTTTAAAAGAGTGGCCAAGATCACCTGACCTGTCCAAGATCACCTGACCTGTCCAAGATCACCTGACTGTTCCTGCAAATCCCTGGAATGACTACGTTTAGAGAGCTGTAATCTTCACAACTGTTTTAGCTTCTAGTAGAGGAAAAGGAACTGTCTATGCTTATTACAGTAAGATTAATTCAAATTCTTTAACATGAATTGAATTACATTAGAATAAACCTAAACTGAGGTTACATGGAATGTAAATGAGCTGAAGAATCTGAGCCATTAAGGCCCTAAAACTCTTTAAATGACACTGAAGCCACAGTTATCTGAAGTCATTACTCACAAACGCTAACCATGTTCTTCTGAGATTCTTCAGCAGGTTTCCACCAATGTGGCGTCCACCTGAGGCCTGTATCCTTCCATCAGCTGAGCTGTGAGTGTGTGTGTGTCAGTGAGGGAGTGTTTGAAAACAGAAAGTCGCTCTGCATGACAAAGGTCATGTGGGAGAAGGAGTTTCTTGCTCTGCCATTTGATGCCACAGGTGGGTGTGGTTTGAATGTGTCACTGGGATTGAGTGACTGCTGATGAAAGGCCCCTGGATCAAATACAAGATTAAATACAACCAAATGTAAATCCAATTACAAATCAATTCTGTTCAATAACTATGCAAGAAGAAATGTATTTTCAAGGAAAGAGTAATAAATATCCTTAACAAAAAGAACTGAAGCATTTGTTTATGTTGCCCAAGCCGCGACAGACAGAACCCTACCTTCCCTTCATTTGGATGTTTGGGAGCCAAATGTGACCCCTACAGGTCATTTTACTGGCCCACACTGGTGGCGCATCACTTTCAAACTCCGAGTATTCGGTTGTGATTTGGGTTCGAACGTTGTTCTTCAAATTTAGAACTCAAATGTTTATTTCACGTGATCATGGTCACTCTTACTTTATTTTTTATTTTTTTTATTTATGTTTGTTTTCACCGGCAGTGTGGATCACAATGAAAAGTCCTGGGGCATCTGTGACCCCACCAGGACTGCTGCTTGTGGTGTCACACACCATCTGTTTGGTTTTGATGATTATTGAATATTTTTTCCATTTTGAGCATTTCTTGTCTCATTTTTAAAAAAAATAATACACATGCACAAAGAACGATCCTTGGTTTTATTTTCACATTCAATACAATTTTAAATGATTTAGTATCCGTTCTATTACAATGTAAACTGTCTCTAGGTGCTTCTCAGACATCCTAACCGACCACCCCTGAGTTAATATTAAAAGTCACAATAGCAAGAAGAAAAGGAAATCAAGTCGTAGGACCTCTGATCCCACTGGTGTCTCAGAGTTGCCAACATTTGTGGTTTTAGACCCCAGTCAACTGGAACTGGAACTATAATGTTGTCCTATAAAACCGCATGTTGACATCTCGAGGTGATTTGTTGGTTGTCATGTAATTAGAGATACATACTGCACCTATGTTGACTCTGCCTCCTGGGACTTTAAGGTTTTTAGGTGTTACTGAAGGAGTTCTGGTTATTTGGTGCGGTTCTCATTTTTGTGACCCGTGTGACCATATTGTGTGACCATATTATATTATTTCAGTCTTACTCAGACTACAGTCATCTAGTGGTTAAAATGTTTATACAGAGGTATTAGATTTTTTTTTTTCAACAAAGTTTTAGATGGCAGAAAATATGTTCTATTTATCTCTATCAGAGATTTCTCCAGTGCGTTTTACATTAAGCCCTTCATACTAAGACTAATTGGAGGGGCTGATTGTTCCTTGGTCTCAAAGATATTAGAATACCGGTAGAGGACTATTGAAGTCCCGGTTTGTCACGATGGGGGACTGTCATTGGGGTTTGGTTTAGGATGTTTGAATACAGTTACTTTCACGCCTTCCGCACTGTGTGTTGCACAGCTACAAATATCTGGGGACTCTCAACATAGACCACAGAAACTGGTCAAACCCTTAGTGACCTCACCTAAAAGTCTCAATAGAAGTAGTGTTTATGTCAATTTATTCTGGATTTCATGTTGGCAGGAACTGATTGTGTCTAAAATCACAAACAAATCTGCCATAGATGGAACATCCCCAAAATGTTGCGTACTGGACAATAAGCTGGACTGGACCCAAAACAACGGACAGCCCCTCTTCTTACGCTGGAAGTTGAGAGCTATGAGTGTGTGCTGCACAGTGCCCTCTTTATTTAGTCAGTGTGTTGAGGCAGGGCTCCCTTACAGAAAAGAACACCGAGCGTCTGGATAAGCTGCTGGAAGAAAAAGCGATGCTCTGCAGGAAGCTGGACTCACTAAAAAGCGTTGGTGGAGAGGGTCACACTGAACAAACTGAGGGCTGTAATGGACAACAACAGAGAACTTTACCAGCTTCCTGGCCAGACGGAGGGGGAGCAGCAGGTTCTTCACACATTCATATCTTTATCCCTGCTACAACACACCAACATCTATCAATATAAGAGTAAAAATATAGCTGAAAAAACAGTTGGAAGATTTATTGATATGAATATATCTTGTACATAAGTCGCTATATATACAATAATAATATAAATAATAATGTAAACAATTATCAATGAACAACTCATACTTCATAATCAGTAAAGATCAGAATGTCAGTTACTTTTTATTTGTATTTAATTTTCTCTTTTTACTGTCTGTCATTTACATCAACTTGACATACCGTCACTTGTGTTATTAAAATGTTATTAACAAATGAGTTTGCTGTGTTAGTGTGATCCTGCACAAGCCCAGAGGCTCCAGTCACAGCTCTGATGCTCCTTCTTTCACGGCATCTTTCAAAGAGGCAAACACATTCAATTCAAATGCAGACAGTATAACAGTGTTCCTTGTTTTTAAGTAACTGATTCACGTTGTTTCCGTTGATTTGATGCTGACGGCTTTTCCAGACCGTTGCATACCTTTCCGGGACATTTTGCATTGCTTTGTGCATTATGTACAGCTTGTTGACAAATTATAAAACGTCTTTACAGCAATAACGACATGAATGGAGTCAAACTGAGTTAGAGTTGATTGATTAATTCAAGTTGATTGAAGTAGATTAGAACTAAAATGTGTCAAATATCTGGTAGATTGAAACCTCTGCTCTGAAGTCTTCAAAGTGATTTCCAGCAGAATAATTAAATTTGCAGTATTGGTGCACAGCAGGGTGCACGCTACAGCAAAAGCCAGACAGAGAGAAGAAAATCCTGTAAAATAATACTAAAATACATCTGCATTTCAAATGCATCATATTTTCTCTATATCAGTCTGATAAATCATAATATGATAACTATGCTGATGAATGTTTTTCTACAAATTTTTAACTTGCATATTAGATGCAACTTTACATGCAGGATGAACGTTCCCTTGTAATTTACAAATATAAACTTCAGCACGATACGGTTAATAAATGCAGAGTAAATTCACATCGAGTCCTTCTTGGTACAGCGGCAGACTTTGTTCAGTCGTATCCTAACTCAACCACCAAAACATAAAGTGTAGCTGCTATTTTACTTAAAGATAGAGTTGCTGATGGCGCTGTCGTCTCTGTCAAAAGATTGATCGTAGTTAGAGATGAACTTCTTCTTTTTTCCAAAAGTTGAGAAGGTGTTGTAGACATCCAGATCTCCTCTGGGCGTCAGCTTCAGAGTGCTGTAGCCCGACGTGGTGCCAGGGATGTACACGTTGTGCTGATAGTCTGGCGGCTCAGATTGAGGCTGGGTACACTTTGGAGTCCAGGAGGAGTTGGGGAGCGCTTCCTCTTGAAGAGACTTCTTGCACTCTGGTAAAATATGTGCATAAATTGGCTCACATCAGAAGATTATTTCTGCAATGAGCTCATATGTAAATACAGAGCACTTGATCTGAACACAGTGGTTTTAAAAGCTACTTCTTAACTCAGCGTTTTGCAAAGAACAGCTTCTTGCAGGGACTTAAATAAACCCCACATTGATACTGTAAAAATCCCCACACTTTTGGGTATTATCTGCTTTTTTGGTGTTCCATTCATATGTCTCAGACTTAATCCTCACTCGCCCCACCACCCTCTCAATGATGTGCCTGAGCTGCACCTACCATTCAAGTGGTTTCCCCAGGTCCAGTACTGTGGTGCCACAGAGCTGGAAAACCCATCGGGCTCATATTTCTGATGCTGTGAAAGAGTCCCCTCCATATTTGCTGAACTATACCTACAAGAAAGAGCATCAGAGGTATAAGTTTATTGTGCTTTTACTGAAAATGAGTGCAAACTGCTTCTGAGCTGTGTTTACCTCTTGTACACTAAGTTACGCTGGTTCTTGGTCCACGTCCAGTCCTTATTGGAATACTTGTGCTGCTGATTTGAAACATAAAGAAAACAAATCGCAAAAAAAATAAACAACTGTGGCACATGTATAACTACTGTATTTATTTTTAGAGATCAGTCATGTTGACAGCTAACATGAAGAAGCAGGACAGAAAGAAAGAAAAAAAAAGTCAAATCTGGAAACCTGAGAACCTGTAGTTGGTCGTTTACGTCTTTACCAGTTGATAACAACATGCAGATTTAATTTTCAGACGAGAGTAGTTTGACTACTGACAAAACACTGTCAGACAAACCGCACACAAGGAATGACTACGATCAAACCAACATAGCAGAAACTTGGCCCAAACTTGGCCCATATCTGCAGTTTGTTTTGTCCATGTTTGACTGACGGCGGTGACTCACGGTGAGTGTGGCTGCCTAAACATGGACGCATACTCACCTGCCATGGCCCAGTTCTTCATCATCTTTAAACCTTCCCATGTCCCATGTCAACATAAGCTTCTGAAATTAGAGCCACATCTGGCTCTTATGACAGTGCCGTACCTGAATCAGGAAACGGCCCGGCTTTCCGGATGCCGTCCATGTTATCCATGGTGTCTACTAGTTAAACAGGACTAGAATAATATTTTAACTTTCTAATTCTTGTCTATTTTATTGTTATGAATATCTACAGATCTAGAAGAAGAAGCAGAGGCCATTAGGTTAATCGTTTTCAATTTATTGACATTAGTTTGCTTGAAATAATAAGACGGCCACAGCTGGACAAAAGCGGCTGCATAATTAGTTCTTGTTAGACACTTTTGGGTTTACATGACAATTTGAAATGATCTCAGTTTGCCTGTAGGGACACAGTTCATTCAATTTCTCAAATGAAATGTAATTTTTTGAGTCAAAGGCTTAAAGTAGCATTTTATTTCAACATTAGTCAACTGCCCCAAGTGCTAATGTATGAAACTGCTGTTTTGCTGCAAACAAATATTCTGTTCTAACTCAATACCGCTTTTATTCACATCATTTTTGTCCCTAACAAAAGTTTAAACTCATTACAAATAACAAAATCTTCAGGTGGTGTTTAATGATGCATTAGTTAAAGTTAAGTTAGTTAGGTATCAGGGAATAAATGCAAATATACTAATTATAGAGGTCTCTGTATATATTTCGAACTCTTGTGGATTTATGAGCTGTAATTATGGTGGGTTTTTTTTTTTTTTTTTTTTTTTTATGGACCGAAGAGTCTTAAGACTCAGAATAGACCAAAGGTATCTGAATATCTGAAAAGTGACTGTATAAAGTTCGTGTTTTTTTTCAGAACCGTCCCTTACAAATAATGACATTAAGTAGGATTCCGTTAAGGTTTAAGAGACTCGGGTTGGAGGATTCTTCTCTTTGCATCTTAATGAGACTGGAAAATGACATGGATGTCACACAGTAGATTTATTTTATTGAACAAATCTGAATTATAAATAAATCATACTGGCGTTATCGCGTGTTACAGCGCCATCTAGTGCGTGAAGTGCGTCGTGGCATTGCCTCGGTAAGAAACCTGTGGGTCATGTTTAACTTAAGTAAGACAGCAGGTAGCTGAGGTGATTTAGTTTGAGGATGAGCACAACTAAAACTCGTACAGTCTATTTTGGAGGTAATAATCCCACCGTCGTGTTTGTGTCTTACCTCGTTTGGAGTCGCTGCTCTGTTGTTGGACAGCTCATTCCGGTCCAGTGCGCTCCAGCCAGAAGTCAGGTAGTCTGTGCTCTTGGCGTTATTCTGCTGCACCGACATTATCGGACTGCACGGCTTGAGGAACATGAAGTCACTCTTGGACGACTCCGGCGTCAGACACATTTTGTAGCAGTACACCTGAGGGAGCGCGCTCTTGCCGTTTGTCTCCGCGCAGCCCGACGCGCCTGTGGACATGCGAACATTTAAGTTGGACTTCTTCAACACCTCCGTGGTAGTGGGAAGCGATGAACGAGAGCAGCAGCAACAGCTGGCGGAGGAGAAACTGGACTCTTTGCTGGACTCTCTGCCCTTCAGTTTCCTCACTGCGACGAGGACAATAATAGCCAGCAGGAACGAGAAGGAGACTGCGCCCAGAGCCACGATTAAGTACAGGGTGAGGCTGGAGCTGTGATGGGGGCTCAGTGACAGGTCACCCAAATCTGGCTGCGTATCTGGCAGGCTGTCAACCACTGACAGAATGATGGAAACTGTGGCCGAGAGGGGCGGTTGACCATTGTCCTTCACCAGAATGACCAGCCTGTGCCTGCTGGGCTCCTTCTCGTCTAACTGCCTCATCGTCCTGATCTCGCCTGTGTACAGAGCGACACTGAACAGGCTCGGATCTGTCGCCTGAAGCATCTGATAAAAAAGACGCGAGTTCTGACCCGCGTCTGCGTCCGCGGCATCGATTTTGGCGACCAGATAACCGGCGTCCGCTGACCTGGGCACAACTTCGTTGGGCGCCGTGCCGTTTTGCGGAACAGGTGCCACGATCACGGGCGAGTTGTCATTTTGGTCCAAAATAAAGATGCTCACAGTGACATTGCTTTTCAGAGGCGGGAACCCTGCGTCTTGCGCCTGAACTGTGATCTGAAAGTTTTTAAGCTTCTCGTGGTCAAAGGAGCGCAGTGCGTAAATGTTGCCGTTGTCGGAGTTTATGGACACATATGTGGAAACGGGCATTCCCTGTATGTCCCCTGACAACACAGAGTATGACAAATATGCATTCTGGCCCGAATCTGGGTCCAGTGCACTCACTGAGCAAATAGATGCTCCTGGTGCGTTGTTCTCAGTCAAATACACTGTATATGAAGGTTGTTTAAAATGAGGCGCGTTGTCATTCACGTCAGAGACCTGGACCGGAATGCTTTTTCTCGTGAATAACGGCGGAGAGCCGGAATCTCGGGCGGTTAAAGTAATATTATACTCTGGGACTCTTTCTCTGTCCAGAAAGTCAGAAGTCACTAATGTGTAATAGTTCTTAAAAGAAGAATGGAGCTGGAATGGGACGTGGTGGGGGATCTCACAGTCCACATTCCCGTTTTCACCGGCGTCTTTGTCCATTACGCTGATGACAGCTATTACAGTTCCAGGCGGCGCGTCCTCCTGCACAGGTGTAGACACTGATGTGAGGATTACCTCTGGGATGTTGTCATTTCTATCCAAGATGTTCACCAACACTTTGCAGTGGACTGCTACGGCTGATGGACCTTTGTCTTTGGCCTGGACGTAAATCTCATGCATCCTGGCCTTTTCGTAGTCAATCACTCCTTTTACTTTGATTTCTCCGGTGCGCTGGTCCACGCTGAAAAGCTGGCGCACTTTGATGGGCGCGTGGCCGCTGAATGAGTAGGTGATGTCAGCATTCGGACCCTCATCCAGATCAGATGCGTTGAGTTTTATGACAACTGTGCCTTTCTGTGCGTTCTCGGGAAGCCTGACTCTGTAAAAGGACTGGTCAAACACAGGCGCGTTGTCGTTTGCATCCAGAACAGTGATATCAATCTGCGCGGTGCCGGATCGCTCTGGCGCACCTCCGTCCACCGCTGTTAGCACCATCTGATGCGCGCTCTGCTGCTCCCTATCTAACGGGATTTGAAGGACCAATTCTGCGAATTTACTGCCATCGCTACGCGTCTGAATGTCTAAATAGAAATGCTCATTTACGCTGAGCAAGTAGGTGCGGAGCGAGTTGGATCCCACGTCCAGGTCCTGCGCGCTCTCCAGAGGGAAGCGGGATCCCGGCGCCGCAGACTCCGATATGTCCAGATTAAACTCGGTCCACGGGAAACTAGGAGAGTTATCATTCACGTCCAAGATCTCAATCTCCACCCTGTACAACTCCAGAGGGTTTTCTATTACAACTTGCAAGTGGAAAGAACATGACAAACTCTGTTCACATAGTTCTTCTCTGTCAATTCTCTCATTCACAAACAAAACTCCGTTTTCCAAATTTACCTCCACATACTGCCTCTTGGAACCCGAAACAATCCGAAACCTGCGCGCCGAGAGTTTGTCCAGATCCAGACCCAGGTCCTCTGCAATGTTGCCTACAAAAGCTCCGTGCTCCAGTTCCTCTGGGATTGAGTATCGTACCTGTGCCCGGACTGCATCCAAGACGCAAGTCAACAACGCAAACTGGCACGCCACAAGCCATTTCCCACACAGTCTTTTCCTCGTGTCCATCTGTGAGGCCGAAGGAGAACCAGGATTGTGTAAAGACGGCAAAATATCACCTGGGAAAACAAAACAAAACAAAAAAAAAATGAAACAAAAACAAAACTTGAGAATAGTGAGGATGGAGCGCCCGCCTGTCTGTCTGAGTGAGAAGAGAGGAGAATGAAAGGGACGTGCAGGGGCAACAAGCCTATCTGAGATCTGTGTGTTCCCTCAGTCTGCGTGTGTGTGTGTTTATTATTGGCTCCACTGTTTCAATAGAGGGGGAAAACCACATCTGCTCAGATAATCTTCCCTGCCTACTAGCCCGATCAAATTCATGTCACAGTCTCTGGGCTTTGACCACAGGTCAACAGCACTACATTCAATTTCTCATAAGAGTGTTTCATCATTTTGAACTCATATGGAGCAGAATCATAAATAACACCTTCCTTCAGTATCGCCTGGGTGTTTTCAATCTAACTTCCAAAACTGGTGAGAAGTTCCAACTGTGTGGTACAGTAAAAATGCAGAGAAAAAGTCCCTGCGAAGAGAAATGTTCAAAACTTTTAATAAATCCACTGTCCATAACAACTGAACTGTGAAAGGAAATCTGATAAAAAGTGTAGTGTGGAATCCCTGAGAACAAAACACAAATTGAATTCTTTTTAGGAGACTAGGCCAATCAGATGTCTGCAATGATATTAGTTAGGAATCCAGTCTGTTCGGGTCTAAGAAGAAATGAAAAGGAAGAGAAAACAGCCAGTGTGATTTTAATTAAACACCTTTGAAGTCTATGTTAATGGTTGCAAATAAAATTCTTCCAAGCCTTCATCGCTGAACCCTGACAGCGATGCCTTCTACCTACACCCAGTCCTCCGCCTTTATATTTCGGTGTACTGACACTCAGGATCGTTATATTTGTTTGCCATCCACCTCCATGTGTGCTCCACCCGCCTGCTCGGGAAAGAGCCAGTTCTCCTGGCGGACCACTGAAAACACAGTCTGTGTGCAGAAATGAAACCGCAGCAGATGGTGAGGTTTTCCGTGGGCTCATGCTCTTTTTAATTAATGGAATGGAGATTAGAGGGCATTTTCCCTGGATCATTAGTGAACAGAGGAATTAAGACATTTTGTGAGGAATAATCCCAAGGCTATCCATGTGATGCACATGTGGTTTTCTCTCTGTGGTCATATTGACCTGCTTTTGGAAACCTAAGTGCATGGCATCACTTACGCAGTGCAGAAATAAGTAGCTGGGGATAAAGGGACGCAACCACCACATTTATGGATAAAAACTACAAAAGAGATTATCTTTCTGTCACAGCCACCCCTCCCATTCTCCCTCACTCACATACTGTCACTCTCTCTTTCCTCACTCAAGGGCAAAAGAAGAATATCAATCCCCTTTGTCTTTGACCACATTTTAGCTTTAAAACAGTGGGATTAGAATAGGTCAGCCCACATTCTGCAGCTTTTAACACTAATGCAGTTTTAGCTGAAAAACAGTGTTGTGCTTTCTGTTTAGGAGATAAACTATTTCATGTAACATGTTAAAAGAGCAATTAATTGCTACGAGCTTATTTCAGCACAGTTGGAAACACTGTTATAATATGCATCACCTGACACGGGGGCCAGCAGCTGACAGCGATGTCATCTCGTGTGATTGAGTGCAGCATTTATGATGGAGGCTCCGGACAGTTTCCCTGTTTGTTCCACCGCATAATAAACACGACTTGTGCGTTCCTCTTATATTAATAACAGGCCTAGTGTGCAGACAATGTGCTAGACAGAGACATTAATTAGTATGTGATTCGTTACCCATAGTATGAGTTCACACAGCCCGCTGAGCAGGGTGAGGGTGTGAAGAATATGTCTTTCTGGTGAGCTGCTGCATTTGTCAGAAATGCCGGTTTGAGTTTATCAAACAAACTCTATTAAAGATATAATGAAAAAACAAATGTGTTTATGTGTGCCTGTGTGGGTTTGGGGATGAGATGCAGTTTGGGTGATTCATCTTTAAACACAGAGACTCGTAACAAAAAGGAAAAGGAAAAATCTTTGTTAGAGGAAAAACACAAGGTTATTATCTCATGCATGTGGTTGATTGTGTTTGTTATTAAAACCTCTGTTGCAACACAAAACTGCTGTTCTTGTTCTTGTTTATAAAAGTGAATGTTTTTAATGACTTTGTGCTGTTTTGATGTTTACAAAAACTGCTGTAGAGGCAGTATGACCATCACCATGACAAGTTATATTAAAAACATTATCCGTTGTCAACAAAGTGGCTTCACATTTGAAGTTTAGTTGAAAGTTTTCTTGCTGCCTTCTACAAAGCAGCACAGGGACTTTAACAAGGTCATCACCTGAGGCATAAAACCAGGCTCCACCGTGTTTGGTGTCGTAATGTAATTGTCATCAGAAGGAAGGATGCCCGGGAGCTGAAAGCACGACGGCAGCCCCCGACGCTGACTGTTGGCACATCAGATTCCTCAGTGTTCAAATTTAATTCTGGGAATCCCACAGCCAAAGAAAAGCAAATGACTGAGTTAGGGAACGACTCCGCTCCCTCTAAGTGTGACAAGTAACAAGTCTAAAAACTGATAGATAGATAGATAGATAGATAGATAGATAGATAGATAGATAGATAGATAGATAGATAGATAGATAGATAGATAGATAGATAGATAGATAGATAGATAGATAGATAGATAGATAGATAGATAGATAGATAGATAGATAGATAGATAGATAGATAGATAGATAGATAGATAGATAGATAGATAGATAGATAGATAGATAGATAGATAGATAGATAGATAGATAGATAGATAGATAGCCTTCAACTCCGACCAAGAAGGTCAGGGATGAAGGCTCAAGAAGTGAGAAAAACTAATGGCACACATGACATGAAGGTAGACCTGAAAGAAACCTCTAATTGTAAGTTCTGTCAGAAAGAAAAGTGATTTCTGGATGAATGTGAAAAGCAGAGACGGGATCTACCACCCTAATCTACGAACCACAAATATGCCTGCAGTTTTGAGAAAAAAGTGTTCTCTATGGCCATAATATGGAGTTTTCTGAGAGCGTTATGAGATTCATATATGAAGACGCTTTAAACTGAAGCGGAACTGGGAATTTTACTTGCAGATAAATACAAGTGACCCTGATTTAGTAAGCCTGACTTCACCATCTTTTGTAGGCGCCCACTTCACTTGCTCCACGTACAAGCAGTTTCAGCACATCAGTGAGAAAGAATGAGCAAAATTGCCTACAAAGACAAAAGTAGCTCTTTCAATACAAAATCAGATTACTGAGTAATTCAGGTCACTGCTGGATACTGAGAGAGACTACAACAATTAACCCACCAGCAAGCAGATGTCTCTGCGCTGCAGCACCAGCATGCATACAAGATAGACTGCTCAGTCTGTGCAGCCTGGTTTTCCGTCCTAATGGGATGGGCTGTTAGACAGCCAATTTGAGAAACTCTCCTCTCCTGCTGTGTCCGCTGCTTGCAGGGATGGAGACAAACAGAAGGAGACAGACTTCAGACAAGTGTTGAGATTACTTTGACTTTGACCTGCTTTGTTGACCTAACACACCAGCTTGATATCAGTATTCTAACTGCTATCCAAGATTTATTCTATTTTATGAGTACAAAATTATTAACTTGGATGACTCAACGGTGTTAAATTAGAACAAAGTGTGATTTATTTATAAAAAAGGGATGAATTATCTTGCACAGGAGAAAGTGATTTACAAGCTGTGCTCTGGTTTCTATTATGTACAAGATACTAAGTACGCTGTTGTGCTTTGGCTGCAATTTGAATTTAGATGCTTGAGCCTTTAAAAAGTAGGCCACTGAATGAAATTTAAATATCAGGGCTGCAATTATTTTCAGAATGGATTATATGCTGTTGTTTTGATTAGTCATTTAAAGTACGTGTCAGAAAGAAGAGAAAAATGCATCAGATTATTTAAGAAATCAAGATGAAGTGTGTGTGTGTGTGTGTGTGTGTGTGTGTGTGTGTGTGTGTGTGTGTGTGTGTGTGTGTGTGTGTTCTGTGTTCTTTCATATAGAGGTGGTTCAGAAAGAAGAACTGTAAGAGATTTTTCTTTATTGACTTTGGCTGTATGGCATTAAAGTGACAATATATTTTTATAAAAAAAAGAAACCTGTGACATTCAGTTCGGGGCTTAACTAATGATTTTGGCTAGTATTGTTAACAGCGTTTAATACTGCATATAAAACGTATGTTGCTGAGTGAGACTCACAACATGTAACAGTTAACGAGATGCTTTAGTGGGTAATTAAACATCGATGATGTCAGCTGTACAACCTTCCACTATACTCATTCAGCTGTAGGCGTTGGCGCGTCCTAATTCACTTTTGTATTACGGGGACAGAAGTAAGCGAAGAGGTATTTAGCTCTTAAAAATGAGATTTTCCAAGAGAACACTGTCCAAAGAATCTCACAAAACTCCAGCGAAACGGCCGCGGAAACAATGGAGCAGAACAAAGAACCAGATAAATGGAAGTATAGGATTATAATTCATATTTAAACATCTTGACTGTTTTATGTTTTAATGTCACTTTAGTGATTTACAGTCCTCTTCATAAAGTAGAAAACAAATGCTGGTTGTACAGTCGTGTGTTGGTTGCTATCGAGCTAATAATAATGTTAGGAAACATCACACTTACGTTACACAAATCTGTGCATGACAGTGCAACATTTTGGCACATTTAAAAGCTCTATTCCCACATTGTTTGACGGAATATGATCCCATCAGAAGCCACTTGAACCACTGCTTGCACAGTCAGCATGTTGTGGCTGCTCTTTTGCCTTGTTTTGTGGTCATTTACATTTTATTTGTCTATTTACATGCTCTGACCTTCCTTCTGACCCTTCTAAAAAGGTCCCGGCATGTTTTGAGAGTCTTTTACATACTGATGGCCGTCCCTCTAATGACACAATCTTGATCTCTGACATAAAAGCACGACTTCTCCTTGTGAGAAATCATCAATGACTATTAATGACGTACTCCATTCATGAAGGAATGTTCACTTACTGGACTCTACAAAAAAAAAAAAACAATTTGTGACATTAGGGTGCTATAATATAAGCTCATGTATCAGCTTATAGCGAATAAAATGATGTTTAGATAGAATACAGATGTCCTAAAATATCTAGGACCAATTAGGGTTTAAAGCAAATTTAGATAAGTCGAACAAAATAGGTGGTACCAGTTCAAACAAATCCTACTGTCACATTTAAAAGCTGAAATTATCCTTAAAGGATACTTCATCAATAAGTTCTTCAAACTTATTATGACTATTCTGATACAAATCCTGCAGTCCACAACCGGTATCTTTGATTCCGGTTACAGTTTTCCTGCTGTGACACATAAACATGTCTGCTGTGGTAAAGTTGATAGTTCAAGAAGAGCCAGTGATAAACCCTCACAGATAATCTTAATTATTTAGTTTGATTACATCTGTGCTTGTGCACACTCTGCCTTATCCAGACCATTTCCTCATTTCCTTGCAAGTGCTGCCACAAGTGGGAACAAAAGACACCTGTATTACCCCCCTGCCGCCTGTGACCTCATGTAATTTCAACAGCTTCCAACAACAAATCTAATCATCCAAAGCCATCACTCAGGATGGAGTTCAACGTCCAAGGTTGTGAAGTAAAAGTAATATTTTCTCCGGAGAACATTTTGACCTGTAACAGGAGGAAAAGCCCAGGTGTAAATAATAAGGAAAAATAGCATCTGAATTCCATTTTATAGCTTAATTTCCAGGTTTGTGTGTTGTGCACGATGGATATCTGTGTCAATGTCATGGCAAACAAGACGCTCATCTCATTTGTCTAATTCGAGCAGTCTTCTCTCCTCTGCCCCAACCTCCTGCCAGTGACCTGGAAATCAATCTCAGCCAAATGTTTTGAAGGATGTCTCGTGTCCTCAAATGCACCTGGAGGAAGGAGGAGTACGAAGTTAGGAGCCGGGATGTGTCATTTGTGGAAGTCGACTGGGCTGGGTGATGTTTGTGACATGATAGTTAGCTGTATATTCAATTTGAAAAGTTGAATTTGTCTTAAAGGTCTCTTAACTCCTAACTGACAGAAGAAAAAAAAATCAAATACAGACGTGCACCACACATAATTTGATACTTGCACAAAACCTTGTCTCTCTCCTCATGTCTGTTTTTTTTTTTTCATGCTTTTGATGGGAGTTAGGAGAACAGGAGATGAGTCTAGAATGCCTAAATTCATAAATGACAAAAGGGAAGATTTGATGTGGAAAATACTCACATTTATATATATAACATATTGGCAGAGTGGTGTCCAAAGTTCTGAACACCAATGAAGAGTCTAATGTTAACCATTTATTTTGAATTTCACAAGTCATTCAGGTCCTTTATTTTAATATATATATATATAATGTAAGAATATGGCCTCCAAAAAAAAGTATTATAAACTGATTTAAATTCCTGAATGGAGAAAATAAATTGAACATAGGATATGCAGTATTACAAAAGTAATAGACCTGAGGTAGTGTCATAAGTGTCATGAGTGTCAGCCAGATGCGTCTTCAGCTCTGCTGGAACACAGACCGCAACAGGAGACCTTCAGACCGCTACAATAGATCCTACAGACCGCAACAGGAGACCTTCAGACCGCTACAATAGATCCTACAGACCGCAACAGGTGACCTTCAGACCGCTACAGGAGACATTCACACCGCTACGGAAGATCCTTCAGACCACTACAATAGATCTTACAGACCGCTACAGGAGACCATCAGACCGCTACGGTAGATCCTTAAGACCGTTACATTAGGTCCTTCAGAACACTACAATAGATCCCTCAGACCGCTACAGGAGAACCTTCAGACTGCTATGAGAGAACCCTCAGACCGCTACGGTAGATCCTTCAGACTGCTACAGGAGAACCTTCAGACCGCTACGGTAGATCATTCAGACCGCTATGGGAGATCCTTCAGACCACTACGGTAGATCCTTTAGACCACTACAGGAAAACCTTCAGACCGCTACGATAGATCCTTCAGACCGCTACAATAGATCTTTCAGACCACTACGATAGATCCTTCAGACCACTACGATAGATCTTTCAGACCGCTATGGGAGATCTTTCAGACCGCTACGGTAGATCCTTCAGACCGCTACGGTAGATCCTTCAGACCGCTACGGGAGATCCTTCAGACCGCTACAGGAGAACCTTCAGACCGCTACAGGAGAACCTTCAGACCGCTAGGGGAGATCCTTCAGACCGCTACAATAGATCCTTCAGACCACTACGATAGATCCTTCAGACCGCTAGGGGAGATCCTTCAGACCGCTATGGTAGATCCGTCAGACCGCTACGGTAGATCCTTCAGACCGCTATGGGAGATCCTTCAGACCACTACAATAGTTCCTACGGACCGCTACAGGAGATCCTTCAGACCGCTAGGGGAGAACCTTCAGACCGTTAGGGGAGATCCTTCAGACCGCTACACGATATCCTTTAGACCACTATGGTAGATCCTTCAGACCACTACAGTAGATCCTTCAGACCACTACAGGAGATCCTTCAGAACGCTAGGGGAGATCCTTCAGACCGCTAGGGGAGATCCTTCAGACCGCTATGGGAGATCCTTCAGGAGCACATATAGTCACTTAGACTGAAGCATCTATCTGCACACACGATAGCTAACTCAAAGTACTTTTTTCATCTTGCCTAACAGCCACAATATAGAGGTAAGATACAGCTGCAGCTCATGAACCAATTAGACCCAGAAATGTGTGTGTGTGTGTGTGTGTGTGTGTGTGTGTGTGTGTGTGTGTGTGTGTGTGTGTGTGTGTGTGTGTGTGTGGGAGGGAGGGGAGGGGAGGGGGGGCAGCCTTTCGAAGATTAGATTCATGGATAGATAACTAGGCAGCTATCCAATTTATGCCATTTTCATCTCTTTGGTTCGCATAAACCTGTCAGCCACCTTAAACAATTCTTAAATGGGCACCCTTTTGAGTTTGCTTATCTGAGAAATATCAAAAGTCGAAAGTTTCATAAAAACAATACTTGTGGGACTACAGTCATGAACTTCCACTTGAGAAGAATTTTTTTCAAACCTGCACTTTCATTAGTGCCTTGAATTACCACATGTAAAATGTCTTTTGTCTTTTTTTTTTTTTTTACACATTTTCCCATTTACTAATACCGATTTTACTCCTGAGAGAAATATTTGTCCCAGATGCTATTCTGAGAGTGTGCATATAAACAGTGTCATGTTTAGTTATTTTAAGACTAAGCAAAACATAGAGAAATAAAATATATATATTTTTGTAAAAGTAAATTTGCTTTTTTAAGTGCTTTTACCTTTTTTTAATTTCTTTTTACAAATACATAACAGAAAAATGCCACTGTGATTTAAACCTTCTGAGTGAGAGAAGTACTTGTGCTGTTTCCCACTGTGATACTTCACTTATACCCCCAACGATAAAAAGTCAACGGGTATAAAAAATTCATGGATGGATAAAAAACCCAAACTTACCTAAGAGTTTGGAAACTTAATGAATATGCTCTAGAAGTCTGGTAAATGTACAATCTGAAATATCCAAATAGTCATTCACTGAAAGATAACAACTAGTTTATGTGTTTATGTGACTATCATGTTGTCATCGTTTTACTTCAACCAGCCCGTGTGCTGAGCTGTTTGCCAGCTGCCCAGAGAACAACTAAATTATAAACCATAGAGCTCCATTATTGTCAGGCTCAGGAAAAATGTGAGTGCTGTGGTAAGCTTAGATGTTAGCCATCAAAAGGTTTTATATGGAACCCCTTGGAAAATATTCATGAAAATAAACCCAAACAACCTGTGCCAGGTTAAGTTGGCATATTATAAATCTAACATGTGATTTCTAATCCCTCCTTTACCAAAGGCACAAACATATGAGGTTCACAATTGATGAAGCAACTCTTCAGAACAAAACATGTGATCTCCTTTGAAGCAGCTCCAGGGATGTAAAGGCATGATTGCCGGTCAGTCAGACGAAGCAGAGGAACAGGGCTGGTGATCTGGCATCAGGTCCAGCAGCGAGCAGGGCAGTGTCCCATTGGTTCTGCCATCATTCATAAATACTATTCCAAGCAAATCAATGGGAGAATTTGGAAATGGACAAAGGGGAATGGAAGAAGCTGGGAGGAGAAGATGCACGCCCTAGAATACAATGTCTCCATACAGAGGCCACCAAGTGCGCAAAAGAAAATATACATATTTTTAAATTGGCTTTAGCATCTGTGGCCTCTGTTGGTACCAGCACGCAGCAGCCTATGAAAGGAGGAGAGCAGAGAGGACAGTTTAGCCGAAGCAGAGCAGCATGCAGGTAATTTGGGACACGCAGGTAGTAACATTAGGTTATGTGTGTCAAGATGTTAGTGATGATCCCGAGTGGCGTGTAATCCATGGCTTTACGTGAGCCCATACGGACTATAGTGGAATGAGAGTTTCATATGCTGTGTCAGCATCTCCTCTCAGTCAGCGGTGAACACCACCAGCTACACCTGCAGTCCCCTTAAGTATGCAGTTGGTACAACAGCTGTGTCATAGACAAGCATAATAAAAGTGAGAGTACCGGTAGACTCACTTGTTTACTGACTCCCTGATAATCAGGAAATATAATCGTACTTGCTCACTTTTGACTGAGTCCCTGTGGAGTACACAGTATCCATACTCAAGAGGAAGTACCAAGAACAGGCAACTAGAATATGTTTAAAAAATAGTATACATGTTTAGAGGAGTGGTAGAGTTATGTAAGTAGTGGTAGATAACAGAACAACAAGAAAGAAAGTGAGTTTTAGTAGACTACATATAGGGTCTGCATAATCTCACTTATAGTAATACATACAAACATCCACATCTTTTTTATTATGCAAGGTCATTTAAATATATTTTAGCACAGCAGTGCCACAAATCCCGCCTGCTTAACAGTTTTATGCATCTTTATGCAGGACTCCACAGTTACATCATGCTAATTTGATGATGTGGTAGTGTTTTAGTGCGTTAGTGTGTTTGAATACACTAAAAGAGGCTCATTCTACACGTATTCTGCACATATTAAAAGGAAACTTATAGCAAATGTATTTGCTTTACACTAGACGGTACAAAAGGCTTCTGTTAATGTGAGTTTATAAAATGTGTAACCTGTTTTTTGAATATACATTATTCAGGCCCAGAGTAATTGAAATACCTCTGACTTTACATTCGCTGCAGAAAATGACTGAATTTTAGCCCTTTAATGCAGCCTTGAATATGGGCTTCTCTTTGCTGTATTGGTCCATTACCCTCTTCGTTCTTGACACTTGCTAGTTCAATTTCAGCAATTTTGTTTCATTTTCATAGTACACTCTGCTTTTTTAAACCGATGACCTTCCCTATCTCTCCATTCGTCCTATTATTAACCTAAAACCCATTATTAGAATTGCCTTCAGTAGAGTGCATTCCTCATATGACTGACTGTCATAAAATTGACTTGGAAACCAGAAGAATCTACACTCACCAGCCATTTTATTAGATACACCTGCTATTAGTAATAAAGTGAGTGAATTCAGTCAGTGTTGAGTGTAAGAGTGAGTGTGTGCGTTTCACTTGTTCTGTCAGAATGTGTCTCACTCTTTTAAACACGATCTGCAGCATTACAGCAGTAATGTATGCTTGAAGTCTGCTTTTATGTGGTGTTTTATGCACCATTTAAATAGCATATCAGCTGTCACAAACAGTATGTCACTATATGGGTGACTGGAAAGCAGTGTGGCTGTCTGAATATATAAGAATGATGCTTTTTTAAAAATGATGTGGAAAGTCAGCCTAGTAGAGCTGTACATTAGGCTTAACTCTAAACAGAAAATAATGTGTCAAATCTGTTTTTTTTTCTTTTTCTTTTTGAAAGACATTACATCATTACCTTCCAAACAAGTGAGAAGGTGCACAAGTGTTTAAGGTGTTGCCAGGTGAGGTTATTTATTTATTTTCAAGCAGGCCTATGACCAGGGTTTAAGAACTAGTGAACGTCAGACTTTTTCCTTCATTTCTATCTTTTTTTTTGGTCTCTAGGTTCACTGAAAACACATTAAAAAATGAAATAGTCATAGCTTATGGCTTTATTACAGACTTTTGTAAGCAAATTAGTCTGGAAAAAATGCCAAACATTTTTTGACACTGCAAATTAAATGAGATAAACTGAATTTAACCAGAGAGAACCCACTCTGAGCCTGCCTTGTCTTCTTGATGAAAACTGTTCAACAAGGACAACAAATTCAAAAAGGCAACCAACCAACTCTAACTGGAGTGAAGTTGTAGGTTTAGCTATTTAAAATGTTGTGTGCAACAATAACCCAGGTGGGTACCCACATTAGCTTTTAAACTGTGTATGGCCAATATTAACGCTCGATAGTAGGAATGTCCTGATCAAATTCTTCTGCTCCCAAGACTGAGTCTGAATATGAGCCGATACGAAGTCCCCATCTGATTCTTTGACAATCCACACAAAAAATAAATAAAATTAAAAAATCAAAAACAATAGAAGGTGCTGTAGCACGGCATTCACTGTACAGTTTGAAACATTTCTGGACATTTCAGACATATATGGAAAGCCAAGGAGCCCGAGTCATTACATCACAATAAAACAGCAGACGCTTTTATTTAAAATGACTTACAACACAGGAATACAAACAAGCCACACTAGCATAGAGGATTACACAGTAGGTGCAGTTAAGACAGTATTTAAGTAAGTGTAGCTTAGTGCAACTGAGACAATATGTAAGCGCAGCTCGGAAAGTTAAAGGGGGAGCACAGGTCACGACAGAAGGTGTTCTTGGAAGAGGACTGTTTTCAACACCTTCTTGAATGTAGAAAAGGATGACTCCGGTGCGCTTGTGGCCAATGGTAACGCATTCCAACATTAAGGAACGCCAACAGAGAATAGAGAGAACGCAAGAGAACAGTCTCGACTGAGATAGCCTCGTGTGAGGAGAGGGCGAGGCCAGTCTGTGTGTAGATTACTCATGCAAATCGCAGTGTATGGGTGCCGGACCAGGACTGGTGAAGTGTTCTAGTACTCGATGAGGACTGGTTACCAGAAGCTGCACCAAATGGACGGATGGGAAGATGGATGATGGCAGAGGCTCAACCAGCCACTTGTGGTGGTAGTGCAAAGACTGATCTAAAAGGCTATGGATTATAGGGGTGGGCTGCCATTTAGTTTGACTGTAGTTTTCCTCTTGTTTATTCTAGTTAGAGAGGTAAACCGCGTTCCCAGATGTACAATCATTTCAACCTCTGTAACAGCTGGAAGTGTACAATCATTTCACAATGCCTCTTAAAAAGCAAATGTTCCTCACTGTTAGTCTGTTTGAAATCAGATTCAGCAGATTCATTTGTTCATAATTGATCTAGTGTTTTAAGTCAGGTTGTATTTATTTTATCCTCACGTCTTCTCTCACACAGACAATACATATCACCCCGCCCAGGTGCAGCATATAAGTCAGTTTCTCGCCCGCCCTTCTCTTGCTGGTTTTCTGAAAGTGGCTGCCCTGTTGGTTTGTTTGGTTGAGTTTTCTTTTATTTGGGCTTCATTTGTATCATTTTGACTCTCAGTTGTGTTGTTTTTGTGTTTTGTTGTACTTTGTTAACCCTTCGCTGTCTTGTTTCAGTGTGCACTGGGTGTCATCAGGTAGGAGGCTCGGCACTGTGGTGAGAACCTCACTCCTGCAGGAAAGTAGGCTCTGGGGCACTTTTTATTTTTTCATGTTTGTTTGTTTGCAGTGCTGCACACAGGCGAAGGAGGAGGGACACTTTTTCCCATTACACTGCCTCCCACTGAGGACCCCAGCTCACTCAATTTTAGCTTTGTTATATTTATTAAATGTTCAAGGGTTTAGTTTGTTATTTTAGGTTGTTTATGTTTTTTCTAGGCTTAGTTTTAATTGTTCAGCCTTAGTTTAGTAAAATTGATTTCTTATTAAATCTACGGTCTTTGCCTCCTCAGTCCTGAACCTGTGTCGTTTTCTTTTTTTTTAATTCCTGGTTCATGGCAATTGCTTGTCTGGTTTACATGTCTTGGGGTCCCAGTCCCCAGGTGGCGTTGTTGGCTCTTGTTTTATCCTTTACACCCATTATCACCACGCTTTGCCACACCAGCAGTGATGCGAGGGCTGATCCGAACTGAGCGGTTGATCACGCTCAGCTGCGGTGACGAGTCAGACAAAAATATGCATATTGATATGTGCGTCAGGTTCGGTTGGTCTGGCTGGAATAATTATTGCACTTTGAAAATTATTATTTACACACAACTTTATAGCATGTAAAAATGAAAAAGCTATATTTGTCATAAATACTTAGATATCATTGAGTGATGGGCATAAAGATGCTTTCTGCACAGGTAGAAAAAGTCTTGGAAAAATTTGAGGAAATAGCAAATTCACCACATGTGCTATATTTTATGCGTTGGTTTAATGAATCATCAATGTTAGGTTAAGACAGACCATGAATATTCCAAGCACAGGGAAACAAAATCTCTTTTTTTTCCTGGCAATTTTTTTAAGCCAAATACCAGGGCCCCTTGCAGCTTTAATGTTGCCCAGCCTCCTAGATGGTAATTTGTATTATTATCAAATCAGATATAATCTGTTGAAATAAATCTGTGCTTGATTGATTAATAAAGAAGTAGCTCAACAATGGCTGATTTTATCTATAGATATCAGCAACAATATATTTAAGAGATATCCAAGAATTGGTCACAGATGGGAAAACCTTTAAATA
The DNA here is from genome assembly GCA_014839995.1 of Xenentodon cancila. Lineage (NCBI taxonomy): Eukaryota > Metazoa > Chordata > Actinopteri > Beloniformes > Belonidae > Xenentodon > Xenentodon cancila. The sequence continues at coordinate 20,700,437 of CM026213.1, read as the reverse complement.
ATAAACTAATAAATTAATAAATAATAAATAAAATAATGTGGTCAGAGAAAGATAACTTCTCATCAAATAGAACCTGTTGTTTTTTCATTTTTAACCTTTGCCCAGACCTCTTTCACCCCAGACACTTCCTCCAGCTCTTTCGGGGGGACCCCGAGGCGTTCCCAAGCCAGCCGAGAGACATAGTCTCTCCAGCGTGTCCTGGGTCTTTCCCGGGGTTTCCTCCAGGTGGGACATGCCTGGAACACGTCTTTAGGGAGGCGTCCAGGAGGCATCCTACACAGATGCCCAAGCCACCTCAGCTGACTCCTCTCGATGTGAAGGAGCAGTGGCTCGACCCCGAGCTCCTCCCTATTGACTGAGCTTCTCACACTATCTCTAAGAGAGCACCCAGCCACCCTGCAAAGGAAATTATTTTGGGCCGATTGTATCCGCAATCTTGTCCTTTTGGTCACTACCTAAAGTTCATGATCATAGGTGAGGGTGGGAGCATAGATTGACCGGTAAATCGAAGTCTTTGCCTTTTGAATTAGCTTCACCACAATGGTCCAGAATACCGACCGCATGACTGCATATACTGCACCAATCTGTCTTTCAATCACACGCTTTCCCTCACTCATGAACTAGACCCAGAGTCACTTAAACTGCTCCACTTGAGGCAGGACCTCTCTACCTAGAATTATTACCTAGAGAGGTCCTGCCAGAGATGAAATCCTATGGTTCCCAAATGTTGAATGCCTTCTCCAGATCCAGAAAGCACATGTGGACTGGTTAGAAAAAGTCCTATAAACCCTCCAGCATCCCTTACCGGTGTCCACCACCAGGTTTGGGGATTGCCGCAACGACCGGAGGCCTTGCATCCACAACTTCGAGTTGGAGGTAGAGAACATGGACCTCCCCGACAGAGGGCTCGGCCAGACGTTCCTAAAAGACCCTCACAATACGTGTGTGGCCAGATTCCTCCTCCACCAGCGTATCCAACATAACACCGGGTGGGGATCAGTTGACAACTTAGCCCCTCTTTTTACCTGATCGTCTAAAACATTCGCCCTAAGATCAGATGAAACGACAACAAAGTTGATCATTGACCTTTGGCCCAGGGTGTCCTGGTGCCATGTGTACTGATTGACACCCTTATGCTCGAACATGGTGTTTGTTATTTGTTAAGTATATTCTAACTGTGGAATAAGTTAGGACACCCTCACATTTATTACAAGGGGAGGGCTTTTAAAAGAACTCCCAACATGCCCAGATCTGATCATCCAAGCAAGTTCAAATGTCATCACTGGCCCTACAGCAGGCTCTGGCTACTGTTGATGTGAAAGTGCATGCCTCTGCAATTAGAAAGCAACTGCACAAGTGTAATTTCCATGAGACGTGTGCAAGGAAGAAACCTTTGCTCTCTAAGAGAAACATCAAGGCCAGACAGAAGTTCGCTAGAAAGAATGTTAACAAAGACCAGGACTTCTGTAATAATGTTCTTTGGACAGATGAGTCGAGAATTGAATTATTTGGACACCGGAACAGAGGACATGTTTGGTAATAATAAATCGAAGACAGCCTTCCAGGAAAAGAATCTCATACCAACTGTGAAGCATGGAGGTGGAAGTGTGATGGTTTGGGGCTGCTTTGCTGCAGCAGGACCTGGCCAGCTCACCATCATAGAATCCGCCACGAATCCTACTGTGTATCAGAGGGTGCTTGAGGAACATGTGAGACCATCTGTAAGGAAATTAAAGCTGAAGCGGAACTGGACCATGCAACATGACAAACACCCAAATGACCCAAAAAAAAATGACCAAAAACCAGCACCGGCCCAGTCAAAGCCCAGATCTTAATCCCATTGAGATGCTGTGAGGTGACTTGTAACAGGCTGTACATGCAAAAACCCCAGCAAACATCTCAGAGCTGAAGGAATTCTGCAGTGAGGAGTGGGGAAAACGTTCCTCAGACCGATGTCAGAGGCTGCTAGATGGCTACAAGAAGTGTCTCACTGCAGTTATTTCAGCCACAGGGGGCAACACTATGGGGGTAGGAGTACTAACATTTTACACAGTTAGACCTTTTGTAGAATTAAATTTACAGAATATGTTGAAAAGTTTTTTCTTCAGTTTGAATTGTTTATTTATATCACTTTAATCTCTCAGTGTTGTTAACATTGAGATTAAATATCCATGTATAAAGAAATGTTACAAAATACCCAGATTTGCACAGGGTTTCCTTATTTTTTCACATGACTGTAACTGAATCTGTTTTCATTTTAAATGTTGCTCCCATCAGAAATAAATTCTAATTAAGGTTTGACTTTGGAGAGGGGACTCACCTCATGAAAATAAGTTGTTGTCAAATAATAAAAACCTTTCAGTCACTCAGTATTGATGATTTATCAAACACATGATTTCCTGTGCATATTACAAATGCTGTAGCAGTTTGAATATCATATAACTAGAGTCCCAATACCAGCTATTGTTAATAAACTAAAAGAAAAGAGATTTGGAAGAGTTTTCAAATTCAGGCCTTTCAGAAGTGACATTTTGCTTCTTCAGATAATTAAAACTGAATTAGTAAAGTCATGGTCTTTATGCCTTTAACAGGGTGACGTTGACATTTAGTTAAACATATAAGCAAATAGCTTATGTAATCATCCTTTAAGAAGTACATGTTTAAATTCTAGTAATAGTACATGAAACCTCAGAGAATACCCCAGTAGTTTGTGTGTGTATGTTCAAGCAGATCTCGTACAACCATTCAAAAATAATCAACAAAACCCTGTGTTTTTGACAGTTGTTTTCATCTGTAATTCAGTTTGCACATCAAGAAAAACATCTATGGGCTTTGAAACAAAAAATGAAAAAACACTGTGAGATGCTCTCACTGTGGTAAAAATGCTGTAATCTAGAACTAGATGATGAACCCAATCTTCCAAAATTACAAAAGCACTTCAGGTTCAGGTTTGGCAGCGAGGTTAGCTTTGAAACAGAACAATTTATATACAGTGTATGATGTGTGATGACAGACACAAACAAGAAGAAAAGTGGAGAAATAAAGTGTACAACATATAGTAGCAGCACAATGAAACAAAAATGGGCAAAACAAAACATGTTAAATGTGATATAGGCTTTTTTTCTTCTGTCTTTGTGAAGTTTAATGCATTTCTTGGGCTTAGGATTTGCCTATTTTAATATGCGTCGACAGTATCAGCTCTGATGGAGTCCAGAGGATCAGCAAATTTCTTTGACCTATTATAATTTAAAGGAGACACATCATGGCACATCATGCTGTTTTTATAAAAAACTGACACAGGTAATTAAGGACTTAATGAAATGGTCCTAATAATTTTTGTCAAAATACCACAGGGACAGACTACAAAATTGCACCACTTTACACCACTCATCACAGAAGGGGATTTTTGGGGGTGGAGTTGGACAATCACTCCACCCCCCACGTCCACTGTGTGTGCCTTTATTTTTTAAATTGATGTGTCAGCTCCCTTTAGCACATTTTAGAGGGACAACAAATGCAAAAAGATATAAAATTTGGCGGAGATAAGAATGGGGTGGCTGAGATAAATAGATTCTGATATGGGTCTGTGATGTCACTGTGCATCCCAAATCTGAACAGCTCACTAAATTGCATATTTTCAGACTTAAGATCAAGTCTCACAGGATGCCGAACTGCCAGTAGACCACAGGGCCGCAGGTGTAAATCGCTGCCATTCTAGTATCTCAGAGTGGTCCCAGAGAAGGCTTCATGGAGTAGTTCATAAGCGTCCCAGAAGCGTACTGTCTGTTCTAATCTGCAAAAGATATGCCTGGAGTCACAGTAGGAGGATTTCCATTATACTTTTTTGTAAAACAAAAGCAAAACTCTGGATTTGCAATAAAGGTACCGCTGTGGGGGGCCAGCGTTTCCACTGAATTATATTTTTCTTTATATAAAAATAACTCTCCTAGCGCTGTCTCTCTATCTCTACAACTCTCCATATCTCGTCCTGTGAGACTTCTGTTATAAACAAAGAAAAAGAAGATCTCAACTTCGAATAAGATGAATGAAACCGTCTTTAGTTTTGGACAGATTATTGCAACTGCAGCTAATGCTGTTGTACAAATAGTCAACGGAAGATGATGGCAGTGGATGATCATTCAAAGGTTATCCAGAGGTAAAGCCCTTATGTAATGCAGTAATGCACAATGATCAGGGAGTGTTATAGCACAACTACATCTTATTAATGATGTCAGAAACAGCTGGAAACTAGATTTTGATGATTTAAGATTGACAAACTACATCACTGCCAGAGACATGCAAATGCACAGTAAGCATTTCCACAACACTTTTACGATAAACTGGATTATCGACACGCATGAAAAACCACCTTGTGAAAGCATAAAATGTTTTTTTTTGTAATATTTAGATTTTTCTTTTTTAATCACAGTTGTTTCCATTACAGGTTTTTCTTTGCCGTATTTAACTTTTGTGCAAATCTAGGGGTAATGGAAACACCTTTTTTTTGTTAGTACTGGACCGCTTGAAAGCAGGCTCAATTTATAGAGCAGATAAAGGTGGTAGGAAGTCAGACAGGAGAAAGGTTTCGAGAAGCTGGAGAATTTTCCACCTAAAACACAGAACACCTGCCTCCAACTCAACATTACGTTAACCTGTGGAGGCTGTGGGTTAACAATTCAGGATTTTGAACCACATATGACAAGAGGTTGAGTTTAGACGATTTTATTTGACACCACTCAATCCTTTTTTTAGAATTATAATTCTAGGAGGAAGACTTGAGGTGAGACATAGACATATTCGAGCAGACTACTGCATGATGCTCACGTGATCTCAAAGCCTTCGGGTAAGCTCATAACCCCACAAATCCACCCGACAAGGTACTGTTTGGAAGCAGTCTGATGTTGAAGCGTTACCAGTGAGACCTGAGGATGGAGCAAAATCACTGCAAAACTGCTGCTAAACTGCTGCAAAACTCCATCCCTGTTGGACTCAGTTAAGTATTATACATCCCCATGGTGACAAGGTTGTGTTATGTCAAACATTTGGCTGGCTTTGGTTGAGTTGAACCAAAGAACAAAAGCTGTTTGAAAGTGTGGACAGAACAGAGAAGGTAGTGAAGACTGTGTCTCAGCAGTCATTAATCCAAACAGGGAATGAGAACGGGTTCAGTGATTTTCTATCACTCTTAACTTGACTCTTTGCCATCTTGTTTCTTCTTCACCATTACTTCATAACTGCCCTGGGGGCTGCTCATGTTGAATTAGGCATGAGTAATCTAGATTATTCATTCACGCCAGTAGAGGATATGTGAGATCTGATGCTCCGGACTGTCTTAGCATGGAGGGGTGATAATAGTGAAAACATTTTTCTGGCTGATTTTACTTCCAGTCTCATCATCTCAGTTATCCGTTCACAGTGTCAGATGACCATTGTTTATTTTCTCAAAGTGTTGGGAAAGTTCATTTTTATTTTAAAGATTCAAACAATGTGACTGGGTCAATTTGAACCTGCTGGTCCTCCACTGTGAGATTACACACTCTTCTTTCGGATGTATATCTCCCTAGTGAACATAATTCTATAAACTCTCCTGTTTTATTTTTATTCAAACACTCAAGATCAGTTGGTGAGCATTGTCAGTGTCCAGGGGGATCATTTCTTTTAGTCATAACTTTACCCGGGCAATCTAGTTTTGGGTAATCCAGAGTTTTCCCAAAGCCACCTTTGTGATTACTTGAAAGTTTGCTGAGCACAAAGAAAATATAAAAAAAATCAAAATAAATAAATAAATTAAAATATGACATTTCGTACTATTTTTCTAAACTGATTTATCCCCTCTGATACACACACACACACAACTATACATAGAGAGAGAGAGAGAGAGAGAGAGAGAGAGAGAGAGAGAGAGAGAGAGACGTATGCTGCCATCTCCAGTCCTGACTGCAGGGATGGTATTAATGAGGTGATGTTCAGGCCTGGTTTCCTCCACATACACACTCATGCACAGACACACTGTTGGGTATTTTGGACAGATGGTTCAATCTTTGTTTTTTCAGATCACAGGATTTTGCTTCGTCTGCTCTAAGAATCTTTCAGGTGCCTTTTGGCGAACTCCTGGCGGGCTGTTTTGCCTTTTTGGTGAGGACGACATCTGTCTGGCCAATCGACCTCAAATGCCCGAGCGCTGGAACGTTGTTCTGGTGGTTTTTTTGTCCGTAAGTTTTTCCATTCTCCACAAAAGAACTCTGGACTTCTTTCATAGGTTTCAGTTTATGTTGGATTAAGTCTTTGTTGCTGATTGATATAGACCACTGTTTTGTTAAGACTTTCAGTTCTGAGGAGGTCCATACTTTATCTGGAACTCCACTCAACCCTCAAAGTTCTTTTGATCTGAAGGAATCTTATTTTACTTTCACACACACCACCAACCCAGAACCTTTATAAAGAGGTGTATACGTAATGTAATAATGTTCACTTGATGTAATTAGGTAACTGTAGACCAATATGTCGGGACCTTTTATATAAGCAGGATGGACTAAACCTCAGTGTGTCATTAAAAGGTGTAACCATATATTTATATTGGGATATTTCATGTTTAAATTATAAATTAATTCAAAAAAAGTGTCTGAATTCAACCTTACATGTCCTCAGTCTGTCACATATATAATGGCCTTAGTATTAGTCTACTTTGGTTTCCTGGATTCTGTTACCTTAGGGGGGCAACAAAAATGCTCCTCTGGAGCTATAAGTAGACAGTTTTCAAGTATGAATAAAAGAAACTCTTACAGAGTAGCTCGTCTAAACCAGGTCAACATTTTTGTAGTGAAGCATCATTATGTACTCCTCCGCTGACCAGAAACCAACAAGTTAGAGGAGTCTTAGAGGATGTCGAGGAAGAGACCCCGGTTACTCCAGCTCATGTGACATTCACTATTAATGCTCCTGAGCCAGTATAGCTTTTCCCTCTGTCTGACACTCACTTGTACTCAGTCTACCCTCAATTGCTGTCACTTGTGTCCTAAAGGCTGTCATCTCCACTTTGTGCTCCATTGCCGCCATGTCTTCTCCATCGCTTTATTTTTCCCAGTTCAGTCAAGCTTGTGGCTGTTTGTCAGTGGAGGTTGATAGGCCCGTTATTTGGTTTAGCTGCCTGTCTCCCTGTTGCTCTGCCGCTGCAGTTTGGATCCACCGAGACATCTATCAGTGCCTTAGCAACACTGGATTTCTTACAGTCCCTCCTGCTCATCATTTGGTCCGGCTTAATGAGCTACAGTATCGTCAACGTAGCTCAAACCGTAATGCCTCCTGTAAAGAAGAATCCCTGCCCATAAATGTGTGAGTCGATGGACGGGGATGGGTGGTGTGTTACAAGCATTGGCAGCTCATTTCAGTTTTGTTAAAGCCATCTGCATGCTTCATAATGTGAGGTGATATCCATCAAGAATGCAAGTCAAAATCATACCTGTAGAGGTCAGCATCTGTCTAATCTTTGTTTAATGGAATATGGATATTATGTGCAGCGTTTCACCAGCCTCCCTCCTCGAAACAGCTCCATGGGGATAAGACAGTAAATGTTTCTTAAATGTAATCAAAGATATTGAGAATTTAAAAATAGCTGTAAAATAAATAACACTTCCTTTTCAGTGACCCAATTTCCAAGCAATCTCATGCTGGATTTTGATTCTACATGGAATGTATGATTTAAAAATGATCTGGGAAGAAAAGAGCTATTAGTGGGTTCTGTTTTCAGATTAAATATCTGCGGTAGGAAGGCTGTCCCACTCCACTGCTTTCCCACCAGGATTGGATGCATAATTCCCATTTCAGAGAATAATATCTTCCAAACAAGGAACAGGGGTACGTAATGATTGACCAGTCTTATTTTGGATTATTGTTTGTAAGAGAGAATGCTTTTTTGGCACCAAATATTAATGTTGAATAATTGTGATGAATTTAATGATCAGAAACAAATAGATCTCTTGGTTTAAGATGCTGAAGACAAAACTGAACAGCTTGAGAAAAAAAAGTCATAAATCCTGAAGGCAAGTGAGAAAAACATTTTTCTGTCACAGATGCATGATAAGATAATTATTTTTCATGCGTCCGTTCTTGTTAGTGTTCGTATGAAAGTAGAACTATTTCTCAGCATTTTCGAGTCAATCAAAGGCTTCACATTTTAATCTCGTCAAAACTTGTCAAAACAAAAACTGCTTCTTTAATTGGCATTTCGCAGTGACACATATTAGAACAGTTATAAGTTTTACAAACAGTGAACTTTACCGCATCTGTACATTGTTGTTTTGATTCGTCTCTCTTCATATAAATAGCTTAAAACCCTCAATGTCAAAACATGCCAAAAAGGATCCTTATCTAAACGTGTACATGTTGAATGCCTTAGGTAAAGCTTGTAACACGTAAATTAATTAACACTATTTGCAATTTAAATTTCACCCCCCAAAAAAGTGGTACTTTTCACTGGCTGAAGGACAAACTTGTATATTTCTCACATGTAGGCTGAGATGAATTTTACATTGTCTCCGCCTCTCTGATTAACAAGAAAATCCCTCATGGAAACAAACGTGAATAACGCAGTTGCAGTGGATGCAGATGTTTGTTTGGAAAGGCTACAGAGTTTTCAGAAGGCAGGACTGTCTCTGAAATGGTTTTACAGTTTAGGCTTCAGGCTAATTGTTGACATATGTCATATAGACATGGCATCAGGAGCCCTCTGGGTGCTGGAAGTGTAAACCTGCAGGTTTCTACGCACAGGAACCCAAACTTCCCAATCCGTCAGAATCCTTTACTCTGGGCCGACTAGCTGTATCGGATTCTTTGATCCCAGGGCTTTTAGTGTTGGTAAAGAAAACAGGAAGCTCCCTTTTAATATTATAAAATGTGAAACAATTGTATGAATTGCTACTGGAGCATAATTTTGATATATATTTAAAAGCATTATATAAGTCCTAAAATCAATGCACCAGAAAACTCTTATACAGTAGCTTTGTTGTTTATAAATATACTGATCTACTGTACTTTTACATGTTTGTAAGTACATTACCAGTCAGTGCTGGTGAGTGTATTTTGTTTCCTTTTCAATAAATACTGCTGATTACCACATAAACTGATAGGGCGCTTCATCGGGCAGACAGAGAGATGGACCGCAGACTATGGATGAAACTAAATGAATTCAACATTTAAATTAGATTCTTAATAACAAGTGCTAACATTCTGAATGTTTTTTTGGGTTTTTCTGTCCTAAAAGAGTGGAATACTCCAGAGCAAACATAGTAGCTCAGGATAGACAGGCAAAGATCATTCAGTCAGCTTTGCATGGAGGCAGTCAGCTGAGAGATTTAGTTCAGGTTGCAGGGCTAACTGAGAAGGTGGACAGGTATTGGGAAGAGGCTGTCAGAGTGGCAGGCAGAGCCAGTGGAGATGGGCTAATTCTACCTCCCACAAATCCTCCAGCACTTGATTGCCTGGGTGGGCAGTGTCTGAGGCAATCCTCCCTGCCCTCCTCTTTGCTCTGGCATTAGATGACTGCTCAGTGGAGAGCAACTGGCAAGCAACGGTCCTCTCAGCTGGATGAAACACTGCAGTTTTTTCCCTGGAGCATAAAGAAATGGAGCCGTGGCAGACTGCAGAGGATATCAGGACAGCTCTGATTGTCGATCTTTATCCCCAGACAGGATGGGGCCTGATATGTTTATCCTGCTTATTCGTTACAGAGAAAAAACTTTTTTTTTTTTTAAACTTCACATTCGGCAGAGCAAGTTTGACTTGATGGTCAATAATAAAACTATGTTTCTGTAATATGGCCACGGAAAAGATTGGTTGTAAATCCCCTCCCAGAATTATATCAAGGTAAAATGAACCAGTTTCACCAGGAGCAGTTATTGCCACTGATGTTGGGTATTGTCCTACCCTATGGTGCCATGTGATAACAACAGCCAGACAAGGTCTGCTTGGATTAGCTTGTGACCTATATTATGTTGTAGCTTTTTGACAAAAGTTAAGCTTTTTACAGCATTTATGATAGGAGTAGTCAGATTATTTGCAGGCATATTCCATTATTCTTTTAGTTAACCCCGCCTAACTGGCATTATTGTCGTAAAAGTATAACATAGTTTGAAAAAAGGAAATTATTAAAGCAATAAATTACATTCTAAAGGTACAAACTCATCAAAGAGAGGTGATGTATATTCTAGAATAGCATTTAAAGGTCTAACGCCCTTCTAAAATTTGGATTCCCACCAAAGATAAACAATGCTGATTTCTGATTGGTCTGAAATACATTTTAAAGGAAAGTTTTTCTCTAATTTTATTTAAAACGTACATGCACTGCATGTCTAATTGCATTTGTATATGGATATTCCTAAACATTATAACCTGCACTGGCAGTTCCAGTAATTGTGCGCAATACGTCAACTAAGCTTCTAAAATGATATCATTTCCAGTTTGATGGTGTGTTATAGTAGCCTGATAGATCAGACCCACGTCTAGACAGGGTCTCCCAATCCCAGGTGCAGTTGCTTATCAAACTTCCTTGGCACGATGACAAATCCAAACAACAAACAAGGTGACGTATTCAGAATGATAGAAGTGAGTCAATGGGAAAGTGAGTTGTGTAGAACAGCGCTTCCCTGGTCCTAGGTACCTCTGACCTGCATGTTTTACATGTTTTCCTGTTTCAACACACCCTGACGGACATGGCTGTGTCATCAACATACTTGAAATGCAGGGCAGGGGTACTCGAGGGACCGCAGTTAGAAACACTGGTGTCAAAGAGAAAGTTATACTTTTGCCGTAGCCTCTCAGCAAAACAACAAATACACCTATCTAGCAAAGGAATGATTTGAGGATAATCTTCTGTCCAATTTTTTGACAATCTTTAACTGTTGCTGCCAAAGTTAATTGCTACTGGTCCATCTGCATTGTTCACGCCCAGATTACGTCACCATCTTGACGTTATTGTGTTAAACCCACCTAGAGACTCTCTATAGACTGATTTGATTGGCTCCCCATGACTTCTGGGCATATTTAATGAGCACCAGCAGATGGCAGCGGGACGCACCTGCAAAGCTAATTAAAATTTTCAAGTGATACATCTAGGCTAGTTTTATTTTTTTTTTAAAAGCACAAATTTTGAATCATTCAATTGGGATATCTTTATTCGTCTTTATATTAGTATCCTGGCATGTTGAGTTAACGTTTGTTTCTGTTTTAGTCATCATAAAGACATTTCTTTTTTACAAGGATGCCACTTAGCTGGTTTATATTCCAAATACAAGAATGTTCAGACTGTTAAATGTGTCAATTATGCATATGACACACACACACACACGCGCACATGACACACACATGCACACTCACAGGCACGTGACACACACATGCACATGCACGCACACACACACACGCACACTCACACACATACACAATCACAGAAAACGTACATCTTTTTCTAGTAAAATTTGTAAAAAATGAGCATCTGTGATCTGACAGAGGCTCAAAATCCAGGGCCTTCGATTTTTCCTGAATTGACGTATAGAGGATTATCTACAAGCGCTTGGGGAGATTATAATTTAACTTCTTTGCAACAGTTCTCATTTCAAATTACTCACTATTTTAGTTCGGTTTCAGTATTTAGGGTCTTAAACCTAAATATCAGAGCTGGATGAGTATAACTCATGACTCTTGAAGATCAAGCAAATATCTAAATGTCACATTTGGAGAGCCTGTAGCAGTCTGGGGTTCTCTGAGCTTAAATACGCTCAAACTGACATACACATAGAATAAACCTGTTTCAACAAGCAAAACACAAATTGTTGTTATCAAGATGGAGCAGGCTGATAATGGGTTCGCCTTCTCTATTGACCTAATAGGGCAAATCAAAAGCAGGGGCTGCAAGAGAAAGCTGAATCAATATGAAGCACTTATCCTGATTGGGCACTACACAGGTACAACGCTGTTGAAGATGGTGAGGGGCTTAGCTCACCGTGATTCCCTGGCTCTCTGCTTTCTCCTTTTTGATACAAGTGATTACCGCTGAAGAAATGCAAACGTGACCAAACACGGACTCATACTGAAACAAAGATTGTTAAGAGAACAAGCACGATTATGTGGTTTTAGGACATTAATCTCATGATACAACACAGATCATAACTTATTGACACCAACGTGTGCTCACTTTGAATTAGTGTTGATGCAGCTGTCAGATTTGATGTACTGTAGCACATCGGCTATCCTGATCACTGAATGGAGCATGGCCGCTAGCCTCCAACATGTTATCATGTGTCCATTTACTGAATGCTGAGCATTTGACAGTTCATCACTAGTGATGCTATTAATAACCTGGCTGCAGCACAAAGGGACAGGAACTAGGTTAGATAAGAAAACATGAATCCCCCCACTCCAAAAAGTCAATGTCTGCAGCATTAAAAAACACATTTGTTCTTAAGACACAAGGTGCAGAACCAATAGCCATTTCGGCAGTCATTCCACGACTATCTAATAAACGACATGTACCTAATAATGTAATACTGGAGTATTGACTGACAGCATACGTACAAATTGATTTCCTTGTACAATATATTAAACTGTTCATAAAAGGCTGAAGGACAAGTAATTTAGCTAATTGGAAACAGACAGTTTTCAAGGATTCACAAGAGTGGGTACATTTCACATCCAGTCTGCCCTTGCATCATTGCCTTGAAACAAAGAAAAAACAAAATTATTATGAATTGCAAAGCCTTTTATATTGATTTCATCAACAACCTGTACGTGTACACAATATGTGCTAGTAATTCACATTGTGATAGCACTGCACGCTAGTACCGTGCATATGTTTCATAACACGTCAGTTATCAGAGAGTTTCTTGCAGACATGAATGGACAACTTTAGGGTGGTTTTGATCTACCTTTTTCACAGCTTCAGGTCCCACCGGTATCTTTTCAGAAATGGAGTGCGTCCCAACACTGCTAACTCGACCGGATACATGAGATGATGAGTTCAGCCAAAGGTTTCAGGATTATGTTAATCTAGTTGTTTAAGGTTCCAGTCCATTCATTCAACAAAATTAATTTAGTAAACTATTCAGTTAACTAAGGCGGCACGGTAGCTTAGTGGTTAGCACTGTTGCCTCACAGCGAGAAGGTTCCTGGTTCAATTCCCGCCCCGGTGGATCTTTCTGTGTGGAGTTTGCATGTTCTCCCCGTGCTTGCGTGGGTTCCCTCCGGGTGCTCCGGCTTCCTCCCACAGTCCAAACACATGCAGCTACCCTGCATGTTTTTGGACTGTGGGAGGAAGCCAGATTGATCATTGGTTGATTGATCATTCTAAATTCTCCCTAGGTGTGAATGTGAGTGTGATTGGTTGTTTGTCTTGTACGTGGCCCTGCGACAGACTGGCGACCTGTCCAGGGTGTACCCCTGCCTTTCGCCTACTATGCGTTGGGATAGGCTCCGACAGACCCCCGTCACCCGGAAACGGATAAAGCAGGTATAGATAATGGATGGATTCAGTTAACTAAGATATTCATTGTTTACTATTAAACTGAATTTATCCTCATATTTGGTTAAACTCTACTGTGGAACCCTTTGAATTTCAAACAAAGCCAATGTCAGCCTACGTCTCCAAACGGTATTTTCTTTTGAAAAGTGATCAGCTTCTCTATGGCGTTCTTGTTTTTGACTTCCTGCCAAGTCTACCTGCCATGTGCAGATTGGCACAGATTTGTTGCGGCTTAGTGCCAAACTAGCGCTTTATCATTAGCAAGGCAGAATAAAAACTCACTTATGAGATGCTTCTATATTGCACCATGAAGTTTCCAGTGGGAACACAGCCACTCGTGTGGTTGTGATTCAGAGTGGCTGGTGCAGCGTAGCCATGCTGTGGGTCTGCTGTGCCTGGAGTGGCCCATATACTGTAGGAATGTCCCACATTTTTGTCATTTTTATCCAGTATACGATGCAACACTTTGGCTGCAGCTGCTGCAACAAGCGCTTCCTCCTGAATCAGTCCTCTGACAGCGCTCTTTTCCTTTTTGGCTGTTGTTCACACATACTGCATTGGTTTGTGTGGATAAAAGTTTTGGTCTCAGAAAACTCTAAATATGTAAGGTGCTTTTTAATGGTTTTTAAACATCAACATCAGATCAAGCACGCGAGGATACTGGCCTAATTTAACACCAGATTTTGATGGCATTGATTCAGACTTATTGAGACTCTTGTCACACAAGTTTTCTTTTTATTTTCATTGATTCGACAGTTGCACTGAACAGCATCATGGACAGCTGCTGCCATCACGTGGAATACATTCATATTATGCAAATTGTCCTTATGCGCCAAATCGGACTTGAGAACCTCTTTGTACGTGTGAAAGTTTGCAACTAAAATGCTTGTAATTAGGCGACTATTTGTATTAAATTTTATTTTAACGCCTGCAGTCGGCTCCTTCCCATGGGAGATTTTTACCTCTTATGGGGGATCTTACGTTTTTGTCTTTTTTTTTTTTTTCCATGTTGATTGTCCAGCCTCAAAGTTTAAATATGGCATTAGTTTTCTTGATGATTATTCAGTGCTAATCCATCATCGTCATGCACCGTCAGTTCCATGAACAGCAGCCAAAAATCAAAGCACTTTTTTCGTCTAAAGTGTGGAGGAAGGGCAACTCTCTCTTCATTCCAACAAAGGTTGAGTTACCGCTCAAGAAAGATGTGAGAGCTCTGAAGCCACTGAAGTGTTGCCACTGGCTTTATCTGAGGAGACATTTTCTACTATATCCACAGGCAGACTAGAATGCATTCAGTTTTGTTTATAAAGTAGAAAACAAAGTGTTTTCTTAAAAAGGCTTATTTCCTCTACACTTTGTAATTTTACTAAAACCAAAAGTCCTTGGATTGGGAGCTCATCTGCATGGGTTTGAATGCAAGTAAATAATTTTTTTTCAATGCAAGTTGAAACTGGTAGTTTAACTGAAACATGTTTTACTTGAACAGATTTTGAATCAAACTGAATCAAAACCCATAACTTAATATGAACCTTGTGAATAAAAGTCAAATTATTTCAGGAAATCCGAGGTGAGATGAAGATTTCTGGATAGTGGCAGAAAATGATGCAGAAGACAAATAAAATGAAAAAAGATGATTTGCTGCAGTGACCTCTAAAGGGAAAAGCTGAGAGACGATGAAGACCTGGTGACATGAAGCCTAATTAAATGGTCAAAGCATCAGCATATGTGTTGTGTTACTACTGTAGAAAGCTCTGAGAGCTGGTAGTTAAATTAATGAGCAGGAAGAAATTGCTAAATTACTGTTAAATGAATGTATAGTCACAAATTCAGACCTGTTTTCAGTGAGGGCAGTGCTTTAGTCACACTTCAGATTCTGTGATGTTCTAGAGAAAAAGGAACATGATGTGATTCATTTATGTAGTATGCAAACATCACAAATGCTCAAACCTCTATCATCTGCCCTCCTTTGGAGCTGAAAGAATTCGAACAAGTGAAAAAAAACAAACAAACTAAAGAAAACTTACATTTCAAAAGACTTAAGCATGGTTTATGTTTCTCTGTCACATAGGTGACGTATGTCCTGCTGTAGGTAGGAAACCTTGTTGTAACCTCGCCATAGCCTCACATGCAAATCCCCAGTAATGCAACTATGCATCAGGTCAGGGCTGTAAAAAAAACAACGCACCATTAAGTCACGTGACTCATTGGTTTCTGAAGAGCTCTTTTGAAGTTATTTTTCTTTGTAGTGAGGGCAACCATGTTGCTTGAGAAACTGACTGGAACACACCCACCAAATATCAATCAAAGTTAATCAAAGTTAGTCAAAGCTAAAATAGCTGCAGAGCTGCCAGCAGAGATTTGTTGACCCAACACTGGGTTGGTCAACACCAGGTGACCCAGACTGCTTGGTAGCATCGTCGTTCTTTCTGTGCTACTACTTCTTCTTTGTTGTTTTCAAGCAGGTTATGACAGATTGCTGTAATCTCAGTTAAGATGACTTCTGCTTATCATTTGTCACATCCGATTGACATAATATCTGCTTTATTTGCTTCATTGCCATGTCTGAGCAACATAAAAGAAGTAAAGAAAAGGAAGCTCGGTCCTTCATTCAATCTTCCACACTGCCACCTAGTGTTTGGTGGTAGAATTCTAATGTTCAAAAAGATGCCATGTTTATGTGTATCAGTTTAAATTAGTCTAAACAATTGTTATCAGTTTACTCAGAATTGCAAAAATTAAACCTCTAAAATGTACTTATAATTTTCTTCTTATTTCATTTTTTTTTCTACCTTATTTGAAAGCTTCATCAATCATTTGTACTAAATCATGGCACCTACAATCAGAATCCAGCCTTGTCAACATCAAAAGATTCTTAAATACATTTAGACTTTACATTTTGATATTTGGCCATGGCAACATTAGTAAGTGCAAATGTTTCTGGCATAACTTCCCAAGCACATTTGTAATACGTTCAATAACTATAATAAATTACCCATGTGTTTTGTTTGACAGCCTTAAAAATAAAGAAACAAACAAAAAGAAAAATCCTGTCTGTTTTTCATTGGCATTGACGTAAATAAGCCCAGCCTAAGAAGGGGGAATGTTAATCTTTTCAGGAAAAAGAAAGAGGCATTTTCAATTTTTCAAATACTTCTCTATCAACAGTATTTTATTATGACTCATACTATTCATTTAATGCATTTATATTATGTATTTCAAGTCATTTGCATATTTAAATGATTTATAGTTTACATTTCTATAGTTTGTATCGTTTTGAGTGGGTTTTATCTGCTGAGATTTCGTATGTGTCTTCATAATTTGCTGCACTTTCGGTGCTGATCAGTGCCATGTAACATGATTTCATCTTAATGCTTATTTCATCATGTATCTGTGTTGTGTCTGATTTATTAATTTGCATTTTATTTCATGCTTCTGTTTAAATGCTTTTCAGAATGTCCTATCATGACTGTTGAAGGCCACAAGCCAAAACATGTCAGTTGGTAATTAGAATTGTTCTGTACTACATGAATGCTGCTAGAGTCTCATCTTTACAAAAAAGTGTTTAGACCATTCATTTAACATTTAAGTTGCTGCTGTCTTACAAATTCTGGGATAAAATATGAAATGCTGCTCTACATTAATCACACTAGAGTAATCCTTAGAGGAAAAATGTATAATATACAATACGTTACTGTCAAAAGACTTTTTTTTTCTCAACATATTCACAAGTTCTTTTATAGTTTCATGTTTACCAACACACCTGATGGAAAAAGAGAAATGTGAATCTTTGCTACCTGTGTGCTGATGACATGTCTTAGTAATATAAGCCACGTTCATCTCTAATGTTTAGAAGTGCCTTTCTTTGTCTTTCTTTGCCAACTTATCTGATGACATTACTGAGTAATATAATCCCCCCCTATTTTGTCTTGGTGTAACAATTTAATTTTTGTGATGCAATTCTTAGCAATGTTTTTTTAACTATTGAAAAAAAAATGTCGTTATAAGAATCCAAATGTGTCAGCTGTAAACTTCTGTGGAATACAAAGCCAGATTTATATTACAGCAAATTAAACCAAGTTGGTATTGTCTCTCCGCAGTTTTATCTTTTTGGGTGAAGTTCTTAAACTGATTAATATTATAATTACATTTCTTTTTAAAAACCTGTTTATTGTGATATCAGCCTTACAGCAACATTCGTGACTGTTTTGGGCAAAAAGATTTGCTTAATGGTTTAAAAATGTATCTATAAAGATGCAAATTTGTTTGTAGTTTGGATTTTCCTATGCTATCCTTACAGGAGGATTCAGAAAAATACTCTGTTTTGAGTTGGGAAGTATTTTGTTGAAAATTTGTACAGGAAAACAAATATTGTATGTGGGAAAAGACTATTGAAAAGAAGATGGTCCTCAGGCTAAATCAAAGTACTTTCACTTATTCTGGACATCGTGGACAATATGATCCCAAAGCATTTACAGCCTGTTGACCCGTCCAGGTCACTGTGTTTTCTCTACATCTGTGTTACGTGTAGAGATGTATTCTACACCGAAAACATTTGGATCAGAGTCCTGTTGCGTTTTTTTTTCTATACTGGATGTCGATGGCACTCATATCTGTTAAAATAAGACAGGAGATGTTTATTGTGTTAGGATTTTAGCTGGCAGCTAGCTGTAAACACTAGATGCAACACAATGAGGGTTAGTTGCACAGTCTTAAATTTGGCTGAAGTTGAATGTTTATAGTTTCAACTGAAGTTGAAATGAATGTTGTGTGATTCCATCCATCCATCATCTATTCCCCCTTACTCTGTCTCCGGGTCACGGGGGTCTGTCGGAGCCTATCCCGACACATAGTAGGCGAAAGGCAGTGGGTACACCCTGGAAAGGTCGCCAGTCCATCGCAGGGCCACATACAAAGACAGACAAACATGCACACTCACATTCACACCTAGGGACAATTTAGATGTATCAATCAACCTACCCTGCATGTTTTTGGACTGTGCGACGAAGTCGGAGTACCCGGATGGAACCCACGCAAGCACGGGGAGAACATGCAAACTCCACACAGAAAGACCCAGGCTGGGAAACGAACCAGGAACCTTCTTGCTGTGAGGCAACAGTGCTAACCACTAAGCCGCCGTGCTGCCTGTTGTGTGATTCCTGCAGTGAAATTGCACTGCAGCATCTATTTATGGTAACAGAAAAGTGATGATTTATGTATTCGTTGAGCTCTTGAAAAGTGGACTGAGGTCCTATTTCCACTTGTGAAATACCTTTTCTTCATTATTCTAAAGCTTCGGTCCAAAGAGTAGGTAGCAGAGTAATGTGAAAGATATTTTATGTTTATATCACTACATCCTCTTCTGTCAATCCAATGCCAGCACAGTGAAGCATTTTAGGTGATCAACCAGTTCAGATGTCCAAAAAGCTGACAACGTGCTGCTCTCAGAGCTGAGGCGATACTAGTAAACCAAGTAGTTAATCTCAAATAGGACAGCCAAAAATGCTGAAGGAACTTTTATTTTATTATTATTTTATTATAAAAAACTTGTTATAAAAAACATTATAAACATTATAAAAAAAGTCGGCAATAGCTTCACTGGATGGTTTTAACATAAAGATCCACTGTGTCGTCCACAGCACGGAAAAGCCAAGGGACCAGCCTGAGGTGTGGCTCATAGTCCACATACTTCTGGGACTGTCCCCAGTGGCTGAACTATGTAGACAAGTACTTTGAAACAATGATGGCAAGCAATTTAAGAACCGTGTCCAAAGCTTTAAACAGAAGAAAATGAAAAAAAAGTGAAGAAAAGTTGATTAAGGCAACACTGTTGATCACCAGTGATAACAATTGGAATAATTACTCATCAGTAGTTATTAATAAGGTAAAAGAAAATAATTTATTTAACTTTTTGCTTGACGTGGATTTGAAAGCTGCTTCGCAAAAGGTCACACAACTGTGGTGTTGCAACTGTAGAAGTAAAGCATGTGTAGAAAAACAAATTCTCTATTCAAATGAATTTATCTTAAATGCCAGACGAAGACATCATCACGCCATGTAGATATCAAAACGATTGTTATTAATTGTCAACACGTTATTCTTAATTGAATGTAAGAAATAAGACCACCTGGAAACCTAGTCATATATACCTATATATACCTAGTCATATATATATTTATATATATATATATATATATATATATATATATATATATATATATATATATATATATATATATATATAGAGAGAGAGAGAGAGAGAGAGAGAGAGAGAGAGAGGGAGAGTTTCTTAAATTTGATTGGACTTAAACAGAAGAGGAAAATCTCCTAATCAATTTACGACCTGAGCGTTTTTTTAATTTGAACCAACAAGCGAAAGTTAATTTTTCATTGAACAGGTAATCATGCTCATGTACATATGACCTGTATTGCTGCAAGAAAAAAGCTGGGATGTCACTGTCTGTTTACTGGCTAAAGATTATTAATAGATTTACTGGTTTGTGACTACACTCATGTGCTACTTAGACTGACATTACAGGAAAAGGCAGTTTCTTCCTGTGTTTTTGGATCAGTTCAATTTTGGAAAGTCAGCCGCATAACTGGGCACTCCCATTGGTGCTATTTATAATTTGGGAACACACGCTAATTTGCCTGGTTTAGTAAATCTGCCCCCAGAGGAGTGTTCGCCAGAGAGGCAATGGTGGTCCCAATGAGACATGGGAGAAACCAATCTTTAATTTGACAGAAGTTTTAGAGAGTATTTTATGCAGATTTGTAACTTTTTTTCCCAGCTAGGAAAGGAAATATGCATAATGACAAGTGGGGCACTTATCATTAAACATGTTTTCCAGCCACATCATTATAGATTAGAAGCACCAGATTTACCATCCTTCTGCAAACCTCGTTTGCTGAGAGAGCATAGTTGTTCTTTGCTGCCTTATGGGTAGAAGTGCATGATAATTGACAACCGTGAACACAGCATATTGATGCGTTTACTGTTAAAGTAAAGTGATTGATTTATCCATAATCAAAATATACCTTGAACACAATGTTTTTTGGGGAAGGCCATAGACTGAGTGAACACAGCCACTTTCACTTTCGAACAACTGTGTGGCCTAACAGCTAATGAAATTCCACTAAGCTGAGTTGTGATAATGGGATTTGATTTGAGGTTACCATGAAAGGCTTTTGTGCTGCAGATTTAATGCACAGTGCAAGTTTTGAAGCTTACTGAGCTAATTTGCTGCTATTGTCTTCTTGTCAATGTATAGACAGGAATGTTTAATCATATCTATAATTTTAGTAAATACCGGAAAACTGGAATGAATCATCTTGATATTAGTTATTAGACTATAGCCAAGTAATGAATGGAGAAGCATTCATTGTACTTGAAAGGAGGGTAGATGCAGTGATGGGATTGATTAATTTACTTCTTAAATTGTCAAAGCAGAGGACTCAGTGATTGGAAGAACCATTTCAAATATTCAAAGGGGCGAATGTTCTTGTGTAACATCTATTAATCATGGAGATTTTGGCCCGGCAGATGAATTGTGGTGTCGGCTCTCTTAATGCATGCTGCCACAGAATCATTAACTACGGCATTCGTTCAAGCCAGAACAGACACAGAGGCTAATCAGCAGCTGTAATGGACACACTTCATAATAGTCAGTCGTTTCCAGAATTGTAAGGAGATTGAAGCTGGGGAGGCTGAGAGCACACTATGAAGGCAGCTTTGATCGTAAGAGCTGAGAAAGTGATGTGCCTATATACTCATTATTTTACCTCCAGACTTGTGTCTGAAGAACACAGAGGATTTTCAACATTTAAACCAGAGTATTTTCAAACTACAAATGTCGTCCCATTCTTATAGCTACTGAAGCGAAGTAAGTTCTCCATAATTGAGGCAACTTTATTGGCACTGTTCCCATGCAAGTGTATGTACTAGTACCTGTGTTAGATGTTTCATCTTTATTAGCCAGAGCATGGTAAGCCAAGCTCTTCATGCACTAATCCCCAGCTAAAGAAACAGCTTTCAAGGAATTAACATCAAAAGTAAAGCTTTGCGTGCCGACGGGGGAGCTTTCAACAGAGCCTGCCTCAACTATCTCCTAAGTATTTTCAGAGCCTCGGGGATGAAGTGGAAGTTAAGTTTAACTTGCTCTGTGTTCTTCAGCAAGTCTTTGACCTTGTTCTCAGGTCTCTTAATAATCCCTGATACTTTTGATTCAGTATAGCGCTTTTGGTGATTCCACAAGGCAGTGCCAGAGGCCTGTTGCCCATTTTACTCTATGACCGAGATTCCTCAGTAGAGGAGCGAAGGTACAGGTAGTTGAGGTTTTGTGTCGGCACCAAACACACAGACATTACAATAATGCTGGTTAGATGTGGCAAATGTTTGACTCTCTATTTATGACATTCCATCTTGAAGTCCAAATGACTTCATTGCTAAGTGAAAAATATGGCAAAATATATGAGGAGTTTCTGTTATAATTTTCTTGATGAGGTAAAATGTTTTAATACTTATGAAAGTTATTTTGTGAAACCTCATTTGATCTAATTAAAATCAGTCCTCTTGTTCCAACACCTCATATTTTTAAATTGGGCTTCATATCATGTTTGTTTGTAAATCTCTATAAATTTGAGTCTTTAAAGCAACTTCTGCCTTGGCTATGGCACTTCTGCCTCCTGAAGCTGCTTTCAAATGACAGTCATTTGGCCAGTTATGATTGCTTTCACTTGCTTTCAATACTTGCTCATGCTTATGTTGCCATAACTCATTTACCCTTTCATAGACTGTGACACCTTGGATTGAGCTCAGGGACAGTCTTGACTGATTCATGGCGTCTCTCCAAAGTACAGTTGGAGAAAACGGCTTTGGAAGCTTTGCTTTGTTGCTCAAAGCAATAACAAAACATATACCTCCCCTCTCCTGAGGTCCATAACGAGTTCTCTATGGTGCGATAAATCACATGTCTACCTGATGTTAACATCCCATCAGGCAATCATCAGGCAATCTTCTTTCTCTATTCTAAATCTGTCCGTATGGCTTTCTTGAAAGAAGTCCTATAGGATTTATTTTGACATGTGTCATGTAAGAAGTGGGACTCGTAAGAAATAGGCTGAGCTTTTCACATCACAATATTTCCATTTTACACAACTGGACAGATTTACATTGTTTTATATATATATATATATATATATATATATATATATATATATATATATATATATATATATATATATATGTAAGTCTCCCATCAACAAAAGACATGCTGCAGACATTTCCCATTTATGGTTTTTAGGCTGCTATAACTAGTAAATATGTTGGAAAAGTGTTGTTTGTCCCTGATTCCTGCAGAGTCACAGTTTGAATTTGTTAAACTGAAAAAAAGAAAAAAAAAATCTAGCCTTCAGAAAACAAAACAAAGGCAAGGTACACAAAGAAAGTAAGAAAGCATTTTCTGAATTATTAGATTTTTTTCTCAAATAAAAGTGAGCCTAACAAAAACTCACAGTTTGAAAAAGTACTGTATAATTGTATCATTTTGGGTTTAGTCAAGCTAAACTTTTGTTGCAAAAATACCTTGGGTGTGTGTGTTTGTGTGTGTGCAAGTTACATTAGAGCTGCGATTTTACATCATATGATATAAATACATAAGAAAACAAATACTGTATGATATAATTTGGACCAATATTTACCAGATTTCTGAGTTAGCTTTTCCAGGATTGTGTGCCATCAGTGGATTCATCGCAATCTTGAGTATTTGGTGATTTTTTTCCAGTTTCCAGCTGGCTCCAAATCTGATTCCTCCTGGCAGAGGTCTTTCTGTGTGGAGTTTGTATGTTCTCCCCGTGCTTGTGTGGGTTCCCACCGGGTACTCTGGCTTCCTCCCACAGTCCAAAAACATGCATGTTAGGTTGGTTATTCTAAATTACCCATAGGTGTGAGTGTGTATGGTTGTTTGTCTCTGTATGTGACCCTTTGATAGACTGGCGACCTGTCTAGGGTGACCCCTGCCTCTCGCCTATAATGAGCCAGGACAGGCTACGCCAGACCCCCGTGATTATAACTACTCTTGTTATTGTTTGTAGTACGACTACTAATTATAATACCAGCAACAATGACACTTGGATTGTTAATATTTTATGATATATTGTTATGATAGACCTTGTGGTTTTTGTTGCTGTAGATGTCTTTTCTGTCAATATTATATTTATTTTTAGTTGTAGTAGTTGTATTAGTATTATTAATATTAATATTATTATAAGTGTATTTACAAGTATATGTACTTCTCCGTCTAAGCGTATGTGTGCATCGGTACGAGTATATATTTGCATGTGTATATGTAGATGTATATGAGTGGATGCTTGCATGTTTATATTTGGATGCAAGTTCATACATGTATGCAAATAACACAGACATTCAAAAGACCTTATAGACCTTCGTGCATCACACACCCACACACAAACTGCACCTATCACTGTCTTGCCTTTCAAATAGTCTTGTCCTTTCATATTTCACATTGGTAATATTTGTCATCTGTGTAAAAAAAAAAAATTGAATTCAAATGTTTATAAAATATGTTCCATCAGACTGTCGAAGAGGACTGGTGAAAGACACACACTGTCACACATATTCACGCATCTTAGGAAAACTAACATCTGCTGCAAGATTAAAATCCATATATATGTAATAGATAAAGGTTTTTACCAAATCATGGTACTAACCATAATATATATACAATATACATTTAATATAAATATAATTTACGAGATACTTTTGAATTATCTTTATAATACCAGTAACAAGGCAACTATGTAAACCCTGTAATATCATTCAGTTTTTCTTGTAAAAAAATAAAAATTATGCAAGATTTTTATTATATATATATATATATATATATATATATATATATATATATATATATATATATATATATATATATATATATATATATATTATTTATTTATTATTTTTTTTAAGTTTGGATGCATTACAGAAAAAAAGTTGAGTTTTATCTGGGTTTTTGATTCATATATTGCTAGTGCTACTGAACGAGAATGGTATGAATTAAGTATATCTATTACCATTTAGTAGTATAACTAATAAACTATTAGTGGATATTATATGTATTTTTTACGAGTATGGTTTATTTTGTTATTTTTTTCTTCCTAGGAGGAAAAAAATTCTAGTTCAAACCTAAGTACTAGTCCAAACCACACAACATTCAGTTTTGTTAAATTGTGCACAATACACATCATGTTTGCAAACAAGAGAACTTAAGCTACAATCTGCTAATCACCTGGTCGGCATCAGAGGTTCACACATTATGAGATTTTTCTCCAGACTCCCCCCTGACTCACATGTTTCCTTTATGCAGTTACAGCTGCTGGTTTGCATTAGTCAGACAGTCATTAATGTTGCAAGTAGCTTTGGATGAATTCACCTGTTTTGCTTACCAAGTAGTTCAGAACTGGAAGTTTTTCACACATCGCCTCTCTCTTGAATCTGTACTGATTTATATATCAAAGATACCCTACAAAAAAAATTTAACCAACTTCTACTCAGTTTTCTTTTCAAATTCAAACAAGCTTTTTCTACAACCTCTCTCTACATTGCTCTTCTGGGTTTTCCTGCTGATGTTTCCTCTTATCCTGTCCTTTGAACTGCCTTCCTAATGTGTCTTTTATTTAACATGCACAGGTCTGAACCCTAGACCATATAAGAAGAATTAAACAAACCCCCTGTGTCCTCACACACACATATTCTGAAGAATGCTTCAGAAGCCTCTTTTTTCCTTTCACTGCAGGAGATCGTATTGTGCAGATGGGCAGAAACATGTCCAGGAAGCCAGCTGGAACATGCATAACTGAGTTCAGTTACTATTTTAGGGCTTCGTTTATGCTAACTTATTATGATAATTTATACTACTTTAAATTCATTCTGCTCAAATCTGGCCAAATATCCTTATTTCAATCATTGTTTCTGAAATCTGAGCTGAATGCTACCAGAGCTGAAATGAGGATTACCAGAGCCCTGCTGGGACCCTCCATCACTCGGTCTGATTGGGGACTAGGCCAGTTGTAGTCACATGTGGGTCTGGCAAGCCTATCGTGTAGACCCACAAGTTACGGGCCAAGTTACTGTACTCAATAAATGAAACAACAGGACATTTTGGATTACACTGGCTAGTGGCCTAGTTAGTCAAAGAGTCAATAGTCCCGAAAATGATCTCAGTCAAAGGTTGCTCAATCAGAAGACCTAGCTGATGCAAAAAATAAAAGCTGATGAGTTAGACTCAGTCTAGCAGGTGCCCCCTGGTTAGACCTGATCTAGCAGCCTTCAAATGAAATTGAAGATACACTATATGGCCAAAAGTATCGGCTCACCTGCCTCGACTGGCATATGAACCTAAGTGACATCCCATTCCTAATCCATAGGGTTCAATATGACGTCAGTCTACCCTTTGGAGCTATAACAGCTTAAACTCTTTTGGGAGTCCACAAGGTTTACAAGCGTGTTTATGAAAGTTTTGACCATTCTTCCAGAAGCACATTCGTGAGGTCACACTGATGTTGGATGAGAAGGCCTGGCTCCCAGTCTCTGCTCTAATTCATCCCAAAGTTCATCCACACCAGACTCACCAGACTCTGTCATCCAGGTCTTTATGGAGTCTTGCTTTGTGCACTGGTGCACAGTCATGTTGGAAGAGGAAGGGGCCCACAAAGTTGTGAGCATGGAATTGTCCAAAATGTCCTGGTATGCTGAAGCATTCAGAGTTCCTTTCACTGGAACCAAGGGGCCAAGACCAGCTCCTGAAAAACATCTCACACCATAATCCCCCCTCCACCAAACTTTACACTTGGCACAATGCAGTCAGTCAAGTACCGTTGTCCTGGCAACCGTCAATCCCAGACTCGTCCATAAGATTGCTAAATGGAGAAGCATGATTCATCACTCCAAAGAACGCATCTCCACTGTTCTAGAGTCCAGTGGCGGCGTGCTTTACACCACATCCAATACTTTTCATTCCTTTTGGTGATGTGGGGCTTGGATGCAGCTGCTCGGTCATGGAAACCCATCCATGAAGCTCTCTGTGCACTGTTCTTGAGCTACTCTGAAGGCCACATGAAGTTTGGAGGTCTGTAGCGATTGACTCTGGAGGAAGTTGGACACCTCTTTGCACTATGCGCCTCAGCATCTACTGACCCCGCTCCCTCAGTTTACGTGGCTAAGTTGCTGTCGCTGCTGTTCTTGTAATACAGCTGACACTTGACGGTGGAATATTGGTCTGCATGCCGAGGTGCTTGATTTTATACACCTGTGGCCATGGAAGTGATTGGAAGACCTGATTCCGATTATTTGGATGGGTGAGTAAATAGTTTTGGCAATGTAGTGTAGTTTCCTCAGGCTGCTTCCATTATTTGACCCCTAAACCCTTTCCAGGCTAACCCAAAACCAATATCTTACAGTTACCAGCACAGCAGGATATGTTTTTTTTTTTTTTTTAATTGATAATAATAATAGCTATGCTAAGTTAATATCTACGTTTTGACATGGGAGTCATGGGAGACTTACATGTGTTGGGATCCCGCCCCTGGTGGTCGAAGCTGACAATTTTTCTTACTTACAGATTAAATTCAACTTCAAAAGGTGAATGTTGCCCCTTTATTCTTTACTCTTCATTGATTATTTTAAAAGTACAGCACTCTCTGAAGCAGAAGTTTATAAAAGTCAATTTTAGCTTCTGTTTTATGGTAAACAGAAAAGATTTTAAACATAGGGATACTTATGCCATAGCTATATTTTAGAATATCCCGTATATCAGCACTCTTCATCTTTTTTTAATGTTTTCATTTTACTTTACTGTTGCCAATGCATGTCAGAAAGCATTCTGTATGCAGATGGAACTGTATCAACACATTTACTGGTTGTATTTAATCTGGCAGAAAATATCATCACTGACAATTGTTACTAGGGAGACACAAATCTGTGTTCCCTTTGTATAGACTACTGGCTATACATCCAGTCCCTTCCCTTGGGTTATACACCTATTTTTTTCCAGCAGTGCATGACTGCTGCATTATTTTTTTAGTCATAAATTGTGTCATTAAATTTAAACTGGTAATGTAGCATTGCAGATGAAAATGAAACAGTAAAGTTTTGCTTGTAATAATGTCACACAATTATTTGTAATGCACATTTATCTATAATTGTAGGATGACTAGCATATGTGTACCTTTAAGCACATTGTCACAGCAATTTGACATTGTCAGCATGTGTCAGTTGTTAAAGTTTCTGTTATGTCTGAGTATCATCCATCTAGAGCCACCACATCACATCAAGTACCACACATCAAAGCTGCACAGCTACTGGAAGGCTGCCTGCAAAATTGGGTGGAGTATTTACAGTACCTCTTTACTCCCCTTTTTTTTTTTTGATAATTTTGTTGGCTTCAGCATGCTGTTCATTTGTCTTTCTTTAGACTGCCTTACTGTAGGCTCACGTGTACCCATTAGAGGCGTCAGCAGCATTGTTGTCTATTGACTTTGATTGGGCTGATGTAACAAGTTGCAAAACTGAATTGTTTTTTTTTCTTTTTTTTTTTTGGAACTGCCTTTTAAAAAGCATTGCTTGCATAGGAATATTTTGGATTTAAACTTGGGTGTCAGCCAATCAATCTCCAACTTTCCAGCCAAGGTGCTAGCCTTGGTGATAGCAGGCAGAATGGGGGAAAATTGATTATTGGCCTGTGCAATCAGCCCATCTTTTATCACCAGACTTTATGGCCATATGACCAAAAACCAAGCCCGGGGAGGACCTTCAGATATAGTGGAGCAATCTGGTATGCATTGCATTTGTTTGGTTGTGGACACAGGATATTTTTATATGTTGCATGTTAACTAGCTGTTACTCTTGAAACTGTCTTAGCAGAACTTTTTCCCAACCCTTGATATTCCCCCTATTGCAAGTGTTTCTGATTAATAGAATCCAGTGGCATTGATAGCTGCCACTGTCAAATTGCCACCCATTATCACAAGGCTGTGTCAAAGCTATCATATTCATACGCTGTCAAGTCTTTCTTGCGTAAAAATCAGGGAAAAAATAATTTACTATTTATTCAGGACTCAGCAAGGGTGAACCTACTGTTAGAGTTTATTTCAATCCAGGTTGAAGGCACACCTGTACTCAGCTGCATTTGAGTAAAGCTTCAAATCCACACTGCTTCACTTTTAAGCTTAAGTTTCAAACTTGATGACATTTCAACCACTAATTTTATCTATTGTTTGTTTTCTTTCATTCTTTTTTAAATTTTAAACCATGCTTTTTATTTATGTGATGTTTTAATGTCTTTTTAAAATACTTTTTTTTAATCACCGTGTTGTTGAATTGTGTTATACAAATAAACTTGCCTTTCCTTGCTTTTAAGAGATGCTCCTCCGCATCAATGTTGCCGCAACACTACAAAGGTCAAAGTTAGCCCTCACTAGGTCTTCAGATTATGTTTTTGTCAAGAATGAAAAATGTAATCAATTGACAGCCCCAGTTTGAACACAATATCACTGGTTTTCAAAAACAGAAATCTACAGATGCACTATAGTTTTCATGTCATACTGAAATTCTGTTGAAAAATTAGTGCCTTTACTTTTCAGGCTTTATCAGAAACACTTTTAACATAAGTGGTCCTCCAACTTCTATTTAGTCAATCAATAGGAACTCTTAAAGAATACGTCGATAAAGTTGACAGAATGCTTTTCCATGTTTTAGGACTTTCTAAAGTGTTGCAACAATGTATTCTTACTTCATACTTCATCATAACCCCCAAGAAAGAGATGTCATCGGCCTAGTAAATAAAAAAGAGTTCATTTTAAAAGTAAGGTTTTTTAAAAAGCATCAGGAATGAAGCGATCAGTTGTGCTTTGTACAACTGCTTTTTGTTTTGTTTCTTTAATGTCTTGGAAGAAAGTGTGTATTTCGTTGTGAGGAAGCAGCAACCATCTTCCAGCTTTAGCTGAACTGCCATCACAACCGTTTGGGACGGTTTCTCCAGTTGACGCCTTTTTTACTGCAGATTTGACTCTTGCTTGATTGATTGGATTGATGCAGGTTTACTGGACTTATTGTTTAAAAATGTAACAAATCTGTTTATTTATTTTTCAATTATATCTTGGATTGGAGGTCTGTGTTTGCTCCTGATGGCAGCAGGAGTTGTGCACATTCATGAAGCATTTCTCATAGAAAGCTTACAGAATTTCAATCCATCAGAAGACACTTAAGAACCTCCTGAGATTTGACCGATCAGAAAACATTGAAGACAACATCTAATTTTCAAGATAGTTTAATTACTTTTGACATTTTCTTCATTGTTTTAAAGTAATTACCAACTGTTTTGAGGTATGGTGCGTCCAAAGCTAATATAGAAGTACCCTAGATAAGAGAACAAAAAGACTAGATGAAAAAATGGACATTTGGTGTCCATTTTAATTATTACATGCCATGTGTATAGAAGCATCTTCTCATTTCCTGTCCATATCTGCCGTCCAGAAGCACTTTGGAGATTTTAAGACAAGTCCCCAAGTTAAATCCAGCCTTGGAACAAAGCCTGGTAATCCATAACAGATGCTCCACTGGAGCCCAGTTCCATTCAGTACATGAGCCACTGGGCTTTATTAAACCCAATTTGGGCTGAACACTGTGCGGTGACACTGCCAGGCCTTTTGCTGTGACCCTCTGGCCTCTTTTGTTGTCTTGAGATTTAGCGGGACCCTGTATTTATGCCGTTTTTTGTTCGTGTTGACCATGTCTGCGGTGGAACAATGGTATATCCTGAATGGGTTTGGGGTTCACTTCCTTTAATTATGGATAATCTTCAGCAATCGTGTTCTCACCTCATCCTAATTGGCTGTGATAACAATAGATGTCATAGTAAATATATTTTACAGAATGAAATGATTATACTTCAGTTTGATGTATTTTCAATTTGTTTTTCTGTTTTTGTGTGGTAGACAGTGGATTGCCCTTTTATAAATCTAAACCGCTGAGACAAAGAGCACTTTATTTTCTTATGACATTTTTCAGCGGTCTTTAAAATATATTACACCTTGTTAACTATTATGAGAACAGATATAAATATGTGTATTTGCACCAGTTTACTGGAGTGCTATGACTCAG
Source organism: Xenentodon cancila (assembly GCA_014839995.1). NCBI lineage: Eukaryota > Metazoa > Chordata > Actinopteri > Beloniformes > Belonidae > Xenentodon > Xenentodon cancila. The sequence continues at coordinate 20,669,760 of CM026213.1, read as the reverse complement.
GATGAGCTAATTCTGGCTATCGAGGGAACGATCCGGAGATCTAATTTACGAGAGGGATAGACTGGAAAAAAAAAAGAAACTGTTCTCTGTTTGTGTTCTTTGACGATAAAGTGCTTCTGGCAATGAGATATGAGGCTTTGAGGTCAAGTGATCCTTGTTTTGTTGCTGCTTCATTCAGTCTCTCCGTGCTCGGCAAGCTAACACTGTCTAGTCAGTTGCCTGCAGATGTCAGACTGATGTTTTGTCAACAAGGAGAGCAGATTAATTAGTGAGCAGGCTGTCAGTTTCAGCACTGTCTGCGCTCAGACTGATCATTAAAGTGGATGTCTGTACTAAGTTGAGACATCTGGCTCTGACAGTTCCCGCATAACTTTATGTAGTAGTGTATATATCTTTCAGAATTTGCATAATGAAAATGGTAGAAAGTCTCTCTTTTTCAAACATTTCTGTACTAAGAAAGCAAAAGTGTTGCTGACTTGTTGAATGCAGACACATCTGATGCTTTTGCAAAAGTGTAATGAATTTGGTCACTGAAACAACAAGATTTGATTGAAAGCAGAGATCATAAATAAATAAATAAATAAACTTTGGCTAGTTTGGGTGATGATCAAATTAGGAATTCCATGCCAAATGACAAGCAATTAATGGAAATTAGTTGTGCAATAAAAGATCAAGTCATTCACATTTCTTATTTTCTAAGCTTCAGAATTGTTTCATAAATGAGGAAAGCAGTTTCTTTTTTTTTTAAATAGAAGAGACATATTTTTTGATGTGGTAAAATTGTCTTGCCACATGTCTCCTCAAGCTTCTGTGCTGATTATATTTTGACACTGAAGAAGCACCAGAATGTGAGTTAGTTGGTGCTAAAGATAGCTTTCACTTTCAGAGTCGGTAGTTTGATTAATATGGAGCAGCAATAAAATTCAGAAGCCCTGAATACAGCCAGCGCTGTTGTAGGTGAGGCCGGGTGTTTGGGAACATGATGGATGCTGCGGTGCTCTGGGAAACAAGGAGCAGCCTGTCATTCATTTAACATGTACAAGTCAGAGTTGTATCAACAGCCATCAGACAGAGCTGAAAAAAGGTGAACAAGTTTAAAATCCAGCTGCTCAGCAATTAACATTTAACATTACCATCCAGTAAACAAACAGAAAAAAAAAACAATATTCTCAATGTTCTCTGTGCAACATAGTTGAGAACAAGGGTCTTGATTTTTTTAAATAGTTGTATAACTGTGTGTTTTTTGTTTTCTTAATTGAGAAAGCTATAGCGCTGCTGAACAAAGAGACCCTGGCATACCCTGAAGAAGCACTGGTTTAAAATATTCATTTTACTTGCCTAAAAATCAGCAGGGCTTCATAAAATATTTCCGATGCTGAATCGCTAGGATCCAGCTAAGATCCGGTATTTACTTCTGTCCTGATCGATCCAGTCAGAAACAGACTGTCTTAAAGACACACCCAGGATGCATTTAAGGACGCAATGAGATTCAGACACTCAAAACACTTTCTAAAGTGTTCTGGGACACATTTATATAGTGGTGTAAACACAATGAGACCTGGGCCACTTTGAAGGGCTGTCTACATAAAAATAGACTGTATAAGAAGAACCGGACAAATATGAAGTCTCTTTTTCTTTGTTCTGCTTAGCACCATATTGCAAATGGCCAGAACAAACAGGTTCAGGAAGACAACTGGGGCATGCCCACCTTAGTTCAACGATGGAAAAATATTCTCTAATATTCATTCATTCTTACCAAATCTGTCCAAACAAGCAGTAGTTACCAAAACAGCATTTACAAATGAGTGCTACCAGAACTGAAATGAGTAGTGGCAACTAGCCATGAGCATTCTGGCATGTGATTGGTGGGAACATGTATGCCTGCAGGGATGTAGAGCCATTGAAAAAGCAACTATCACTCAACTCTGTAGCAAATGAAATGAATTACAATAACTCATGGTCAGCCCTTAGAAAGATGAATCAAAACCAGATCAGTTTGCTCATCAACAACACCTCACTAGAACATACTCAGAGTTCTCCTCTTGTGACTGGATCACAGAGGACAAGAGGACTGGAGGACAGGCGTTAATACCAGATCTAACCAGGGCCATGAGCAAGTAATTGTTGACACGCATATTTAGGAAGCAGGGTTTGTGGAGTTTTATCTTAAAAATCAATATACCTCATAATAATGTAGTATTATTTGGTATTATAAGTGGCAGTTTCAATATACTCTAAGATGACACATTTAAATGGATATTTAGCACCGTCCTTCTGGCTTGATTTCATATGGGATTTAAAAGGTTTAGAATTTGTAGCTTTTATAAACTGTATTGCAAAACATGGGCATCGCCAGGCACTCTGAGAATAAAAGAGCCAAAGCTTCATTATTGTATTATTAATCATAAAAAATATTAATATACTATTATATAAATAATATATCTGTTGAAATAAACTTTTTAAACAAAAAGACAACTAAAAATTAGACACCCTTCTACTGTGTACTGTGCTTTCAGCATTTTTTTCTTTATTTTCTTTCTTTCTTTCTTTATTTTCTTTCTTTATTTATTTTTTTCAAACACTGGACGTAAATAGTTAATTGCCTTTCTTATCATGCACACAATCCTTTTGAATCTAGAATTGATTTTGAGTCTAAACCTTGCCTCAAGACATGTAATCAAATTCGATTGTGTGCTATATAAAGTTTTAAAATAAAATAAACTAGTGCAGTTTGTCCAAGCTGTACCTCTGTCTTTTACCTGAAGACAGCTGGGATGAAGGGCACATGGATAATGGATGAAAAGATGTATAAGGGAAGGGGGAGGGGGGGGGCAGTGAGGCAACACATCTGATTTGTTACTTAGTTGTATTTTATCTTTCCGCATTGTCTTATGAGGCTTTACCTTTCCTAATCAATAAACCCAAGAGTCTCAATGCAATCACCAATTATATATTATTATAAAATCAAATCTATAATATAATTACTGTGTCTTGATTCCATTCTTTACTGCTGTGCTCTGCTTCTTCATTACCACTTCTTGCTAGAAAGGGATGTTTATATAATATTCTTCTTCATCCCTGCGTCTGTCAGCTGGAGTTGTTTGAAATGGCTGCACTTTCAGCGATGTTGATCTTATTAGGTTATAAACTAAAACACAGTACAAAGTGCGTTCCATTTGAAATAATGACAAAAGCTGGTCAAGCCTCCTCCCGTGGAAAATCGGTGGTCTTTTCTGGTTTATATTGATACCTTTTACAAAAGAGGAAATCTTAATCAGCGTTGTATTGTCGGTATCTTTAGTAAAGCATTATCCTGAAACTGAGAAGATTATCTCTGTACATATTTTATTTTATGGTAGAAGTGGTTTTTAGGCTGAAGAATTATTGTTTTCATATGACAGAATTGAGTGTTGTAGAATTTTATCCTAGGAGGACATAATTATAAACAAATGTTAAAAAATAATAATATTCATGGTAATTGCTCACTATATCTCACCGCTAAATAGAGCTGCTCGTTTGTCTGATATACTTCAAATTAGTGACTATCCCGCCACATTTTCAGACTTGCTGAATGTGTTTCTGGGGACTTGAGTGAGGTCAGTGTCAAATGGTTTTGAAATTAATTCAGTGATCTCTCATTTAGGAGTATTTTCCTGGGCAGGCACATCCAAAATGACCTCTACCACAAGGCAAAATCACAGGAACTCATGTAATAGAGACGATGTCACACTTCTACAGTCAGAAACACACTTGTTTTATCACCATCTTCCCAAGATACATTGCAAAGCATCCTTAGGCAACACACTGGACCCTAATGAACTAAAAAGTCTGTTTCCATTTGGGTTGTTTTATGCAGTGCATTTCCATTACCAGGAACGGCTTAGGAAAGAGAATTTTTGGGAACCTTTACAGTGGCAAAGCACATCCTTGCAGTGATTTAGGTACTCAGTGCAGCACTGCTGTGTGGGGGAGATGTGTTGACTCAGTACTGATTGGATATGCTGTGGGCTGGAGATTATGTTCAGTTATGCCAAGGTCCTCTTCTGGTAAGAGTTGTCTCTACAGATCTACTCCTGGCCACCATTGCAGCAAAGCAAAAAGAAATGCAGAAACTATCTCAGCCCCTTCAGTGTTGATGTTGTCGTTCAGATTATAATTTTTCTAATCTTCTTCTTTAATGTCTTTATCGTTTCCTCATTTGGCTCTGGCAAACAACACATGTGGTACACTGCCGACATCAGGTGGTATGAAGTGATGGCCGGGTCACTAGATCCTGTCGGGTCTGTTACTGCAAATGGAGCTGAAAGGACTGAGAGGCCGTCTGCCCCATTACAATTCCAGCCTTCCAGGGTTAACCTCAGAACGGAAATGGCTTCAGTTTCAGCCTCACATGTAAGCTGCGGTGGATTTAAACATCTACTAAATGAAATTAATGTTGCTCATGTGGTGCATGTTTAAAAGCTTTCCTATTGGGGCATATTGATTCAAATAAGAATCAAGATTCTTATTTCATAAGATTAATAATGCATTTGCAGATAAAAATCATTTCTTCCCCCCCCCCCTCATTCAGCAAAGCCAATTTGCTTGTCTGTCTGTCTCTTCAGGCAACCATTATGACATTTTGATGTTGATGATTTGAAGAACATTGTATAAAGTCAGTGAGGAAATTGTTTCAAATATCTGGTTATTTACATCTGCTTTTCCACACAAGGTTTGTTTGTTTGTGTTTGATAGATAGATAGATAGATAGATAGATAGATAGATAGATAGATAGATAGATAGATAGATAGATAGATAGATAGATAGATAGATAGATAGATAGATAGATAGATAGATAGATAGATAGATAGATAGATAGATAGATAGATAGATTTAATTTAATTTCACAGTTTGTCCTTGATAAAATTTCTGCATTTCTGAAGTAAATGTTCCCTTCATTCTTTCTGTGTTAGAGCTACTTCAGACTTTAGCATGTCTAGACAGGTTATGACACGGAAGCAGCACTTTAATAGCAAAACAAGAGTTTTCACCGGATATCTACAAAACACAATATCGTTGCATTCAGCATGTAACACACTCACAGGAGGTATATATGTAAAACAAGTAAGAAAACAGACTTGGAGCATAAAAGTGTACTTTGATTGGCACCTACATTTGCAAAACCAGTCATTAAGCATCTTTTATTGGCAGCTGTATTAATTAAAACAGAATAGTGTTTTTTACTTTGACACTGAAAAATGAAGCTTTAACACAACTCCAGCACAGAAAAGCCCTCAAAATGCCATTTTCTAAATCATTTCCTTACTTAATGACTTTTTTTTTTGTCTGTGTCAGAGGCAGTTACCTGTTGCTTTTTGTGGTGCCAGTAATTTTTTTATGAGAAGAATACATACTGCACTGTCCAGTATAAAGTGCTTATTCTCATTGTTTTCTTTATAACCAGTGAGAATGTTTACTCATTATCTGTTGAAACTAAGCATTAATCACCTTAAAGGAGTCTGGAAATTGATTTTAGACTGTTTATTATGCTTCTATTGAATTTTCTAACAACCTTATTTAAAATTAGTCTTCAGCATGTAATACACAGAATAAATGGTAAGGACATAATTTAGAATATCTTCAGAACTAAAAGCAAATGAACCATCTGTTGATCCATTTTCTATACATACATTTTTTTTTTTCATCAGGTGATTGAAACGTAACCCAGTCATCCAACAGCAAGAAGCAGGGTACACCCCGGACAGGGCATGTGGGGCAACAGTCCTACAGTACACACAACTGGAAATCTCAATCCGCCCAACATAGTGTACATGTGTTTGGAGTATGGGAGGCAGGGCTCAGGGAAAACTAAAACAGGGAATATCCAAACTATACTGAGAGGCCACAGTCTAGTTTTGCACCTCAGGTGGGGCCATTGCTAACAGTGCTAATCACCACATTAGCATGCTGCTCCCTAAATGCACAAATTTCATGAACTTGTATTATTTAATGTTAACATCCAAACCTATTGCTCAACAACAACAAAAGGGGCGCATACATAAAATCGCACATGAGATGGATTTTAAATAAAAAGGTTGCCATGTTCAGAACTGAACTTTTGAGAACTAATACCTGACTTAGTGTCGGATTTAGTGTCGTACGTATAAAGTGCTTTTACTACAATTTGGAGGTCGTTCTTAGTTTTGACTGAGATTCACTACAGCCCAGTCAAAATACAACAGTATTGTTTCACTAAATTCCCATGTGGCATACCTTTAGGTAGACTGCGTTTCAGTTTGGCTGAATGATTGGTCTCATTATGTCTTTAGTCAAGGGAAATCTCACTTGGGTACCACTGCCACCAACAGAGAGGATTTAGTTTGAGCTGCCACTCCACATTATCTCTGCTTTGTGAATTTTCATGGAGAATTCTGATAACAAACCGGTGAACAGGGAATATCTGTGTATATTGAGACACATGCACTGCGTCACATATGTCTGGAAAAAGCGGTGGTGATTTACTGAATGTCTGGAGGGCCCTGACAGACATGACTCTCATTAGACTGACAGAGAGTTTTAATTAGTTGGAGCACAGCGGTGATGCAGGTGTTTCAATTTGTGAAGACAACTATGCCAAGAGCGTCTGGGCTCACACAGCTTCTTAAATACAGAACAGCATGAGTGAGATTCTTTCATGACCTCTGACGGTTTTAGTGACCTAAAGGAGTCTTCACATGAAGAGCAATAATAATAGCAACGACTAGTCAAATCAACCATACCCTCATGAAAAAACTACCGTGAGTTAATTTTTTCTGTGCTTCCAAAAGAACTTGGGTGGTCATGGCATGAAAAATGAGATGTTAGTAATAGACCCTTTGAGTCCTGTGGGTTGTGGGCTGGGGCGGGGGTGGGGGTCTTCTGGACGGGGGTTGCTTCCTACAGATGCCTTCGGATTTCATTAGATTTAGTGAGTTGATAAACACCTCAGTCTTAACTGTGTTTGTTGCTGCTTTCGTTTCAGTTTTTTCTGACTCAATAAGCACCCCTTTTATATTGCATTGTAACAACAAGAACTGAAAAAATTCTTGTGTTTTTTTTTTTATTTTATTTATATGGTTTATTTGTGTTGAAATGCATACAGGGGGTTTGCTTTGGAAGGGGGTTTGGTTAAAACCCTGGATGTGGGGACAGTAACAAGGCCAACATTGTCATTGGTCCTGTCTGCCGTTGTGTTGTAATGAAATTGTAAGAGCCTGGTAGGATCCACTGGCCTTGGAAAGTAATGTAATTACTCTCCAGCAGTTTTGATTGTATCAAAATTCTTTAGCAGCTGTTTTGATGCAACTTGAATACCAAATAGGCCTGAAAATCAAACTAGAACCATTCGATCAACATGGAAGGATCTGAGATGGTTGCTGCATTTCTGTTCATTGTTTTTGCATGCATGATATTTCTGGAGAAGTGTTCAACTGAAATGGGGAAGAGTGGGCTAAACATCTCTTGCCTACAGCATACCCAGACATGATTGAGTCAACACAACAACCCTTACTTGGAGGTTGGAGGTTTTCATTAACCCTAATCTTGGGGTTATGTTCTTTTGCCCCCTGTACCAGGGGTTCTGGGTATATTAAAATAGACATCCAATTTAAGCCAACACCATGCCTCACCCAGAAGGTTTTTAGGGCTGTACTAACGTGCCTACACCGAGGCAGGGACTGGTTTCAGCGCATTAAAAGTTTTTGATAACTCGTATTGGGCCCTGTTAACAGACACGTGTGAACGACAAATGCCCTGTAAAAGTCCCCTACTGCTAGAGGCCTACCTATAGCTATACGTTTTGCTGGGAATCATGAGAACATTGGAAATACAAGTACAACTAAACCAATGAGGAATGTGGCTTGGATAATTACTGGAAGCAATTTTGAAGTGATTTGATGAATAATGATAAAGGTAACCGCCAATCAAAATAGGATGTAATCCTCTGTGATGCTCACAGATGGTCAGCTCCATTTCTGTTTCTAACAATAATTCTTAACAGGAAAACTATATAAAACATCATCCACTGTACTTTATGGCAATGTTGTAATTTTCTACTATTTATAGTGATTTATTTTGACAAGCTAGTTGATGCTGTAGGACCAAAACAGTGCATGCTTTACTATAGAGCTCCACTAATTAAATGTATAATTAATATGATACATGATCTCGGTCTGAACATTAATGTAGATAAAAAAGGGGGAAAAAAAAGAAATTATCTGTAAGACACTGCCAAACCGACCTTGGTGCTGCTAGAGTTTCTGAAGTCTGTTCTTTACTGTTGTCCTCTTTGACAATTGCCTGAGTATCATCAAACTCATGTCAAGTCATGCTGAACACAATTGTTTTGTTGTTGTTGGGTTTTTTTTTCTCTTCCTTTTATAAAACAGCTCTTGTAACAGAATGCCAGGCTCTTCTGACTCCTCTAGTCAAAATTCCTTTTTGTTGAAACTGATGGATGGATGGACGGCACTAAAACGTTGAATTATTCTGCTTTTATCCTGAAGTGAGAAGATTAAGCAAAAATAAGCAATATATCAAATTAGTTCTTTGATTCATAGGAAACTAAAGTGTCCTCCCTACTCAGAAGGTCAGCCGGTCATCAGGTCTGTCTGGTTTGATCAACTTCAGAATTCAGCCTTTGTTTACGTTCATTATTTTTTTACTGGAAGACAATTCACAAACTGTCAACCAAGGTGGCTGTCCACCTTTAAATAAAATATCAAATATAAAAAATATGGATTAGTATAAAATATTAATCCCCAGCGCATGGGTCATATTTGACAAGTGTTGTTTAATTGATGTCCCCAAATGCCAGTACATTCATACATTGTAATACAGAGCCAGGTAAACCAAATACTTGTGCCAACACAGACCTTTGACTTCAGGACTGCCAGAAACTGTGGTAATTTAACTGCATCCGAATCTCACTTACACTGTCAGATTTAATATGGTGTTGATATTGGCATGTCTGTGCTGTACAAGCTGCACTGATCTGCAAAGCAAACCTCCACTGCAGGCATTCAAAACATGTTTGAAAATCTCAAAGGAAAGTGAACATGCATGATGCAACCAAAGAAAAAAACAAGATCATGTCTATTTTTGTTTGTTTAACACTCCACCTTTATTTTCAGCTCTGACAGCTCCAGGAAAATAACAATAATCATTTTTAACATGATATCAAGTTAGGTGATTAGGATTTATTTTATTTTATCCTCCTCAGTTCTTCCAGTCATCATGTTTCCATTACAGTGATATACCCGGTAGGATCCATTCACTTAGCAAACCCCCGCTCCATAAAACATTGGTGGCCATAGTACACCACTTCTGCTGTTTGGTAAACTCCAATTAGTAAAAGAAAAATTAGAAGGGTGCAAAGAAAAAGTGAAAAACAAAACAAAAACTGGAACAATAAGATCAACATTGAAGGAGCTGAGATGTGTCTGCATTTGTTTCCTGTTTATGTATATTGCAATGGTGGTGATAAATGACAAGCAATGGCCAATAATCAACAGGAAAAAGAGACAGCTGAACAACATCATGTCCTGCTCGACCATATTCCATCAGCAACAACTCAAAACCACTGACCACCCTGCAGCTTTTGTGGCCACATTGAATTCTTGCTTCAGAGCCATTTCTTTTAATTAATACACATGACATGTTCGAAGCCTCATAAAGAACCCCAGACCCCTACCAATGGAAACACACCTTATATCATTCTCTACACAAATGACTTGCTAGAACATTGCTGACAGTTTATGCAGTTTCATAGATTTGCATCTGCCAAAAACGAGGTATACAAATATCTGCACTTGTAGCAGAGCTGAACAAGCTAAAACATTTCTAATATTGTGATTTACATGAAGGCCTCTGTAATTTAAATCTTACGCTGGAAAATAGGAGGGATGTCTGTCTACTTTCTCCCTGTCATTACATCTATATTCATTAGGCTATGCCTGAATGGGTAATGTAAGTATGAGGGTGTGGAGGGACTGATATGTTTGATGTTAAGATTAATGAGCGGCTTGGTGCCGGAAACTGAATCATATTGATCTCAGGCGAGACAGATCTCAGGGGGACCAAGTACCCATGGCAGCAGTCCTGAACGCTGTGAAGCTTTGAATCAGTCCGAATAAAAAGTCAGAAACTACATTTGTCATCAGCAGTCACTCCACTGTCCTGCACAACATCCTCTTACTATAGTAACACAATTGTCTTTGAAGTTACCAGCTTTCACTCTCTTTGGTTGCAGTTAAATATCAAAGGACCTGGACGTCAAATGATGTGCTCTTTTTAGAGAGCACTATCTCTGAGAATGTGAGAACTGTGTAGCATTTTGTATGTGCGTTATGTGGATTTTTATGCCTTGCCTGTATTTTCTTACCTTAAGTAAATATGCTTTAGAAGGAGAATATCAACACCCAACATTTATCACCGTATATCTGGCATCATTGAGATGTCAAATAACTGTCTGTAAATCTAAGGGCTATAAATCTCCATCACTCAAATAACAGGACACAAATAAGGGCAATAACAAGGGATGTTGTCATGAGAGAAGAAAGAAGGTCAGGACATTGGCTCATTCTCAGTGATCCCTTATGGTGAGCATTATCGGCATTAGGGAGTGCAAGAACAAAGAGCAGCTCTAATGGCCATTACTTCTTAATAATGAGAACATTATTACTTGGTTTCTGTATTATTCATGACTTCCTCATTACACAAGCAATTTTTAATAAGGGGGATCACATTTCTGTCCACATGTGCCTCTAACTGTAAAGTATCAGTGAGGAACAATCAGGGACAGCTCAAGCAGCAACTGTTTACCCTGAATCATGTGTTTCCTGTGTATGATATCTGCAGCCCATGGGAATGTAAAATGTAGGATGTTACACAGGTGATTCAATGAAGGACACTCAGTCTCTGCGGTGCTGAGAGAAACAGCGTGCACTGACAAATCTGCCAAAAGCTTAGGCTTGTGTTGTAGAGGACAAAAAGAGCTCACATTGATACTCGGTTACATTATTCGTTTAGATACCACAAATCAATTTCACACTTCACTATACTTACATATTTAGCAGAGCAATGCATATTAAGGCTTAATTTAAACATAAAACTAAACCCTGTGTTCAGGCAAGAACATAGAAAGACATAATTACGCCAGGTTATTTGTTGAGTTTGATCCAAAGGGAGCGACTGTCTTTGCTTCCTACTGTAGCACTGATACATTGGAGTAAACAGTTTCTCTTTTGACTCTCTGCTTCGGTGCATATGTGGAAAATGAGCTTCTTGAAGTGGAGTGCTGCCATTTAGCTGGTTTGGAACAATTGTTTAAAAAAAACTCAAAAAATTAAATAAATAAATAAGTTGATACAATAATGAAAATGTGACAGCACTGTGTGGTGTTTTAAGGAGCCTTTGTATCCCGATCATTCTTCTTAAACTGCTCTTCCACATTCATGTGTCAATAAGGAATTTAAATTTTCAGATGTCTAAATGGTAATTTTTATAGAAATTTTTTTTGTTAACTGTTGGACACATCAAGCATTGAATGGAAAGAATGGGACAGCTAAAAAGCTTCAAATCTCACTCAAATAGGTTTGCGCAGACTGCAGTTAAAAATAAGTAAAAAACGTAAAATGAGACAGAGTTTTTCTAGAAGTAGGGCTCCCAAAGCAATTATAATACTGCTGTGTACTGGAAATAAGTAACTGTTTGCTGATAAGCTTAGCAAAGTACCTCAAAAGGTAGTGACTTGTCCCCACACCTTATTTCTAATGCCTCCAAGAGGCCAAAAATAAATCTTTTATTGCAGGTTTAAAGAACGCAACAAAGAAATAGATTGTTTTTCACATACTGCTGTTTTATATCACAGTAAGATAAATCATACCAAAGCTGGGGGAATAAACAACAAAGGGACAGAGAAAATAGTTGTACTGCAGGAGTAATAAAATCAATAAAACATTAACTGATCATCTTTCAATCTCTCACAAGCAGAAATGCTATTTTGCACAAACACAAAGAAATGAGGTGGGCTGAGGACTGGAAACGCACTGTAGGTTCAAGGTTTCCTGAGCGGGGCAGAGAAAGAAACCTGTGCCTGACTTCTATTTGAAATTGAAAGGTGTCCAGCTGTGCCATCACCTCAGCAGAAATTGGATGCTTGTACAGCTGACAGCCAGCCCAACTTGGAAAAGGACTGTCAGGAGTCATTTTAAAAACTTTTAAGCAAAGTGTGCAAACACATTGACTCCCTTATGATGAAGACAAAAAAAACGCTTAGCAGAAGACTGTAAGTGGATACTTTTGGACTAATTAATCAAAATATGAAATAGCTGGCTCAAACAAAGTTGTAGAAACAGCCCACCCAACCTCCTCCTCAGTGTACAGATATGTTAACTGAAGCCAGCCTCACACAACAAAATAGTACGATGATCTTGGTTCCAATTCTCCCTTTACAGCAACCATGATTAAAGCCTCAATTATTTCTGTTGTTCTACAATTTTTACATCCATGTATCCATCCATTATCTAGACCCACTTCATCCTATTTATGGTCAACGAGGTCTACTCGAGCTGCTGACAGGGGAAAGACAGGATGAACTGTTGACAGGCTGCTAGTCCATGGCAGCCCATTCTACTGATTATCACATTCTTTGAAGTTTCACACCACAAATGTGTAAAAATCTTACAACTCTTTTAGTTTAAAGCTTAAGAGAACATTCCTTGACCAAAATGTGTCTATTTAAAAAGCATTGCATTGCCTTCTACTCAGATTGCGCCACTGCCATGTCTTACGCTGGTAGCCCAGCCTCCTCAGATACCTATTACTGCTGCTTTACACCACATTTAAAAAAAGGCAAGGTATTCCAAACTGCTGTTTGGTGTTTGAGCCAAACAACATTTAGAACCTGCTTTTCAACCAGGAGGAGGGAAGCAGCCATCTCATCTGGGAGACAACCCCCAACGTACAGGCTCAGAGCCAGAAGAGCAAACCCAAGTGGGCTGAGCCTGGCTAGTCCCCATGGGTAAAGGCCCGTCTGGGGGAGGGTCTCAATAGATATGTAAATAGATAATTATGATTAGTTTGGATGCGTGAATGAAATAAATGCTTGTTTTAGTGAGTCAAACTAATGGCATCAGAGTGGTCACAGTTGCAAAATAGCAGACTTTAAAAGTGAAAGTGTTGAACTGACCTTTTGCAATTTCTTAAGCATCATAATATGGTGCTTAAGAAATTGATTTATTAAGGAGAGCCGATCTCCTTGAGAGGGGCTGGACCTTATTCTACTCTGAAGTTGCCCATGGTGAAAGGGGTTGGGCTGGAGTGGGCTTACTTGCAGCCCTCTGGCTCTGAGCCTGTTCATAGGGAGTCACCCAGATGAGAAGGTTGCTTCTCCTTTTTCTGGCTGAAGAGCAGTTTTTAACTGTTGTTTGGCTTATACACCAAATAAATGTACAATATGGCAACCCTGAAAATATTTCAAGGTGAAAATATTTCAATGTTTCAATAATATGACTACGTCCTTTGCAAAAAGCAGAATTTAAATCTTTTTAAGTTCAAAAAACTTTGGGATGCGTTATCCCAGCTTGTTGATTTGGTTGATTAAAATTGTGATAGTACAAAAGAAAGAAAAGAAAAAAAAAGGGTTCTCTCAGTTATGTGCATGAAGTTCTTTAAAGAACATTACCTTCTCTTACGTCAGGTCAAAAGACATTTCTTCAGGGCTTATTTTTTACTGAATCTACAAAGAAAATTCCAACTATACCTATTGTCAGGAGAAAATGTTTCACACTTGTAAATTACACATGGAGAAAGAGAGAATCAGTGCTGTAGGCAAAGAATCACACGAAACTTGTCAAGTGGACTACCAATGAAGTCACAGAGTACTTGCAGTTTTCACAAAAATACAGTCTGACACGTTGCCCCTGAGTGAGGAACCGTCACTGACCCGCCGCAATTCAAATCCAAACTAAAGACCCACCTGTTCAGGTTGGCAGTTGGCTCATAATAGCATTTAATTTTTTTTAGTTTTTATACTTTTATTTATGTTTAATTGGATTTATTTACTAGAATCTTTTTATTGTTCTAAGTATCTATGTATCTTATGAATTTTTGTGTTCATGTTTTTATTTGATTTTTATTGTGAAGCGCTTTGGTCAACCCTGGTTGTTTTAAAAGTGTTATACAAATAGAGATTGATAATTGATTGATACAGTTGTTAATATTCATTGTAAATGAATACATAAATGTATTTTAGTATAGCATTGTGAGAAACCTTCAAATTGTTAATTTGTGTGCTTTTCCTGCCTACAATAGCTCCTTAGAGCACCATTCCAACAACTGTTCCTCCAACAGATGTCCTTCCATCCAACCATATGAATCACACCCACAGAAAATGTTCACACAAACTTATAATGAATGTGAAACTGCAGGAAATTGTTTTAAAAGGAATAAAACAATATGTATGACCAAAATTGAAAACTTGTAGTTCACACAAAGCAGCAGTGGTGCTGTAGGAGAAATTATAATATTTAATAACTGTTAGGTGTAAAGGATCTAAAGAGCCACTTCCTACACCTACAATCCTGCCGGTGAAAAAAAACAAAACAGTTTGAAGACCAAGTATAAAAACACAAGTATCTCCTAATTCAGACAGGTAATTCATAAATAAGTAGCTTGTGGTTGTCACTCCAGTAACATTTTGCTCATGCAAAGGAAGAATAATTTAAAAAGCTTCAAAAGTAATATAAATGCATTGGATACATCCACCCACACTGGAAATTGTAAATGAAAATTTCTTTACTCAGAGGTGGAAGCAGGATGCAATTTTAAAGAATATTATTATAAATTAGAAATGAAATTGCTTTATCATGTAGCCAACCTACAATCCTGTTCTTTGATGATATTTGCTGGTTTGTTGCCAGGTCAAAAAAGGAAGATTTTTGTTTTCTTTAATCACCCAAAGCACAATACAATGTACACACCTATTTAATCAATCCATTATCTATACCCGCTTACTCCTTCTCAGGGTCATGGGGGTCTGTTGGAGCCTATCCCGATGCATAGCAGGCGAAAGGCAGGGGTCCACCCTGGACAGGTCGCCAGTCCATCACAGGGCCACATACAAAGACAGACAACCATGCACGCTCACATTCACACCTACGGGCAATATTTTTAGAAGTATCAATTAACCTAGTATGCATGTTTTTGGACTGTGGGAGGAAGCCGGAGTACCCGGAGGGAACCCATGCAAGCACGGGGAGAACATACAAACTCCACACAGAAAGACCCACCGGGTGGGGAATCGAACCAGGAACCTTCTTGCTGTGAAGCAACAGTCCTAACCATTAAGCCAACTGATTAATATTTAACAAAAAGAAAAGTTTTAATCTCCTAAAAACCGATCATGTAAGCGAACACATTTTAAAAAGACGAGAACACCAAGTGCCCCAGAGAAGAGGACGTAGGAACAGCTGCCATGTGCTACAGACACTTATTTAAAACTAAGACTACACAGACTGTATCCATGCAAAGATGACCACTCAGAGAAAGAACAAACAACAAAGCACAAAACACCAAGCCAGCAGTCAAAGAATAAGAATAAAAATGTACTTTCTACAGCTTTTACGTTGAGTGTTAGGCGCCATCATAACTCATACTCCACTGAAAATCCCATGTGATTCATGGAATTACAAGTCTCTGAGTCAAATAAAAATGAGTTTTGATCCCTGACCGTTTCTGTTACTGGGAGGACAGTACAAAAGCAGCACTACAGAGAACTGTCATGGGCAAACATACAATATTTGCTTTATTCTGTGAGAGAATAATGCCTGAAGGGGGACTGATTTTTTTGAAATGTCTATTGATTTTTATTAGATATGAAGATTCTATAGAGGCGCCAATCTCCCAGATCTTTTCCTCCGACTTTGACACACACAGTCACCAACAGCTTGGGGTGCACATAGCGTTGTGAGGCAGCATTTATCTCCCCTTGTTTTTCTTCCTTTTTGTCCCCCTGTGAGTTCCTCTTTCTGCTGGTAGGCGGGGCATGTGGCTGAACTGCTGGCACACCTGACAGTCATCATCACCATCAACTCTGCTGCTTTTTATCTCCGGACCTGCTCGTCACTCTTCCCCTTTTATAGACCTTGTAATAGACTTTTTCCTCCTCCTTGATCCTGGGGTGTTTTTCTTTTTGTCTTTTTCAGCCTTGCTTCAACCTGTTGCCGTCCCCTCACGCCCGTTCTCTGACATGTCTTTCTTAGAGGGACTAACTGGGACACTTTGTGTTTTGTCTTTCCAGAGACCCATCTCTGTATTTTCCTTTGACTTTCTTTTTGTGGTAAATTCAGCCCTCGAGCCCTGTTTTTGATCCAATCCAGCATTTGAGTTGCCTTTTTTTTTATTTTTTTTTATTGGATCACAAACTACACAAAGTGCACGCACCAAAGCCGTCAACGGATCCAAACGAACAGTGATATTTATTTGAAAGAAATTAATACATTTAGTGAAATATATACAGGACAGTATGTCAAAGAGTAGTTACACGTTCAGTACCCTAAAACACTCAATGAGCACAGGTATATCTAAACCATTTTGACACATTTGGAAAATCTGTCAATGCATTTCTCTTAAAAGACTCGATTAAAAAAAAAAACAAAAAACAATTTTTTTTTAATATATATATATATATATATATATATATATATATATATATATATATATATATATATATATATATATAATTTCTAGAGTGCTCAAACTTTTTGCTGCAAGAATTTAAAGAGAAATAAACTCTATTTTAATGACACTGAGAAAAAATATCTTATTTTTGCTGTGTTCAGTCTTCTTTTGCTTTGACCTGGTGAGGTGTTGATTTTACATTTCTGCTGTGATTCTCACGTGTTACCCTTTTTTTATTTTGAAGACAACCTTATTAAAACACACCTTGTAGTTGTTGAGATGGCTTAAAAACTAACGTGTAGACTATGTCATTTATTCTTTTTCTTTTCTTGTTTTGCATGTGAACAAGTTTAGTTAGGTTGTGGTTAATTTACAGGCAAGAACAGATACTTGTTTCATTTATTTTAGTATTACGAAATCTACAGGAATTTGCAAAAATATGTATATAAAGATTCCCTCATTTTTTGTGTCATATTAAATGACAGAAGTGGCAGAACTTAATAATGTGTGACTGGAATTTAAGAGTGCAAAAGCATTACAATATTCTACTGTCAAACTTCAGTTCGATGTAAAAATAGATTTTGTGATGAAAAAAATCAGTCTCGGCTTGGGTATAGCTTCTGCACTCATATTTTTATATTTGAGAGTTCTGGCTCTGTTGTCACACAGCTGCAATTACGTGTTATGAGAACCGTTGGTGTTTAGTCTTCATCATTTTTGTGGTGTTCAAAGTACTCTGCATCCTGAAAATCTGTGTTATTTCTGCATGGAGGATCCTGATGTACCTTTTGACCTGCATGCATGCAAATGATACAGTAAATCTATTAAACCTGGTCCATCTCTAACGCCTCTATTCATGATAATTTAATTCACAGTTTCAGGCCAGTTAGTCACCCAGCTGGTTTAAACCTATAATACAGACTTTTTACAGGTTTTTAACCAAAAAACTGATTCCGATGGTAGTCAGGGAAGCAGGAGGTTGTGAAGGTTTATTGGAGAGTTTCAGGAAGTGTTACATCTCGTGGGAAGAGACCGTTGAGGTGACGTGTGACCTTGGTCCCAGAGGAAAGTCGCTGGCACAGATAGTATCTAGGCTAGACGGGAATGGTGACAGCCTCTCTTGACCCTTTTCTCACTCCGGCATCGTTCCTTCCTGTTCGCTGATCAGGAGCAGTGCAGAGAGAAGTGTTGTGTTCTGCTCAGGAAACGGTGCCACATGTTTTAGCAACAGTGCTTCACATGTCACGATGTAGTGGTTTAGTTGGTTTGGGATTCCCTGCGTTCCTTATTTACTGGTTTTAGTTTTTCTTTTTCTTATGTTTTTTTTTTTTGTTGCTGTAGTTGCAGTTGCTCTACTAGATTAGTTTTCATTTTTATGTTACCCTTATTAAGACTGGCTCTTGTGTGTTTAGATGATGCATTGATAGAACTAAACTGATAAACAATAAGTTATGGAAAACAAAAAAAGCATGCTCAGATACTGTCTTGTCTCCACTGGATGTATCCTTGGTAAAATGGGCAGTGCAGGAACACTTAGGATTTCAGCCATACTGCTCTTCTTCTTTGACCAAATGTATCTTTTTAACAGGTTCACGATGTTCGAGACTGGAACAGTACTTGAGCTGTGACTGAAGGCATTTCACAAGTACAGACAAGTATGCACATTGAGAAACAACTACTGTCTTGCCTGTCCTCTCTTCCCTGCTGGTCTGTCGTTGTTCTATTTGTTGTCTGGGTTATGTTGCTCCTGTTTGATTTTTGCTCTATGTTGTTAGAGCAGAAAATCCAGCATGACTGCACTTTCCATTTAGTTTTTGTTTAGATAAAATGACATTTATTTTTTTTATTAGTCCCGCCCCCGATCTCCATCATTTGAGCCCTCATCTACTGAATCCTGACATTTCATGGGAGTAGTCAGTGTTGCAGAATGCATGATGATAAACCAGCAATTCTTGTTACACGTGTGTTATGTCACACGGAAAATAGTCTTTTGATGAGAGTGCACTCCAAACAATCGGAGATGCTTGGAGTGCACTCCTTAAATTTAATGTCCTGTGAAGAGTGATTTATTTTCACATTTCATGAAACTGCACATTTTTGCTCCCCTCTTATGCATTTTCACTAGCCATTAATCCAGCTTCTTAACCGCTCACGCTTAGGAACAAGTTGAATTAAAAGAAAAAAAAAATCAATTTGGCTACTCTTCATGGTTTCTAAATTATCTCTGAGCTTACACCATTTGGTTCTTTCTTTACTTTAGCAACTTGCACCATTTACCTGAGCACATGGATTCCTCTTCTCAGTCCATTGATTGTAACTTTCTTTTTTTTTTTTCATTGTTCCTCTGCATCAAATTACTTCTTTGGCCTAATCTCTCACCTGTGCATGTTTGATACCAACCGTCCTCTTCTCTTGGCAGCTTGACAGACTTTGGTCATTCAATCTCATTAGTTCAGTAACCATATTATATTAAAAGTGAACTCATCATCACTTTATATTTGTCCTAAGAGTAGTGGTACCATTGATTCTGACGCCTTCAGTACCAGTCAAAGGTTTGGACTCCTCTTTTTTTCAGCTGGTACTTTACATTCCATCATGTTTAATGCATGAACTTTTAAGGATGCATTTCTTTTTTAAAATGGGTTTAAATAATTTGTACAGTCGACTGATAAGGGGTTAAGGTCATCTGTGGAGGCTGGGACACTCTAAAAATACATTCACCGAGAAAAAATGATTTTCCACCCTTTTGCCAATCAACCACTTTTGTCGGCAACGGAGCTACCATTAGTTGTTAGTCCTAACACCAGGAAGATGTATTGTAATAGCAGACAGGATCACTGGCGCAGAAGGAACAAAAAAAGAGTGTTACGGCCAAAAAATACTGGAAGCTGAAAGCAGTGAAATGAGAATTTAACACTGGTGTGGCATTTCCTCGATGGTGACAGCTGATGGAACAGAAGAGACTAAAGAGTTGTGAAGTGTAGTTTTTGCACTGGAATGTAATTTATGAAGGCAGAAGACCAAAGGTAAGAGATTTCAGAGTTGCATTGTAAAAAAAACAAGTCTCTTTTTTTTTTTTTTTTTTCCTGTTCAACCACTGCTGTTGAAGTTGTTACAAAGAGGTGATCCTTCTGCTGTTGCAATATTTGAAGTCTTAGCTTTCAACCAACTGCGTTGTCGTCTTTCCACAGCCTTCTGCTTAGTACCTTGGTGTTTGAATTGAGTTTTGTTTAGGTGGAAATAGTGTTTTATAGGCCTCAAACTGCACCCCCCCCCCCCCCCCCAGTTTAATTTTAAGTTTTGCATGCATATCCTATATTGTATTATGCTTTGTGTGATTAAAAATGACTTAAATTATCACTGTAATCACATTCAGGGGCACTAGTTACCAACAGTTGGTGTGCTGAAGATTTTGTTTTTGATGGACGTAAGAAGGGAGCTGAACATTTTAGCTCATATTTTCAAAATTCTTCTTGTTTTTTAATGTTTCCAGACATCACTTACTCCATCTTTTTTAATATACCATTATTATGAGTCTTTGACAGTGCTGTTCTGACATACTGGTTTTTCATTTCTATCACCACTTTCATTTTCCTTTTGCTCTTTGACAGAATTTTTGTTTAAACAGTTTTCAACATTGTGTGTGTGCGCGTGTGTGTCTAACATTTGTAGTCTTTGAGACAGCCCAACAGAAACATTTTACAGTAGCCCCATCAGATCACTTTGCCCTCATCTTCCCCTTCTGTAGTGTGCAGTGTGATGTTTTTACAAAAGCATCAGTTCAAGATACAAATGTAAGTTACTGAAACTGTGTTGTTAGCACTTTTTAGTTGTTAAAACTGTTTATTTCAGTGACTATTATGAATTCTTAGTCAATCTACAAGAGAAAAATGGGATGCACTATGTCAAGGTAGCAATTAGAATGTTTTAAGTGTTTTTCAACACTTTTAGCATTTGATAACTCATTTAAATAGTTCCCCAGTGTTACAGTGAGGCTTCAACTAGGTGCTTGCCTGTATCAACACTTTCCTATTAGCTGACTACATCAGCATCTGCAGCAAACTGTTAATCAGTAGCTGCTTGTTGACACTGCAGTTGGCCCCAGTCGGCGGGGGGGGGGGGAGTCCCGTTGCTACGGGACGTATTCAGCACTGCCTAATTTTCCAAAGCAAGTATCTTTTTGAACTCTTACTATTGTATCCTTTTATGTATATTTTTTTTTGTTGGGATCTAAATATGTATTGTTTTACATCCTTGCTGGTAGGTTACAATTATTGAAGCAACTTTTAAAACAGAAAACTGTAAAAATCCTGCACATAAAATGTTTTAATTACTCATGGCAAACACATTATCCAGTCAGCTGTCCCGTTGACTGTTGAGAAACACTAACCACGTACTTGCCAAGAGATGTGCACTGATCAGTTACTGCATTGAAGCCACCGGCCAGACATTGTGTTGCTTTCCTCGCGTTGCCAAAGTAGCTTTGACATACTTTGGCAGCATGTTCACGTCTTTCAGGCATTACCAAAAGACCTCTGGAAGAGTTCTGTGGTATAAGATGCCAAGATCGTAGTGGATCCTTCAAGATGGGATGCACGATGAGCTGCAGAAGATGGACCTAAAATTAAGGAGACCAATGAAGCATGAGTAATAAAACTAAGTTTTTTATTTTAACAGAAAAGTTGTGAACTATCTCAGAAAAAGTTAAGCAATCTGGAAAAACAAAGAGTAACAGAACAAAGATCTGAATGACAGATACAACAGACTAGCAGAGGCAGGAGGAAAGACAGGACAATATGTAGAAACAAGGGATAATGACGAGCAGATGTAAACGTTCCAGAAAGGAGATTTAACAACTCTGAACTCAAGCTTTGCTAATCCTGTGTCAGCTAAACTCAAGCTCTTTATTTCACAACGCTGCTTATAAATAAGTTAAAACAACTCTTTGTTTGTTAACTCAGGTTAACTCATGGCAAATTAATGTAGACATAATCTATGGAGGATCAAAACCACTATAATAATGGAAAAAAGGGCAACGTACCTCTAACAAGAGGTCAATGAAAAGAGAAGTATAATAATTTTAAAAAGAACAAAGATTTACTTGGCAAATATTTACTGACGAATGTGATTAGCCATGTGAATTGTACAAAATGATTCTGAAGACATTTTTAGATTGATTCATTTTTATAAGTTAGTTTTCTGATGCTCTTTTAGTGGATCTCACATCACCGGCAAAATAGTTTTTAAGTGAAATCCAAATTGAATGTTACAACAAGTGAAAACTAAATATAATTAAAAGAATTTCCTTAGTATCATAAGACTACAGATTTACAATTTTTTTAAAAGCCAATAAGAAGGCAGATGTCTATAAACAGGTGGGGGACCAGCATCACCATTCTTCACTCCTGTGGAGAAGCAGGCTTTTATTATCGTCAGAGGACAGAGCACTATGAATGAAATTCCTAAGGGCACATCCTCCCAGCCATCAACCTCACAGGATACCAGCACAATGGTACAATATACATGGGTTTTTACGCTGGATATGATTACTGGTGCGCTCAATAAATATTCTCCCTCCAACCCCAGCCTCATTTGATTGGTGTTGCCCATGTGTAAGACAAACTATGCACACTGACTGGAAAACACTTGTCTTACCATTATATGTTGTGTCTCAGAAGCTTTTCAAATAACTTTTATTGGGCAAAGAAAGAAAAAGTAAATAACTAAATAAAAAGACCTAGATGTTTGGGAACCTCTTTGGTGTGAAATATTTTAAATGTCAGGTTGAGAATGTTGTTTAATTACATAAACGACAAAGAAACAGTAACAATCCACCAAAAGAATGAACAAAACTGTCAAGTGAGAACAAATGAATCCATGGTCATATACCTTTCTCACGGTATAAAACATGCAGAATGGCATTTTTTGATAGTGACCGAGCTGCAGCCTGGGTGAATTGTGGACTTAAATGTACTTAATAAGGTGAGTAAAACTTACCAGGTTATCAGGTTGTGTTCAGAGGGTATGTTTCCATGGTGATTAACATGTTCAGTCCCTTTTTTTTACAATGGGAAATGCAAGTTTACTAATTCATTTATTTTGCCATGTGAAAAAAAAAAACAGATTTCTGGAATACCCTCCAGGAAGGCAGTGGTAATGTAGCGACACGCTATTCTGCTGAGGTGTGAATCAGGTGGGTCTGGTACACTGGCGGCACCTGGCTGGTTGACCTGTGAGGGTTGTAGGTGGTTGTAGGTGCATGGCAGCATCATTGTTTGTTTGTTTATTTAGATTTTCTGGTTTTCTGGTAACAAGTTAGCCTGCATATGCCAATATTGAAGGAAGGAAGGAAGGAAGGAAGGAAGGAAGGAAGGAAGGAAGGAAGGAACATGGGTTCGGGAAGTGACAGGAGTTTAGCATGTATGACGAGCTTGTGGTGGAACTCTACTGGGTAAGAGGGGGCAGAGCCACGAACGCAGCCACTGATGCCACCGGTGCCACTGACAATCCCTGAAAGACATCGGAGCCTGCATCACCTCCATCAGAGGTGTGAGCCTGAGGTGTGGGGTGTGGCTTAATGATGGATACTCCTTGCATCCATGTCCACGCCCATTGCCAGGAGACTTCTTTGCAATATTCTTTGATGTATTCAACATGTTTGACTATGACTATGATGCTGATGTTAATACTGCAACTCCTGTGATGTGTAGTGTGGCTTCAACAGCTGCATTTTTATAGGCCACATGAGGTGATTGTCAGTGATGCAATATGGATAATTTAGACTATTGTTGGGCAAAAGTTGCTGGCAACTTTGACAACACACAAAGCATTCATTCAAGTCATCTATACGTTAATGAAACATTCTGTATGTTACTAATACATTATGTATATGTCAAACTTGTTATGAATACACTATGTATATGCACAAAATGAAAACAAAAACAAAACATTGATAGTTCAGTGTATACCAGAGTTTGAGAAGTTTTGATACGTTGACACACGTTGGCTAATAGTGAAGGCGTGACAGAGCCTTCGGTAACTAATTCACTGATGCGTCAGGAGATCAGCGGCATTGTTTTACAAGATCACTCACTACTCTGGCTTTTTGCTGCTGCTTGACTGACGCCGACTCTGGACGCCTCTAGGTGCTGGCTGAGTGCCCCTCTGTTGCAGCAGCAGATCTGGTTCACCTCACACCTCCTTCCTCAGGAAGATGCTGATGGTCTGGACATATGGCTGGAGTTTTTCCTGATAGTTTCCTGGATAAGTTAAGTACTGGAACCCTGCTGCTTCATTTTCACTTCGCTTTACTCTGCCTCGCTTGGCTTCCTTCTGCTGCACTTCACTCGGCCCCTCCATCCCCAAACTGCAGTGTCTGTTTTACTCAGGACAATACAAATCTCTGCAGACCTGTTTCTGTGGTGGTTGTAGGTGGTGGAGCTGGCAGTAACACCCTTTTTTTTTTTTTTTTTAAACCTGATTGTTTTTGTTAATCAGTAGTTTGCTAGTTGCTTTTCTATTTATTACGTTACTTGTTTTTTGTGTTCTGCTGTGTTGCTTTTTTGTGTGTGTAAGGGAACAATTTTGCTATTTACATTGGGTTTTTTAGACGTTTTTATGGTGACCTTTCTAATTGTGTTTTCGTTTTACGCTGTGTGATCCTGGGTTTAATGTTTCTTTGCTATTCACCATTTGCTGTATGAGTTGCGTGTTCCTTCATTTTTGCCTTGAAATATCATACCCCCCATCTGACCCTCCCATAAGTCTCAGCCACTGGACAGGGTAAGCCATTTTAGTTTCATTTTAATGTTTATAAATTCCTGTCACTTCTTGTTTAATTAAATTGGTATATTTGTTAATTGTGAACCACATCTCTGGTCCTTCCTTGTTGGATGGGCCTTAACATGGCTTGCATTTATATTCCTTGGCTGAAACTTACTAACATGGCATTGTTGGATTTCATTTAATACCAAAATGTATTCATAAAATCACCACAGAGGCTTTCAAAATAAAATACAGACCAATACTACAGAAAAGAAATGCAAGAAAACCAAGATTGAATAACCCATTGACCACGGATTACAAACTTCCATTGACCTCTTCATAATTAAAGTAAAAAGAGAGGAAAAAGTAGAAAAAAGTAAAAAGTGATCAATTTGAAAAGCTTCCTACTTGGTTGTGTGTTTCAGACTGTAATTGGTCCTTCCCCAAAACAAATGTGCATGTTTTTTCTTTGCTTCTTGTATTCTGCCTTGTTATGCACACCTTTTCTTCCCCCTGAAAAGAAACTGCAGTAAATGTGTTGGATGCATAGATGGCGTGGATGGTTTGTGCAGTTAGTGGGTCACAGAGGGACTGGTAGACCTTTTCTGTGGTTCAGATGACAGAATTTTTAACACAAAGAATTTGCAAACCAGCAGACCTGGATACCATGAAAAATATTTTAAACTGCATCTGTGCACAAATAACAAAGCTGACTTTATGTTAAAAAACAGTTGTTCATTTTAATTATTTTAATTGTCATTGAAAATTAAGTTGTAACCAAATTTCTACCTCTATTATAGTCTGAAAGTGGCGACATTTATATTTAAAGTTTCAATATGCTTTGGTCCAAGAATTTTGAACGAGAGAGGCAGATGCCAGCCACCTCTTATTCCAGACATAAAAGCTGGTTTTCTGTGTACTGTATATTCACTGTCCTTTACGACTTGCCAAGTATTTGACTTTGTACCTTTTTTTTTTTTTTTTTTTTATTGAGTGCTTGCTGTATGCTCTTCTGCAGCTCATGTTTCTAAATATGCTTCGCACCGAGGCAGATATAACCGAGAGTACTCAAACAATCTAATAACAGAGATCATGTGACCAGGTAGTGGACTTAAAATATAGCTTTAAGTCCTAAAGACAACTTGGTGGGGGTCATGGTGTTGACTTGATTTTCATGCAGTGTCTAGATGTACTATACTGGATTAAGAACCTATGATCACCTTTCTCTTTGTTGTGTTTCCCAAAGCATTTCGCTGACACTGCCATTAGGAAATCTGTTGCATTGTATGCAGTGTGCATTTAGGTAGGAGTCAAAGCAGCATTCACATGAATGCTGGGACCGAAGGTTTCCCAGCTGAATATAGCTCAAAGCATTGGACTGCCTCCTACTGCCTAGTCTCGTGGTCCAGCATGTTGCTGGTAAATGCATTAAGAAAATCTGTTACATTATTTTAGGCCTCCTTCCATTGCTCATGGGTTTGGATCCAACACACACTATGCTTTTGAAGGTGGTCCAGGACTCATTACGCTCTTATATAATGTGTTTTGTAATACCTTTGAGAAACAGTTGTTGTGTTGGATCAGACCACATCGGACAACCTTCACTCCAGACGTTTTTCAGTGAACATTTTGTGCAGGTTCCACTTTTGGTAGAAGTCAGTTAAGTTAACTGAATAATGAGTTTAGCCAATTAATTTGTGACTCTGCATAGACCCTATCAGAGATATGAGAGTGCTGATGTTTTCCAGTTTAATATTTAAACATCACTGCTTAGACTTTAGGCTGCCATGCTTTGCAACCAGACATAAACAGCAGCTCCACGTTGTGAAGGGAGACGTGGCACACGGCTGATGAGCATATCAGCTCTGCCTACATTTACCCAGAATATGCTCTCAATAAATACATTTAAAAAGATGCTCACATGTAGATAAAGTCTGGTTAACACACTTGCTTTGACATCATCTGTGTATGGCTGTCCCATAATTTTGCTCTCGTGCCTGTGATCATGTGCTCATGCCTCTCAGTTGGCTTCTTCAGGCTCTTTTGTACTTGAGCGGTATGAACCACTGCTATGCTTTCACACGATGTAAAACTGCTCATATCAAAACTTGCATCCTTTTTGCAGTATCCTAGCAACCGTTTTCACTGGTCAACTAAGATGACTGAATTCTTATAGAGTAAGCATTATAGGATTGTTTTGTAAGATGGAATTATGAATACATATGACTGCGGACAATTACAGCTCCCCTGGCAGTAACCACTCAATGCCAGGAGCTCCTTGCGTTTCAGATTTTGCTCCAGTCTGCTTATCTCACTATCACGGATCAGCTCTCGTCAAAGTCTTGCACAAATCCTCATCATTGCCAACTTTTCTTGATTTCAACACTTGCAACTTGCTGTTTTACTTGCTGCTTCACATATCCCACTTCTTAACATGCACCACTGTGATAAAATAATCAATGACATTCACTTCACCTGCAAGCAGCTTTAATGTTGTAATTTGTCACGATAATTTGCTATGGAGTTTACTTAATATGTATGATTTATGTAGTTATCAGGCCATAATAGTATTGATCTTTGAATATAACAGGCAGCCTTTAAGCAAGATGTACAATTTTAACATTTGTGTATTGAAAGTTGCAGCTGCTTGCTTTTCATCCTGGTTTCCTCTGCAGTACTTAAGCTTCTTAGTCATTGACATGAGTCACCCTTTCTGCCATCGTGTATTAAAAGGGAGAGTAAGTGGAGGCAGAGGCATCATTTAATAACAAGAATGAAAGGTGGATACATACATGTTTCTAACATCCTAAAAGAGCCAAAAAATACTTTTCATCAAATGTTAAAGGGATAAATTAAAGTATTTCTTCAGAAGTTTATCATAGATATGTGTGATGATGTTTGTGTGCCTTCAGTTTTCAAGCAGGTGTCATCACCTGCAGTTTGTTTTGCATTGAATTTCACTCAGAAATCCCTAAATTTGTGGTCTTTCTAGAAAAACGACACAAAAATTATGGCATTATTTCAAATATAAAGCAAACTGTGCAGTGTACAAAAATCATTTATATTCAGTAGGTATTTCGATTTAAATAGGGCAGGAAAGTGTCCTACTGAGAGGAAAAGATGAATGGTGAAGCTAATGAAGGTCACACTAGAGACCTGATGTGCTCTTAACAGACACCTTTCAGCAAAGAAATGAAGTCAGCCATGCCACTGTATGAAAATTAGCTTTGAAAATGGTCCTTTACAATACCTTATAATGCAATACTTTATAATACAATACTTTTTTGACCACCTGAAGATGAAATACTCCTATGTTGGAGTGGGAGGCGCCAAACATTAAACGTGTTGATGACACTCCATGCGAGTTAAAAATGGAGCAGTGAAAATGGATGTATTAAAAAAAAAAATGTTGATAAATTACAAAGTCCTTTGCCATTTATCATTTCTGGAAGATTGTTTCTGTTTTAAAGGTAACAAAAAAACAAAATAGATAAAAAAGGCAAATCAAAACTTCCATAAAAACTAATAATGGAAGTGATAAAAGAGTGCAGAGTGATACAAATGTAAACTTATTTGATAAACCCGACATTTAATCTTAAATATTGATGCTAGTCATTTGTCATTTTCACAGCAGAACTCAATTTATCATTTCAACTTACCAATTTGTGTAACTTCTGGCCTGAAAAATGAGCAGGGCTGTGCTTGACTCTTGACTTAGTCTATCCACAGAAACCCACATGGCACCAAGTGTTTTTTTTTTTTTTTCTATCCCTGTTGTTGGAGAAATAAAGGCCTCTTACGGCCTGCAGTGGTTAACAACATGGCTCGAATCTATCAGTGGTTTGGTAACATGGACGCACTTAGTGCTCTGCGGAGAAAACCTCAATTTTCAGGCCAGAACTAAAATAAAAACTGATATATCTTGCTGTGAAAGATAAATGTCACTGGGCATGTTTTAGACGAGGAAGCTTGTGCACTAGGATAACTCTACATATATGCAGTAAAACACAGGACCATTTCTGTGACGACTGCAGCAGCACAATGATGACTGGAAGCTGAACAGTGTTTAACCAGGAGATTCCTTGAGATAATGATTCTAATTCTGAGAGGAAACCAACACTAGTAACATTCAAACCGGATGTTTTGTTTGTTTTGGGGTTTTTTTTTGCATGTAAAAGGTATTTGCATCTGGGTCCATGCTGTGTAGCACAAGGCAAACATGAAAGAACAGCTGCCAACACTGGTGAAATCATTGAAAGGTCAAACTTCAGTCCCTCTACTAGTTACTCTTTCTTCTTCTTCAAAAAAAGCATGCACCTGCAAAAAAGCCACAAGTCACAAATTAGGGAGCATCCAATCTATCTACAGATAGAGCGGTAACTCAGGAGGTGGTAAGGAGTCAGCACCTTGCTCATTGACATTTGAGCAGAATGAAGAGAGTCTTCAATATCGGGCCTCTGGCTGCGCTTCCTTCTTTCTAATGACTGAATCCTCCCTTTCCCTGGTGGTGATTGTGGTTTAGACAAAAGGTGATTATTTTTTTAGTCTACATTCTGGGAATTGTTCATTTCTTTCGCCGTTCCTGCTCCACACAGACATTTTTAATATGAAGAGATCAATTTTAGATCTCAGTTCTGCACGATTTAGTCAATCTTACAGCAGGTAAACAAAGCAAGTTTGTTGTTCCACTTGAATAATGGGCTATTTATTTTCAATAAAAGACACTTTGTCTGTTTTATTTTTTTATATACTTTTTCATCACAACTAGACTTTTTTTTTTTTTTTCAAGTGTGGATTTTTTTTTTTTTCAATTCTTTGCATGAAATACCAGTAACATATAACTGCAAATAAGCGTGTAGTGTCTGTAAGGAGGTAACAGTGTGTATGTGAATCATGAGAGACATTGACAAACGCAGTGGAAAAATAAGAAGAAAGGAATGACAAGAAATGTGAACTGTGTAGTTTCAGTTAGTGGGATGAGAGAGCGAACGCCCTGGCCACTGTCCCTGTCAGCAGGCCGTCGTAACACACTGTGGCTGAGGAATGTGTCCAACAGCGTCCAAGCTGCCAGCAGGGGACTAACACTTCTGACCAACCAGCCTCACATTTTCTGTATCATTTCTGATGTTTAGTAGCATTGTTTTGTTTTATATGGTATGTGTCTCTCATTTTGTGTATAGCTGTGAAGATCACTTGTTCTGTTTATGCCACAGACAATAACATTTCTGTTACTTTTCCTTTTGTGTCCCCTGTTATATTATGTTATAATTAGCCAGTAAAGTATGTGGTTTGATGTGCAGACTGATTTCACTCCAAACAGCATGTCTGCAGAAACTCAGGCATCCATTTCTTCCATCCATTTCCTGGCTCACAACACGTTCCAAAAAGAGAGAGAAAAAACAAAACAAATCATTGGGACAGTAAAGCGTTTACCACTTTGTAGCCTTGTTATTCCTTCTCACAACGCTTAGGAGGTGTTCCGGCATTTCCAGTCAAGAGGTTTTTCAGTTGTTGTTTTGTGAAAACATGTCCTACGGTGTGCAACAGTACAAGGTCATTTGAGTTCATATTTTAAGGACCTTTAGGAATGGGATATGTATTGAATACTTTCAGGGAATTTAAGTTTTGCAGAAACATTTGCTGCGGCTCAAAGATGAATTCATGATCAAAGATCAATGTCACATTCACCCGAGAGAACACATTTCTGGGCATAGTTTAACACATTTCACAAAACATTACAATATTCTGCAGTCTGAAGACGGCCCTGTTGTCCGTCCTTGAGGTCCACACTCAGGAACGAGTCCCTAAAGTCCCTGGTTGTGGACTGTTCTTTATTCAGTAGGCGCTGAATAAATGCACAGTGTTGAATAAACACAAACTTAAATCAAAGTTTCAACTTGGTGGTTCCAGTGGGAGACACACACACAGTTTCAGTTGCTGCTTGTGTTTATGGTGTTCCCACTGCTGCAGGGCAGAGGCTCTGGTTTGGCCTCAGCAGATGATGGTTGCTGAGAACAATCAGCAGCATTCGCTGGGAAACTAGTGTCCCAGTTTCAGTGGCAAAGTTACTAATATGATTAGTCCAGAAGGTCTGAACCACTGTGGGCAAACCTGGTGGTATTTTTTCCATCCAGCATCTTAAAGAAGGAGATTCATCACTAATTTTATGTAGACCTACAATGTAGTTAATAATGATGAAAACATTTTTTTTTTTTTTTTTTTTTTGTATTAAGCAGACACATGAAAAACACATGAACAATTCTCCCTCAGATGTACGAAGGTCTTGCTTTTAAGTATTACGTTTTATTTTCTCAGTAAAGAGAAAAAGCTCAACATCGATGCCAAACGACCAGCAGAGGCTGCAGTGTTTGAGGAGTTAAGAGGAGTGAAACCTGCACCCAACACTGTAGTTTTGCTGTAATTCCATGCAGGAGTTTTCGTGTTTTTGTTTTTTTCAATTGAAGAGACAGTTGTGCCATAGCTTGACGTCTTAAGTTCATTGCTTTTTTTTTGTTTCACAATTTTGTTTGTGAAAATTAAACTGTTTTTTTTTTTTTTCTAAGTAAACCTTTGAAAATAACTCCTCCAATGATACACATCTAACTCAGCTTACTTTACCTACATATCAAAATGTGCAGTTTTAAACGTCCCAACATGTCAGTATAACTGAGAAGAGACTTTAGCTTCCTTTAAACACCATCTCAGAGTAATTTGATTTTATTTAACGGGGGTATGTAAAGAGTAAACATTTGAATATGAATCTATTTTGCTTTGTAACAAGGTCAAAATGAGATGTTTCCTTGTGTATCCCATCCCTGTGGATGTGATTATTTATTTTATTTTTTAATTGTTTTTCATTCTTTTCTCAGTTGGGTTTAATTTTCATGATTTGACATAACTGTACAATTTATAAATATGTTTAAAAAATAGTTATTAAAGAAAAAAATAATGCCATGCTTACGGTGTGCTAGGAGGATGAACTATTAGAGACTAAACAGGTTCAACAGGCAGCCAAGAATACAAAAAAGTCTATTGTTTAAATATTCATGAACTCTTATATCGTATTTTAAGATGTTTTTTTCCTCTTTTCAAAGAAAAAAATCTAAACGATTTGTTCAACCATTTTTCCATTCATTTTTCACTAAAAACGGGATCTTGGTATGTGCGCGACCTGCTGCAGAGGCAGCACAGCAAGCTTCTTTTAATCTCAATCCTGACCACTGCAGTCTGTTTCAAAACCACACACACTAAAAACAAAAACACCAGAAACGTCTTTGCCCAACCCATGTTGATCTGTTTCTTCTTCTTTCTTGTTTTGCTGCATTCTTCTTTTTCGTCTCCTATTTATACTATTGGCCATTAAGGGAACAGCAAAAAAATGTGCATTAGTAGCA
This sequence comes from Xenentodon cancila, assembly GCA_014839995.1. NCBI lineage: Eukaryota > Metazoa > Chordata > Actinopteri > Beloniformes > Belonidae > Xenentodon > Xenentodon cancila. The sequence continues at coordinate 20,637,904 of CM026213.1, read as the reverse complement.
TTACATTGTAAGCAGGTTTACTTGTGCAGTCAATAGTTCATGTGAGGTGCTACAGAGGAATGAAGACATGCATGGAGGGGGTCCGACCTGTTAGTGTCATGTTCTAACGTTTTGTTTTCCGAGGCTCCAGTGAAGGCATCGTGCAGCGGGCTCTTAATGAGTAATCTGCTTCGCCTGTGCTCTCCTGTATTTAAGCAGCTGACTTAGGTCAGATTTTCAGTTTGTGAACAGTTTGTTCCAGTTCTGTAGAGGGCTGCAGTGTCTGCTTCTTTATGTATGACCTGGTTTTCATTTCTGGATTGTGTAGAACCCTGAGCTTCTCTGGTTTTTGACAAGGACTGGTTACAAGATTGAGTTGGATTCCCCTTGTCTGATTTATCTTCTGGTCTATCTTCATCCAATGTCATCACTTGCGCCCCGGGGATTTTCCATGTTAATCTGCCCATCAACACAAGTATGGTGTAGATGTCCAGATGTGTTCTTTTCCCGCGGGCTTTCCCTCGAGCACTGATGCAACGTACTGGCGCTGACTGGCCAAAGCGTCAACTGGAGTTCTCCTCCGCAACTGTCGCCCGCCAGTATCCTCGTGCAAAAGGGAAACTTCTTCGTCCGCACAAAAAAAAGTAATAAATCCACACGACGTTATCTTGGTAGTCCGTGCTCAAACTTTTCCCAGAAATCTCTCCTTCTCCGTCTCTCTCTTAGCTCCTCCCCTTTTTCTTCACGCTTGTCGTTGGTATTGTCAAAATAAAAGCAGGTGGAACACAGTAAAGAAAAGTCTACTATTTCAGTACACCTTTACATTCCCCCCTCTAAACCCTGCCACATAGGAGACCTCTCCAGAATTTGTACATTATGTTCTCAAAAGCAAAAAAAAAAACAAACATTGCTTTTACAACAACAAAAAGGACAATCTTATCAAGAGACACAATAAATTAAAACGCTTAAACTGTCTCATTACATATAACCATTTTAACAATGAAGTTGGATACTCTTAGTTACATAGTCTTTGAACCTTAATGGGAGCTGACCCCTGGTACTCCTTTGGGCTCTCTTACTTGACACCATGTCATGTTCATCAGAACCATCTTCTTCATCGACATCCGTCTCATCACTCTCTGTATCCTGAGAAGACCTACTTTCTGCAATGCTCAAATTCTCACCCTGGTGCCTACTTCTCTCGCCCTCATCGTCGACGTCTGAACTGTCATCTCGGGAACTACAGTGAGGGTAAACACCACAAGCCCTAGATGTGTTGGTACAAGGGACGCATATCATGTCGTAAGCATCTGACTCAGAACCAGAAAGAATGGGCCTCTGTTCTTTTGGCTTTACTGGCATGGAGGTCCCAAATACACAAGGCTTTATCTGTTCCCGATGCACCACTTTGGTAGGGCCACCTGCCTCAGGCTTAATAGTGAAAACAGGCATGTCAGGACGGTTTTGGGCCACAACAAGATATGGGTTTGGTTCCCATCTATCCTGAATCTTGTTCCTGCCCCTGGGTTTATGGTTCCTTAGCAACACCCGGTCCCCAGGCCGAATGAGAGCACCACGAGCCCGACGATCATAACGCCTTTTACGCCGTCTAGAGGCATCTTGAGATGCTGCTCGAGCTACTTCGGCCGCTACCCGCAGTCTCTCATGGTGATTGAATACCCAGTCATCTAGATTTTCTGTAGTCCTGCCTTCCAAGTCTGTTCCCCAAAAAACATCCCGAGGCAGCCTGGCATCTCTTCCAAAAAGCAAATAGAATGGAGAGTACCCTGTAGATGAATGAATAAGGCTATTGTATGCCATCACCAATTCAGGCAGATACTCTTTCCAGTGTTTCTTCTTGTTAGCTGGGAGTGACCGCAGCATCTCATGCATGGTTCGATTGAATCGTTCGCACTGAGAGTTACCCTGGGGGTGGTAGGGCATTGTTCTGCTCTTAGCAATCCCATAAATGCCACATAACTCTTTTATCACGCTGGCTTCAAAGTTGCGACCCTGATCAGAATGAAGTCGGGCAGGGCACCCATAATAGGCAAACCAATGGTTGACTAGCGCCGCTGCTGTAGTTCGTGCAGACTGGTCTCTGGTGGGTACAGCTATGGTGAACCTTGTGAACATATCAGTGAGGACTAGGACGTTCTCATATCCCCCGACTGATGGTTCTAGTAGGGTAAAATCCATTGCCAAAACTTCTAGAGGCGCTGTAACATTGCTGCATACCATTAACGCTTGTGTCTTTGGAAACACATCTTTGGCTAAAATGCATCTTTTACAATGTTGCACCCACACCTGAACATCTTCGGATATGGAGGACCAATAATAGCCCCTTCTCAACTTAGCTAAGGTGCCTTTCCCACTAAAGTGCCCACCATGATCATGTTGGTTCTCAAAGATGGTTCGTCGTAGAGAAGTGGGTACCACCAACTGACAAACATCTTCACCGTCACGTGGATCTTGCAAGAACCGGACCAAGACCCCTTGTTGCGTTCTCAACCTGTCCCATTGCCTGCACATCTTCTGCTGAGGCAAAGTCATGTCCCGTATCTGGGCTTTAGAAGGTTTTTGACCCAACTCTACAGCCTGCAGAATTGGCCCAATATCCTGATCCTGTATCTGAAGGTCCCGAAATTCTTCCCAACTGTGACCACAAACCCTAGCTTTCATAGCACCTAGAGAAGCCTGAGACTTCTCTGGCTCTTTGAGCGGATCCTTGTGGCCAGGCCACAGGCTAGCCCGCACTTCATCCTCTCTGATAACTAAAAAATCCTTACTTGTATCGTCTACCTCTGGTTCGACTGTCACTGGAAGGCGAGATAACACATCTGCATTCTGATTGGACCTTCCTGGCTTGTAATGAATCTCAAAGTTAAACTCCGCTAACTGAGCCACCCACCTCTGTTCAACAGCCCCAAGATTAGCTGTCTCCAAATACCGTAGTGGATTATGGTCTGTAATGACCACAAACTTGGAATACATCAGCAGATCACGGAACTTCTCAGTGACCGCCCACTTTAGAGCGAGAAGCTCTAACTTAAATGCACTGTAGTTTTTATCGTTCCTCTCAGAACCCCGAAGGCCCCGACTGGCATAAGCTATAACTCGCTCCACACCATCCTGGTTTTGACTGAGCACGGCCCCAAGCCCCTGGCGGCTTCCGTCAGTGGTAACGGTAAAAGGGAGTTTGTAGTTAGGATAGGCAAGGACTGGAGGGGCCATCAAACATGCTCTCAACTTGTCAAAAGCCATTTGACATTCTTCATTCCAGGTAAAGTGTTGACGTTCTATTTTTTTATTTTCCCCCTTGTCTTTATTCATTAAGGCATGTAGGGGCTTAGCCACCTGAGCAAAATGAGGAACGAAGCGTCTATAGTAGGACATAAACCCCACCACTTGCCTAACTTCCCTAACCGAATTGGGCGTAGGCCAATCCTTCAAGACACGGACTTTCTCTTCATGTACTTGCACCCCTGCTGCAGACACCACGTGCCCAAGAAACTTGACCTCTGACTTGAGGAGGAAACATTTTTTTGGATTTAACTTAAGGCCATGGTCACGAAGGCGCCCAAAGACCAGGTCCAATTTTTCCAGGTGGCTACTAAAGTCTCTGGAGAATACTAGTACATCATCCAGGTAGACAAGCAGAACATCAAATGCCAGATCACCAAGGACTGACTCCATCAGACGTTGAAACGTTGCCGGGGCATTACATAGCCCAAACGGCATGCGTGTCCATTGAAACAAGCCAAAAGGTGTAGTCACCGCTGTTTTCTCCTGGTCTTGCACCTCGACAGCCACCTGGAAGTACCCTGAGGTAAGGTCTAGGGATGAAAAAAGGTGTGCCTGACCAAGGGCATCCAATGACTCTTCTACCCTCGGAAGGGGGTAGGCATCCTTGTACGTGACACTATTTAGCTTCCTATAGTCACAGCAGAATCGCACTGACCCATCTTTTTTCTTAACAATAACTGCTGGAGAGGCCCATGGACTGCAACTCTCCTTCAGAATGCCCTGTGCCACCAGGCCTTGAACATGACGCTTCACCTCCTGAAACACATGAGGGGGAATCCTTCGATGACGCTGTTTGATTGGGTGAGCCCCACCAGTTGGGACCCTATGCTTAATAGTGGTTGTGTACCCATAATCCCCATCGCCTTGAGAAAACACAGTGGAATGTTTTTGCAAAAGCTGATCCAGCTGACTAATTTCCGTAGATGTTAACCCCTCTAAGTTAGCTTGAACAGGCACGGCCAGACTCCCTGGCCCATCCAGCTCGTGAGTGGTCTCAGCCTCTAAGGTTTTAACATATACTTCTCCGTCTGCCTCTTCAAATGTCAACATGTCCTTAGAAAGCACACTCTGTGGTTTGCTAAGCTCAGCTATCCTCGACCGAGGAGGCAACACTACAGGGTCCTCTCGTGCATTAAGTAGCCTCAACAACACTTTCCCCCCAACCGCATGAGTCAACACGTTGGCAACTAGCAGTCCGTATGGTACACCAGCAGTGGGTGAAGCCTCCACCAAAACCTGACACTGCCTTTTTGGTGGCACCCTGCATCGACCCTCCACAACCATCTCACTGCGTGGAGGAACCACAACGGGCTGGCGCCCTGCTACTTTAACGTAGCCTATTTCACCTCTTGGGCCCACATATTTCTCTTCCTTTGCCATCTCTACAAAAACACGTTGGAGGCTCCCTACTGTCTCTGCTTGCTTATGTCGATCCATCACTTTAACCCCTTGAATGTCATTAAAAAGGGTTCGCAGGTCTCCTAGAATATTCATGCCCAGTATGCCAGGGACATTGCTTGGCCCTTTTCCACTTGTTGCGTCATCCTGCAACACAAACACACATTTCCCAGTCAGGCACTTCCCAAAACATTCAATATCCACATACAGGCACCCCACCACTGGGATGTTCAGGCCATTTGCTGCAGTAAGCTTCACCCATTTGGCCGGGGATAACGCCTTCCCTGCAAAATACCTTTTAAAGTGGGATTCTGACATGGGGGTTACCTCGGAGCCAGTGTCAACCAAACAGAGGGTCTCCACCCCATCTATTCTGATAGCAACTGTAAGGCAATTACCAAAAGCACCTGTTGGTGGAACTTTATCTTCACTCACGAATGTCAAAGTTGGTGAAATGGGATCTAGTGTAGCTGTATTAATGGCTCCCTCTGCCTGCAATTTGCTGTCCTCACTTGGCCGCTCTGACGCAGTAGCACTTGGTTGGCGTCGCTTTCCTTGACCTTTCTGACACTCTCGGCTTATATGGCCAGGTTTCCCGCAGCTGTAACAAATCAATTGTCCTGCCTCATTCCTGCGTGGAGGCCTTAGCTGTCTGGGCTGTGATATGTTTTGTTTTTTCAGTCTCTTTAAGAACTCTGTAGAGTTCTTCTTGCCGTGCAGCTAACCTCTGAACGGATTCATGTAATGCCTGTAATGACAAGGCTGGTGTTGTATCTTCCGAGACTGCACTGTTAACTACACCTTGAGTGCGGCTCTTGTCGCGACTAGTTTGAGGGGTCTCCTCCTCTTCCGACCAGTCAATTGCTGCCTGCATCAATGAGTTAAATGTCAATGCTGGCTGTGCTTTGGCTTGTTTCTTTATTTCTCTTCTAAGGTTATCGTCCCTTAGGCCTAAAATGAACTGCTCTTTTAGCATCGTGTCCGAGTCTGAAATGCTTCTAGGGTCACGACGCTTTAAAAGGCGAAGTTTCTCTTGGAGGTCATATCCATATGCTCGTATTCTTTCACCAGTCGCTTGTCTCCTATCATAAAACTCTCGCAACCTAACACCCACTGGGACCTTATCTCCATAAACTTCTTCAAGAACCTGGAAAACATCACTGATGTTAACAGTATCATCCTCAACCCTCAACCTCAAGGTCAACCTGGCTTCCCCTTTCAAATGCTGCTTGGCTACCTCCACTTTGTCTTCGTCCGGTACTTTACATACAGAGAAATAGAGAAATAGGATTTAACAGCGGTAATCCATTCTTCCACACACATCTCACCTTGAACACCACTAAACTCTGGGCATTTTCTGTCCCGCTGAATATATACAGCAGCTGAACCTCTCTGCTCTATAACTTGCTTTGCCATGGCAAGTGCATCTCTTTGGTCCCTTCTAGCCTCTTCAAGTAGAACCATCTGTTCTCTCATGTGTATGGACTGTTCTGCAAATTTTGCTTGCAACTCATGAAATTGCTTCTTTAAATCTTCCATGGCTGACAATATCTAAAAACAAGAATGCAGCAGACAATTCTAACTAGGAATGGATCCTGTTCGTGACGCCAAAATGTAACATAGGAAACCCATAAGACAGGATCCAAACAAGTTACATAGAAATTTATTAACAAAAGAAAAAAAATGAAATGATTTAAATCGTCAAACTGGACACTGTTTAAGAGTGAAACATTTCCACGGCTAGTTGAAGGTTAATAAAGCTGAAACAAAACTTAAAATTTCCTTCTATTAACCTTAAGGCTTGACCCCTACTTTCTCATCAGGTTTACTATCTAAACTGTTTTCATTTACAATCAAAACACGTCTTGTAATGACATAGCTCTCAACCAAAAACATAAACAAAGCAGAAATGAAATAAAAATAAATCCGTCCTTAGTTTTCTTAACCCAGTGTGAAACCGTTTTACAGCCTGTGTGAGTCTTGGCTCCACTGCGACCAGCCCTCAGGCAATTAACGTTCAGGAGGTGGCGGCTGGAGATGACCGGAAGTTGGAGAGTCCTCATGGGCAGGGGGAATACTCACGAACGTTCCCTGTCGGTACCGCGTGGGGGGAAAGGTGGGCCGGTGTGAGCAAGTTGAGCCTCCCAGACGACCTCGGCAATTAGCGGAGTTTTCCCGCGGGCTTTCCCTCGAGCACTGATGCAACGTACTGGCGCTGACTGGCCAAAGCGTCAACTGGAGTTCTCCTCCGCAACTGTCGCCCGCCAGTATCCTCGTGCAAAAGGGAACTTCTTCGTCCGCACAAAAAAAGTAATAAATCCACACGACGTTATCTGTGGTAGTCCGTGCTCAAACTTTTCCCAGAAATCTCTCCTTCTCCGTCTCTCTTTAGCTCCTCCCCTTTTTCTTCACGCTTGTCGTTGGTATTGCCAAAATAAAAGCAGGTGGAACACAGTAAGAAAATGTCTACTATTTCAGTACACCTTTACATCGCATATCCCAGAATTAAACTAAAATATAGTTGTCAGTAAGGAGAAATACTATACCTTATAATTATAAGAAAGTTATTTAATAAAACATGGAAGTCCAGACACAGTTGATTTTCGAACATTATTTTTTCCGGAGGCTCTCAGTTCACACACGAAGCACATACCTGTACACTGTAACTTCTACCGCTAGTAAACAACAACAGTGTTGTAAAGCAGAGTACATAAATCCGCTATTACTCTGACATTTCCCTCTTTGACAATTTTACTTTCCGTAATAAACAGGTTCTATAAAAATCAATTCTAATCTGTAGCAATCAGCAGGAACACAGGAATATCCTGTCAAATGTAAAAAGCGTTGTTCTTCATTAAATAATCAATAAAGATCAATCAACCCTCAATCTATCTTCTGTAATACTGAAATTCAATCAAGATTTAGATTATCAAACAATTATTAAATGACTTTTCACTATAAGATCACAATTTGCATTCTGAAACTCTTGACATTAGTTTTTGACAAAATACAACAGTTTAGATAATTGTCACGTGAAACCCTTTTCCTTTCTTACCCCCCAAAGGCCATTTGCATGAGATCATGTTAACTCACAAGTCCAGTCTGACGACTGGCTTAAAGATCCGTGATCCAAAAAGTGCAGCGCACAAAAAACGTACGTAGGCCATTTTCCATTTTCTGGTCTACTGGTCCAGGATGAAGACTGGACCGGTTTCTTTACTTTTGCAAATTCCTTGTTTGGATAAGTGGTTTTTCATGGATATTTATACTCATTATGGTGTTACACTTTCAGTGGCTACTGCTGAAGGAGCTGTCCAGGATTTCTCATGGTGAGGAAATTACAACCATGTTGAGGTGGGGGTAGGGCTCTGGCCCCATGGTGACTGTTGTAATAGTAAGCTTGCTTGCTTTTTCTTCTCAGCCTCATCCTTCTGTTTTGATGTGTTGCTTGTTCTCGAGGTTAGGCAGTGTTGTTTAGTGTTGTTTCGGCCCATTCTAGGTTCAGCTGGGGTGGCTCCTGTTGTGCTGCATGGTGTTGATCTGTAGCACTTGAGTGCAATGAGAGGGCCTTCTGTTTCATTATTAGTTTTGCTGTCTGTACTGTCCTCTCCACATGACCATTGCCTTGTGCACTGTATGGACTCAATATAACTTAAGGTTTAAAGTCAATGGGTGAGGGTCTTGAAACGCAGCACTTGTGAATTGTGGCCCATTGTTCCTGATGACCACATCTGGGATACCGTAATGGGCGCATGTCATTTTCACCTTCTGAGCAACATGAGTGCTGGTTGTTGTCTTCATGTTCAGTGTCTCAATGTATCTTGAGTAGTAGTCCAAGATGATTAAGTAGTTCTGTTTGTTATGCTCACATAGGTGCAGAGCTATGTGCTGCAAGGGTCTGTCAGGGAATGGGCTAGAGATCAATGGCTCCTTCTGCTGTGCTCACCATACTCTGTGTTTTACCAATGAGAAAATGCCAGATCACCAGACAGTGGTTTGCCCTGTCCCAATACTTTGAGAGCCCTTGATGTCTGTCATGGATTCTATCAAGGATGTTTGCCCTAGCGGCAGTGATTGATCAGATGTTGTCTACCTTTTGTGGAGTAGATTTGGAGGACAGGCTTTCTGTTTCCAGGCACCACTTATTAAATTCCATTTTTTTCCATTTACAAGTTGTCTCTAGGCACTTTCCAGAGACCCAGAACATGACCCCCAAGCAATTATTACATAAACAACATGAGGTAGAAATAACTCCCCTAGTTGGAGAAAAACCTTAAGCAAACAATGGCAAGGAAAACTCCCCTTTAAGAGGGAAGAAAACTTGAGCAGGACCTGGCTCATAAGGGGGGACCCTCCTACCGAAGGCCAGCCGGGTAGAGCAGGAAAATGGGGATCAGAAAAAGAGAATAAAGAACATAGAGAGAAGAGAGACTAACACACCATCAAAAGTACAAAAGACAAGATATATAGCTATAACTGTCTGTCAGCAGCAGAACTAAGAGTTCTATGTATATATGACTGTTACATGGTTTGTTGGTGGACTACAGAGATGACTATATAAACAGGTGTAGACAGCAGACACTGAGGGGGTCAGAGAGTGAAACGTAGTCTTAAGTTGGCTTTTGATTCTCTTCTAGAATCGATGGGGATTTTACAAAAAGTTAACGAACCAACGCATTGTCTTAATCATACACTTGATCTGGTCCTCGTCTACGGTGTAGGACCTGATAATCTGTTAGTGTCACATGTAAACTCCCTCCTATCCAACCACTATTTTATAAAGTTTGCTTTCAACATTGTCAACATTACACATAATAGGAGGAATTACTTTAGTAGATGTCTATCCGATAAAGCTATTACTAAATTTAGGGAGGCCATTGCTCTTCATCTTCCTACAGTGGAACATTTGAGGGCTGTGACCTTGGTTCTACCTCTGTAGATTTTGATTTCCTTGTCGGTAGCACTGCAGATGTGTTGCACTCAGCTTTAGATGTAGTTGCCCCTTTGAGTAAGAGGGTCTCAAACCGTAAGAGCTTAACTCCTTGGTTTAACTCACATATTCGTATGTTAAAACAGAAAGTGCGTAAAATTGAAAGAAAGTGGTACTCTTGTAGGTCTGTAGATATTTATTATGCATGGAAAGAAAGTCTAATAGAATTTAAAAAAAGCGCTTTGCAAAGCTAAAACAGCCCATTATTCAGTGTTAATAGAGGATAATAAAAATAACCCACGTTTTCTGTTCAGCACTGTAGCCAGGCTGACAAAGAGCCACAACTCTGTTGAGCCGTGCATCCCTGCAGCTCTCAGTAGTGAAGACTTTATGAGCTTCTTTAGCAATAAAATTGTCAGAATTAGAGAGGAAATCGGCCAGGCCCACCCGGCAGTGGCTGTGGGCATTTCTTCAGCTTCGGCGACTCCCTTATGCTCTGACCTGACTCTAAACTTTCTTGTTCCTGTAGTCCTCTCTGAACTGACCTCAGTCGTCAATAGATCTAAATCATCCACGTGTCTGTTAGACCCAATACCAACTCGACTACTCAAAATTGTTTTCTCTCTTATTGGTGCAACAATACTGGAACAGATCAACTTGTCCCTAGTCTTGGGATAAGTGCCATAGGCTTTTAAAGTCGCAGTAATCAAACCATTACTTAAAAAACCCTCTCTTGACCCAGATATTTTAGCTAATTATAGACCAATTTCCAACCTTCCATTTATCTCTAAAATTCTGGAAAGGGTAGTTGCAAAAGCCAGCTGTGTGACCATTTGTATAGAAATTATCTATTTGAAATTTTTCAGTCAGGGTTCAGCATGCATCATAGCACAGAAACAGCACTGGTTCGAGTCTCGAATGACCTTCTTATGGCCTCAGATAATGGGTTAGTGTCCATACTGGTTCTGCTGGACCTCAGCGCTGCTTTTGATACTATAGATCACAGCATTTTACTGCAGAGGCTAGAATATGTTGTTGGAATTAAGGACAGCTCTAGATTGGTTTAAATCATATCTGTCTGATAGATTCCAGTTTGTTCATTTTCATGAGGTTTCTTCCGTACAGACAAGGGTCTGCTATGGTGTCCCGCAGGGTTCAGTGCTAGAACCATTCTTGTTCAGTTTATACATGCAACCCTTAGGAAGTATTATCTGGAACCACTGCATTAATTTTCATTGTTATGCTGATGATACAGAGCTGTATCTGTCTATGAAGCCAGATGAAACAGAACCATTAGACAAACTTCAGATGTGTCTTAAGGACATCAAGGACTGGATGTCCAGGAATTTTTTGCTACTAAATTCTGATAAAACAGAGGTTGTTGTTTGTGGTCCCAAACAGCTTAGGAAGGGATTAGATGGTCTTGCGATGGCCTCCAGTAAAACTGTGCGAAACCTTGGCTGTCACAGGTCGGAACTCCAAGGTCCCAGCTATCATCAAATGCATCACTTGATTTATAATCACCCGCACCTGGTTTCTCCTGGATATATACTGCAGACACTCACCACTTGAGTGGCCAGGAGATTCCCGTCCGAGGAGCCAGAGCCAAGCCAAGCCAAGCCAAGCCAAGCCAAGCCAAGCCAAGCCAAGCCAAGCCAAGCCAAGCCAAGCCAAGTTTTTGCCTTGTGGATTATTCGAGTCCTGCATAGCTATGTCAAGTCAAGTCTAGTCAAGTCAAGTCAAGTTTTAAAGTCAGGTCAAGCCAAGTCAAGTTCAAGTCAAGTCAAGTTTTGCCTTGTGGATTATTCGAGTCATGCATAGCTACGTCAGGTCAAGTCTAGTCAAGTCAAGTCAAGTTTTGCCTTGGGGATTGTTCGAGGTAAGCCTAGCCAAGACAAGTCAAGCCAAGTCAAGTTTTGCCTTGGGGATTGTTCGAGGTAAGCCTAGCCAAGACAAGTCAAGCCAAGTCAAGTTTTCGCCTTGTGGATTATTCGAGTCAAGTCAAGTCGAGTCAAGCCAAGCCACGTTCCGCTTTGGGGATGCTACGTCTGCCTAGCCTGGTTCCTGCTTTTGTATGTGTCCCATATTGGGAGAATAAACCAGTTTCTACCTTCATTGGCTCTCTATTCTGGGGTTTGTTTACCCGGACCGTGACAGAATCTCCTGGCCACTAGGGAACCCCGCAGAGGACGCTTAGCCCTCCGACCATACCCCCTCCACCCTCCCTGTTCGTCTTTGGTCTCGGTTTAACCTGAGGGGTCGTCAGGAGCCGACCCTTGTGGGGGGGGTTCTGTCACAGGTCGGAACTCCAAGGTCCCAGCTATCATCAAATGCATCACTTGATTTATAATCACCCGCACCTGGTTTCTCCTGGATATATACTGCAGACACTCACCACTTGAGTGGCCAGGAGATTCCCGTCCGAGGAGCCGGAGCCAGAGCCAAGCCAAGCCAAGCCAAGCCAAGCCAAGCCAAGCCAAGCCAAGCCAAGCCAAGCCAAGCCAAGTTTTTGCCTTGTGGATTATTCGAGTCCTGCATAGCTATGTCAAGTCAAGTCTAGTCAAGTCAAGTCAAGTTTTAAAGTCAGGTCAAGCCAAGTCAAGTTCAAGTCAAGTCAAGTTTTGCCTTGTGGATTATTCGAGTCATGCATAGCTACGTCAGGTCAAGTCTAGTCAAGTCAAGTCAAGTTTTGCCTTGGGGATTGTTCGAGGTAAGCCTAGCCAAGACAAGTCAAGCCAAGTCAAGTTTTCGCCTTGTGGATTATTCGAGTCAAGTCAAGTCGAGTCAAGCCAAGCCACGTTCCGCTTTGGGGATGCTACGTCTGCCTAGCCTGGTTCCTGCTTTTGTATGTGTCCCATATTGGGAGAATAAACCAGTTTCTACCTTCATTGGCTCTCTATTCTGGGGTTTGTTTACCCGGACCGTGACATTGGCGTTATATTCTATCAGGATTTGTCATTTAAACAGCATATTAATCAGGTTTGTAAAATAGCGTTTTTCCACCTCTGTAATATCGCAAAGATTAGGAGCATCCTCTCGCAGAGTGATGCCGATAAACTAATTCATGCATTCGTATCTTCAGGACTAGATTACTGTAAAGTGTTGTTGGCTGGATGTCCAAGTAATTCTCTGAACAGCGTCCAGCTGATCCAAAATGCAACAGCGCGAGTGCTGACGGGAAACAACAAGGGAGACCATGTCCTTCCAGTTTTAGCTTCACTCCATTGGCTCCCCGTAAAATTTAGAATCCAATTCAAAATTTTATTACTGGCATATAAAGTCCAAAATGGCCTAGCGCCGCGATATTTGCATTACTTGATAATACCGTACGTTCCTAATAGAGCTCTTCGTTCTCAGGGTGCAGGTTTACTCGTAGTTCCTAGAGTATCAAAATGTAGATTTGGAGGACGGCTTTCTGTTATCAGGCACCATTACTCTGGAACCAACTTCCAGTTTGGGTTAAGGAGGCTGGTACCACCTCCACCTTTAAAACTAAACTTAAAACATTTCTGTTTAATAAAGCATATAGTTAGTATATATTTAGTCCCTTAATGTCTTAGGGCCAGTAGTCAAAGCTGCAGCTACAGGACCAGATTAGAGCAGCTCATTTTAAACATAGCTTCGGTGTAGATATGCTGCTATAGGCCTATGCTGCAGGGGGGCACCAACATGATCCACTGAGTGGTGCCTTTCACCTTCTCTGTTTCCCTTTGCCTTCCCTGTCTCTTCTTCACCTCAACCCTCAGTTATTAACAGTATCCCATAAATATATTTGTGGTCCATTGTTCTTGTAGTTTGTTGTGCTTATCTGGCCCTTCTTTTCCTCTTCTGTGCATGTCATGCGGACCAGAGCCTCAGGAGCTGCTTGCTGACCTACAGTTCCACCTCTGACCATCCCAGTGTCTGCCTTCACCTGTCTGTATGGATGTCTGTTGGATATTTGCTGACTTCCCGACCTGCAGTCCTCATCCCCTTGGATCACCATCTATCCATATTACCCATATACACAGAAGTCTAATTGGTCTACTGCTGATAGTTACTATTGTATCTGCAGGTCAGAATGTCAGTAGGTATCGATATATAGATACATCATACATACATATAGATAGAGACATCTATATAGACAGGTGATGAGTGAAAGCAGGAGCACACATGTTGACTACATCTTATGAAGACGATGTAACCTGAAGTAGATTAGTGACTCTAAAGTAGTAGAGAGAAGAATGTAGAAAGACAGCATAGGATAGTGGTGTGTAGAATGACCCTGGTGGAGAAGAAGATAAAGTAGACAAATACAGAGCAGAGGATGAAGTGGTAAAACTTGAAAAAGGAGGAGTGTTGTCTGGCTTTCAGGGAGGAGTTGAGACAGGGTATGAGTGGCCAAGAGAGATCAGGGAGATGGGAAGGACAGTACTCGGTGTGTCATTTGGGAGGAAGGTAGACAAGGAGCCTTAGTGGTCGATTGGGGAACTGAAGGTGTGTATACAGAAAATGAAGTTGGCTAAGAAGAAGTGGGACACTGTGAGGACAGAAGAGAGGAGACGGGAGTACAGGGACATGCAGTGTAAGGTGAAGGTAGAGGTCTCAAAGGCCAAACAAAGGTATGCTAGGTTGGACAACAAGGAGGGAGAGACTGATCTGTACAGGTTTGGGAAGCAGAGAGACAGAGATGGGAAGGATGTGCAGCAGGTCAGGGTTGTGAAGGATAAAGAGGAAAATGTATTGACAGGAACCATAAGTGTGATAGTAAGATGGAAATAATACTTTAAAGAACTGATGAATGAGGAAAATGAGAGAGAACGAAGAGCAGAAGAGGCAACCGTTGTAGACCACAAAGTTCCAAAGATTTGTAATGGTGAGGTTAGGAGGGCATTGAAGAGATTGAAGAGTAGAAAGGCAGTTGGTCCTGATATACTTATGGAGGTATGGAAGTGTGTAGAAGAAGTAGCAGTAGACTTTTTGGCGTTGTTTTTCAACAAGGTCTTAGAGCGCAAGAGAATGCCTGAGGAATGGAGGTGAAGTGAGATGGTGCTAATCTTTAAGAACAAGGGAGACATGCAGAGTTGTGGCAACTACAGGGGAATAAATTTGATATGCCATACACGCATTTGTGAACAGCAATATGACTTCATGCCAAGAAAGAGTATGACAGATGCAGAATTTCCTTTGAGAATGTTGATGAAGAAGTACATAGAGTAAGCCAGAGGGAGCTTCATTGTGTCGTTGTAGATCTAGAAAAAGTTCATGACAGGGTACCAAGAGAGGAACTGTGGCCCTATATGAGAAAGCCTGAAGTGGTTGATAAGTATTTTAGAGTGGTGAAGAATATGTATGGGAGCTGCAAGAAGGTGGTGAGGTGTGCCATAGGTGTGACAGAGGAGTTTAATGTTGAGGTGGGACTGTATCAGGGATCAGCCATGAGCCCCTTCTTGTTTGCTACAGCGATAGACAAACTGACAGATAAAATCAGACAGGAATCTTCATGCACTATGATGTTTTTCATATGACATTGTGATCTGTAGTGAGCACAGGGAGCAGATGGAGGAACATCTAGAGAGGTGGCAGTTTGCACTGGAAAAAACAGGGATGAAGGTTAGCCGTAGCAAGCCAGAGTACATGTGTGTGAATGAAAGGACATGAGTGGAACGGTGAGGTTACAGGGAGCAGACATAAAGAAGGTGGAGGATTTTAATAGGATTACTCAGGGTCAACAGTCCAGAGCAATGGAGAGTGTGGAAAAGAGGTCACGAAATGTGTCCAAGCAAGTTGGAATGGGTGGATAAAAGTGTCAGGAGTAATGTGTGACAAAATAGTACCAGCAAGAATGAAAGGAAAGATCTACAAGACAGTGGTAAGACCAGCGATGTCGTATGGTTTGGAGACAGTGGCTCTGAGGAAGGGACAGGAGGCAGAGCTAGAGGTAGCAGACAAGAAAATGTTGAAGTTCTCTTTCGGAGTGACAATGATGGACAGTATCAGGAATGAGTATGTCAGAGGGACGGCACATGTTAGATGTTTTAAAGATAAAGTTGGAGAGGGCAGATTGAAATGGTTTGGACATGTTAAGAGGAGGGATAATGACTTCATTGGGAAAATTGTGCTAAGGTGGGTACTGCCAGGCAGGAAGCCTAGAGGAAGATCAAAGATGAAATAAATGGACATGGCAACAGAGGGCATGAGATTGGTTGGTATGAGAGAAGAGGACACAGAGGATAGGGTTAGATGGAGATGGATTACTTGCTGCGGAGCAGCCAAAAGGAAAAGAAGAAATAACGAATGAATATGAGAAATTCTTGTATGTGGTGCTAACTTGAAATTGTCCTTGACAATTGAATTGACCCCCTGGGCTGGTCAAAGATACACTAGTTGGTTTCAGTTTTCTCTGTGGAATAAGCATATTGAAAGTCTGTTCACACACTACACTAGTGTTAGCCCCAGTATCGATCTTAAACATCACAGGTGTTGCATAAAGGAGAAATTGCACTGTCCACTCATCACTTCTGTTTGTATTCACTGTGCTCATCGGTCTCAGTTACTTCACTCAACGGTTTGGTTTTGCACTGGCTCTGGCAATGTCCGTTCCTACCGCATTTATTGCAAGCTAAATTGTAAGCGGAGCATCTTCTGCATTCTGTCTTTCCTACTCCCTTGGTGTTGCACTGCCATATTGGGTTTTCCTTCGCACTTCCCGCATCTCTTTTACCACTGCTAAGGCTCCTGTAGCCTCTGCAGCCTGCACACTGGTATGCGTGTTCACCGTCTCTGATGGGAGAACAGACTGTATCGTCTGCGCTAAAGTAAGGTCGGACATGAGCTGCAACTTACAAGACTGGTCTTTATCTCAAATCCCCACTCCTGTCTCAAATATTTTTATCTCTACTCTTCTTGAAGTCACAGTGTTCTGATAAATCATAAAGAGCTCTGATGTACATATCTGCCTGCTCACCAGGCCACTGCACTCACTGGTGGAAAACAGCAAACTCATGGATTAAATTTCGCCATGGGTAAAAAATATTTGTCAAATTTTTCCATCACTATCTTGTACTTATTCTGGTGTACTGGGTCAGTAAAAGTGAAGGACTTAAAAATATCTTCCGCTTCACTCCCCACTACATAATCCAACACATGCACTTTGAACTTCACCTGACTTCTTGTCTGATATCGCTCAAACTCCCTTTTCCAGTCCGTCCACTTCCTCAGAGCTGAATCAAAGCTGAAACTCTCCAGTGGGTTGAACTTTACCATGATTTACACTCTTTGCAAAACACAGACCACTTTTCTGACAGCATGTAATAAAACATGGAATGTCCAGACACAGTTGATTTTCTACCATTAACTTTATCCAGGAGCTCTCGGTTCACACACGAAGCACACACTTGTAGACTAACGTAAAAGCCCCATCCCACTGTCGTAACTCCCACCTTGAATAAACAGCAACAGTGTTGTAAAGTGGAGTACATAAACAATCTTACTCTGTCAATTTATATTAAGTATCTTTGTAAGTATGCTTGTTAAAAAAGATATATAAAGATCATTACTATTTCATCACAAAGTGCTTTGAACGGCTAGTCATGCATCATATCAAGGCTGGGGCCCCCCAGGCATGTGTGCTGAGCCTCCTCCTCTTCACCCTGCTGACCCATGACTACACACCGATGCACAGCTCCAACTTCTTCATAAAGTTTGCGGACGACACATCTGTGGTGGGTCTCATCAACAACAACGATGAGTCAAAGTACAGGCGCGTCAGGAGCCGCCTGACTGATTCGTGCAGCAACAACAATCTCTCCCTGAACGTGAAAAAGACCAAGGAGATTGTTGTTGACTTCAGGAGACAACACACCCAGCATGCTCCTCTGAACATCAACGGTGCTGCTGTGGAGAGGGTGAGCAGCACCAAGTTCCTGGGTGTCCACATCTCAGAGGACCTCTCCTGGACTGTTAACACCGCATCACTCGCCAAGAAGGCACAGCAGCGTCTCTACTTCCTCCGCAAACTGCAAAGAGCCAGAGTCCCGGCCTCCATCAGGTACACCTTCAAAAGGGGCACCATCGAGAGCATCCTGACCAGCTGCATTAGCATGTGGTATGGAGCCTGCTCCTGCAGCAAGTCTCTCCAACGTGTCGTGAGAGCAGCTGAGAGGATTGTTGGTGTCTCTCTCCCCTCACTTCAGGACATTTACAGCAACCGTCTGACTCGCAAAGCCCTCAGCATTGTGAGAGACCCCACCCACCCGTCACACAGCCTCTTCAGTCTGCTGCCATCAGGGAGGAGGCTGCGGATCCTCTGGCCAGAACCAGCCGACTGAAGGACAGCTTCATCCACCAGGCCGTCAGGAAGCTGAACACTCCCAGTTCTTCCTCCATTGCCCTCCCTGCCCCACTCTCACTCACTCTGACCTCTGCATCTGCACCAGGCTCTTTGGCTGGACTGGACTGGCTTCTTTGCACCAGGTCACTTTAACCAGACTGATAAGCTGAACACCTGCAGGACAATCACACGCCTTTAAAAACTGTTGTATATTTCACTGTCCTTCATACAATACATTATTATTACAATTATATTACAATACATCATTATCAATAAAGTCTATCATCATACTGCCATTTCATTGTTTCAACGAACCGGGTGTTATGCGATTGAGCATGTGTTTGAGCGAATCAACACACAAATAACTTTACTTATTTATTTATTGATTAGTTGGTTGAAGTCTGTGGCTGTGTCTTGCAACACAAGGCACAGGGCTAGTTATCATGTTGACCTGTGATTTTTAGCTATGGTTAAGATCTTTAAGTTGATTAAAATAAAGCTGTCCTGCAGTTACTTATCTCTGCCTTAACGTTCAGGTTGTGTCCCATACAGAACTAAGATTCAATTCAGTTCCTCGACTGGCCCGTAGAGGCTGGCTACAAAAGCAAGTCAATCTCCATTGTCTCCCATGTAAAAACATCCAACTTTAGAGCAGAAATAAACATATTTACAGCCTGGTTCAAAAAAGGATTTTTGGGCTTAGTCGTTAGATTTTACATCCATTTAATCTCTGGGGGGCATACATTTTTTGGACCATGCCAGGAAAGTTTATATAAAGCAATACAATTAGTTCTAATGTGACTGGCAGTCAGCTCAGCCAATGGCTTACCGTTATTACTTCCTCATTCTTTGTCGTCATGCTACCGCGCTTAGCAAAGCAAAGGACAAACGTGTTCCCCAAGGGTTTCTGCACTATATATTGTTTCCGGTAGGATAAGTGTGCTTTTACAATCAAATAGATATATTTGTAAATTAAATATTAATTATATTAATTTGTTAATGAAATATAACTTTAATATGACTAAAAGTCTGTGTAAACCTGTTAAATGTTAAAGTCGCTTTTAAATGACAAATTCTTTTCATTTACCTTAACTTCACAAAAGCCTTGTACATTTACACAGTTGTAGATACAGAACACACACAAAATGTACTTATTTCAAATAACATTACCAACATAACCAACAGGTTAGTTCACACATTTGTGAAACAAATGCAGCTTTCTGAGGGTAAATGGCAAGGTGCTTAGGGTTATACAAGTTTTGTCACATATTTTAACTACTACGGGGGTACTAGATGTGAACTCAAGTTTTCTGGTGATTCTATTATTAAAAAAACAGATAGGTGGCCTTAAAACTGGGTATTAATACACTTTGAGTATTTTGAATAATTGAAAGTCAAGACAAGTATAATATATGTGGCCTTTGAAATTTGTGGAATAACAAGACCAGGGTTGCAGGGCACCTAATAGGCTTATGAAGGTAAGCGGACACTCAAAGCTTATTTACCACCCCACCACAACCTTTTCCTGGAAAGCAACAGGAATTAACGGCCGCCTGTTATGTTTTGTAGTGCTTAAACATGCTGTAGATACACTGTTTGCCCATGAAGTCAGAATAATTTTATTTTCAGCAACACGTCTTTTTATTTACAGTCATTTTATGAGAAGATATAAAAAAAATGTTTTATTCCAAATATATGGGAACGAGTTTATGACACATTTTGGGTATGTGTAATTGTGGGCTGCAGAGTTTGTTCACAAATAAACTGCTGAGGGCATAGTTGAATGACTTGTATATTCCAATTTCAGTGATAAGAGTATTTTGAAAGAGTCTTCGCTTGCAAAGTAACACCCAGTATACAAGTGTAAGAAATGTGCGCTGGGGGGACTAGGCACAAGCAAATTATTGCAGTATTTAGGAAATATTTTAATCAACTTACTGAGTTTAGAGTCTTTAAAAGCAATTTTACTGGGGGAAAAAAGAGATGGGGGGGGGTGTCAATATTCAGTACACACATATACTAGAGTATAATCATATATTTACAATAACATGAAAGGCTCTGCAAACAGGCCCAATACCGGTGATATCCTTCGACATTAAAAAGAGAATTTAAAAATGTCCTTGCCTTACAAGAGACGTTGAGTATTTCTTATATATAGTTTTTTTGAGAATTATTATTTTGAGAATTGGTTCTAACACTTAAGATGCATCTTCCCAGAGTGAGAAATCATCCATCCATCCATCCTTCCATCCTTCCATCCATCCTTCCATCCATCCATCCATCCATCCATCCATCCATCCATCCATCCATCCATCCATCCATCCATCCATCCATCCATCCAGTTGCAGTAACTTTTAAGACTTTTTGACTTTTTTAAGATGAATGTACCTAATTCTTATGATTATTTTACTTTTCATATTAATGTGAAGCTAGACATAAAAGCTAAAGGAACTTTCCAGGGCAGAATCAACCCTAGCTCTACCATTAGACAGTAAGGACTGTGGGCTTTTGCTTGGGGCTAAAACAATGTGAATTAAAACAGTTTTGAGATAGAACTGAATACATGTTTGCAGCAAAATGACAGTTAATGTTAGGGCAATCAGGGCAATTAACATATGCCAGAATAAATTCATTTCAGGCCTCTGGCAAGACTCATTAAATGTCATTCCACTTCAGTGATAGTGTGGATCGACAAAACCAAATTTTAACTTTGTGAGTTTCAGATAGTCTATAAAATGGATGGTTTGGCTTCCAGTTGCCAGCGTGTTCCATCAGTTTGCACAACAAACTGGTATTGGTAAGTGGCTTGTAACTTGTAACTGTAAGTCCACATAAATATCATTTTATTGTAAATGGGCACTCCTAGCGTTATTTCTACTTTTGTATCATGTTACATTTTTGCATGCATTCCATTATTTCTGCACCCCCACAATCCTGTTTTAATTGATCTATGGAGTGAAAATAAGCTTGTACTTTTTATTTGAAATTCTTTCCTTTTTTAGCAGCAAAAAATATGCATTATAAACAAAACATGTACAATGTAGTTACTAAGAATAAAAGTAAGAAATAAATATTAAAAACGGTGAGGAGATGATAAAAGTTATGCACAAGTGGGTACGTAATGTAATAACATCACATTACAAGTTCTCTCCCTTGTTTCGCCTCAACTCATGACAAGATGAAGTTTAATATAACCTGCTGTCTTTTAAAACCTGCTTAAAAGTGACTTGCATCCTTGCATCTTTTTTAACCTGCAGTTGCTTGTATGTACTTTTGCCTTGGAGCTATAAACAACAGTGTTCAAAAGGGATTCAGCGTAAGAACTTCATCCTTTTCTCCTTGGCTTTGTTGTCAGTTCTTTTATCAGGTGAGTTCTGTGACACACAGCCAGTTGTATTATTTAGATACAGCAGCATTCCAAGTTGTCCCACCCAGAGGAGCAGTCATTATCATTAAAGGTACCAAGGGCAAGTTGGCCACTGATTGTCCTTCCAGCTCAAAGAAAATGGAAGGATCAGAAGTTTACTCAGAAGTTTATTGTGTGTGCAGCGTTGTAGGCAGCACTGTAAAAAAACTGCATAATGCCTAATATCTTATATCTTTATAGACCAAATTTTGTCCACTATTCAGCTGCTTGTACAGTTTTTTTCTTTTTCTCTCTTTTTTTAAATTGAGAAATGAGAAAGTGACTGAAAAAAATGTGCATTTACTGATAATGGTAAGAAGAAAAGAAGAAGGCATAGCCCACCGACTATTCGAGGGTCCTTTGTAAACGCTAGGTCTCCTTAATGCCTGCCACCTACTGCCACTTAGTGATTGTGTTTTATTGAGTCTTAAACACATAATCTCTGTAAAAATAACCTTTTTTTTCATTTATTGTTTTTTTTTTTTTTTTTTTCCCCAGTGGTGAAAGTCCCTGTGTGTGTCTATGTGGGAGATCAACTGCTAATCATACTCCAGAGTGTGCAGCTGCTTTAGGATGAATGTTCAGCATTGTTGAAAATCTGTAACAGCATAGCATCAAATCCTATTCCAACCTTGTGATGAAAAAATACATTTGTTTATTTTTATGCGTATATTTTACGCTTTTTTAAATGTTTCATATTACATTGTAACATGTCACAGAGAGAAAAGTTTGATGAGTTTGAGGTATTTTTGTTTTAAACTGAATCGCTTTGGAGAGGGGAAAATTCCGGGGCTACTGTGTTAATTTCCATCCTTAATTAAAAGGTTGATTTTACTCGTGGGTTTTAACGACACGTCTTGTGGACAGTATGAGTTAACTAAAAAGGATTTTAAGGGACATTTAAAATTTTTTGAATGGCTGTGAATTGTCTTTTTTTCTGGATTTTTTCTGTTCACCTGAATAAGCTGGGCAGTTGTGTTCCAGCTGCCAAAATTCACCAATCAAAGCAACGACCAAAGCCACCTGTAACTGATTGTCTTCTGCCTCTTTGTTGTCTTTCCTTCTCTATTTTCTGTTAGAAAAGCCAACAAGGTTGGAAAATCACTGGGTTTATGCAAAGAAAGATCACAGTGCAAACTGTGAGGAAACGCTGTCTAACCCAAGAAGTGGCTGCAAATTTTATTGAAGTTTATCATAAGACTCATCTAGTTATTTACCTGCTTCCTATGATTTTATGTTTGACAGTTTTAACTTAAATCAAGCCTAAACTCATAGGCTCCATGCGGACTCTCAGGTCCTCCAGCACCGGCCTCCATAAAATTCCCATTGTTAATACAAGAACCCATGGTCAGTCTGCTTTCCAATACTACGCCCCATGTTTATGGAACAGCTTTCCAGAGATGCTCAGTGCTGTAGGAAATGTTTTTAAAATCAAGCTTAAGACCTACCTTTTTAATCTCGCTTTTAACTAATTGACCCTTTGCATTAATCCTGTTTTACTTTGTTAGATTTTCTGTTTAGCCCATGTTTTTTTATACCACATTTTACTGTTATTTATTGCTGATATATCATTTATTGACTTGTTTATTTCTATTACATTTCATAATTATTATTTTGTATCTATTATTTGTTTTTAAAAAAATATATCTATCTTATTATTCTTTTTTATATTTTTCATATTTTTTTAGTCTTCAACTCCAGTGCTTCCTCAGGGGGAGTACTCTGCATTGGGAGGGCTGACTCCAGGTTGCTGTAGCGATGGCCTGAGAGCCCCCCCATCCCCCTTCCCATCAGTCTGGGTCCAGGGTGTAGCTGCCGTCTCCCAATGCAGATGGCTTCCTGTCTTAGTATGATAGTGTTCACTCACTGGTTCTTCCGTGCCCAGCAGAGTTTTCCATGTTATTTTTTTTTTCTAATCTTTAATTGTGTTTTATCATTGATAGGGATTAAGGTTGGTTAAGAAGGTGGTCATTGGATGGGTGGGATGTGGCCTTGTGCCTGTAAAGATTCAGGAAAGGCTCTGGCAGACCCTCGTGACCCTGCAAAGTATAAAGCGGGTATAGAAAATGGATAGATGGATGGATGGATGGATGGATGGATGGATGGGATTGACTTTGTTTTTACTGTTAAGCACTTTATGCTGGATTTTATTGTATGGCAAGTGCTATATAAATAATGTTTGATTTGATTTTAGATACAGCAAGCTGTTTTAAGATAAGAGAATGTAGAAGCTGCTAGCGTGCCTGGTCCATTGAAATTTTTATTGCTTAATCAATTATGGAACTTTTAAAAAAGCAGCTTGACAGCTAAACTGTGTAAAGTGGGTTTAAGGCAAATTTGAAAAGGGAAAAAAAAACCAATATATGCCCTTTTTTGAAAAAGTGTCTTTATCAAATATTCCTCTCAACAAAAGACTGGCCATTTAATTTTGCAGTACAGGCACATTACTAGATAAATTGACACGGTTTGGCAAGATAGGCCAACATTGAAACAAATCTCAAATCAGGTTACTTAAGTTAAATGCATCTGTTTGTTGCAGCTTGAAATATAGATCAAATTCATCTGGGAACTTTTGTGAGAGTTCATTGTGGTCTTAATTCAATTTAAATTTTCACTTTGCTCAAACTAGGGACTTTTTTCCTCTTCGTATTTTTCTTTCCCCAGCCAGTCGGTGCCAAACATCAAAGCATATGTTTTCTTTTGGCCTGCCTTTTCAAAGGTTTTGAAAAATACTGCAACAGAGGTGTAATGCTGTTACAGCTGCTTTTCTTTGACTTTGTTAGTGCAACACTCTTGACACGATCTATCCTGTAGCTTTCAATGGCCAGATGTGAACTGTTTACCCATAATGTGATGCAACTGTCAGGATTATGTGCATTAGTGTGTGTGATATTAAGGGACATTGTTACATAGGAATATTTCTCTTAACTGGCCATTTTTCAGTGCCTTGACTCTTAATGATTTAGCAGCTGTGTAGAGCAGAAAAAATGACTGGCCTTTCTATATTACGACAGGTGTCTGAAGCCAATTTGTTGCCCGTCACATATTTTATTGAAGTGGTGCCCATGGGAACCTCTTATCTGATGGACGCTTTCCAACAGCTTTGTATGGACTAAAAGGCTTGGAAAAGTCAGCCATTTACCTCAGCCCAGAGGTTTGGGATGGGTCTTTGTTTGTGAGAGCTCAAAGGCTTAGAAAGGCCAAATGCTTATCATAGACCAAAAGACCTTTAAGGCTTTAAGGCCACCTGCTCACAAAATAAAATCTGTTTTGTGACTGCAGTTGGTAAGTAATGCTGCTATGAAATGACAAGAAAGGCATTCACTCAATCTTTAACTCATTCTGGGGGCCTTGTGTGCCTGTCCATTGTACCTTTTATAGCTATTGTTTTGTAATTTTAATTTAGGTTAAATATAAAACACACAAGAAAAGCACTGTAATTGTTATATATATATATTTCCAAAGCCATTTACTTTTGAAAGTGTTATCCAGTTGTGTTAAAAAAATGGTTCATTTGGTTTTTAATGTAATGTACTGGAATCTATGATTAGTCCTGCTGTAACGCTTGACCTCTCCACTTCTCTGCTTTTCATCTGCAAGCAAGTTTTGGTGGATAAGACATGAGTTTATTACATCTCCATGCAGAGCCACTGTATATCTGCATCCCCTCCTTGATTTCAAGGTTGCTTGCTGGCATGTGTGGTATTTTTCCTTGATCAAAGAGATATCCAGACTGCCCTCCAACCTGGTTGTCATGGGAACAGATGTCACATGACCTAAAGTGAGACAAACTTTGGATGAGAGAGGATTGGCTCTCTGGAGGGCGTCAGTCCCCCTCTCAATTCATCTGACATGGTTACCTAGGAAACAAGGCTGTGAGACAGGAAGCTGAGAGAAGATGTAAGCCCTTGTTTGTTTGGATAACAGCAAAGAAGCTGCCTGTACTCCAGGCATCAAGAGGACATGTTATTAGCTTGAAAATATTAAACATGCAATGAAATACCCACAGGTCTATTTTTTTTTTCTTTTTTCCATCTATTGGTCTATTTTTTACTGCACATGCCCATGGTTTTCAGAATTATAAAAGTAAAAAAAAACAACAACACATTGGGGCATTTTAATGAATGGGCATTACTTAGATATTTCCTTCAGATAAGGACCTCAATTATTCAACATCAAATAACAAGGTTAATGGGTTAACAGGAGGGGATGTTTAATGCTCCCAGCAGCCTCACATGACTAATACTAACATCTGCTATGGATGGCACAGAGAATGAGTCTGACAGTCACTCAATAACAATGACAGCCCAGGTACTGATGGAGGGCACAAATCTGTTTGCCTTTGGATATTTTACAGGTCCCACTGGCTGTCAATCATCTCAAACCACTATTCCCAATCACAAAAATCAATAATTCTCAGTCACCAGAAATAAACCTGCCAACATTTTATTTTATTTTATCTTAAAAGATGATCTAAACAAGAATAAATACAAGATTATATCCTCCCTTGTCTTATCCATCCCTTCTTCTTTCATAAAGAAACATTTCTACAATTTACCATTAAAGAAAGACCCAATATTGTACTACACCAACATGTTTCTGAACGCAAGAGCCAGTTCAATAATCGGTGACCTAGTTATTTTAATTGCTTACCCACAAAAGCAAAGACAAAAAGAAATAATAATAAAAAAAGATAAATAGCACAGTGTTGTTCCTCTACCAGCTTTCTTGCACCATAAATAAGCAGGGTCTCCACATTAACTTGCATGTGATCAAGGCATTCTTTCATACTAAATCATGAAAGAGAATATATAAGCAGCATAATATCCAGAGCTGTGTTGTATATACAAACAAAAGAGCAGAATCCAAGGAATAATTTAAACATATTCTGACCCAGTAATAGCAGAAAAAAGGAACCTTTCCAGGATTTTTAGCTCCTCTGAAATAGCATTAGACATTTTCTGCAACTTTACAGGAGCATCTTTTGACAGTTGTTACATTTTATTGAAACTCATTCAGCATACAACATTAAAGTGGCAGTGAATCATGGTGGTTTAAGATTTGTGAGCTCTTGTTCTCAAAATTAGGTTTAGTTAGGTTATTAAGTTAGGTTTGTAATATGTTACATGTTTAACAAATAGGATGAGGGATTCTCAGGAGCAGTTTATCATGGATGTTTCGGATGCAGTGAAACCCAATTACGACATGGTGCTGCTTCCTTTACTACAACTGGCAATCAGCTGACTTAATTTAGCTTCTTGAAAGAGCCTGTGCCTTATTTTATAATCAGCCCTGATACTTAGAGCTTCTTTTTTTTTTTTTTTTTTTTTTAAGTACACCAGCATTTAGGATGATATTGTGTGAGCATAAGTTATTAAAAAAATAAAGAAAAATTAAAGGGCTTATGAAACCTTATGATACCTACATACCCAATCCTGTTAGGAAGTCATGTTCAAATTCTGATTTGTTTGCTCCACAAAGCTCTCCTGATAAATAGTTTTCCTTATGTGTAGAAATCCCAACTTTTTTATATTTCCCACCCACACCTCCCAACAACATATGGCTCGGGGGAACCCTGCATCATGACCTTGGCCATAGTCTGACGTGCATGTCTCCACAAATGTCACTACGTATCGGTGTCAGACCACAACAAATGGTTGGTCAGCTTGGTAGCATTGTTTTTCATCTACATATTTCTCACAACTAATTACTCATAATTTTCGGCTTAATTGAAAGCTAGATTGCCATAATCTAGATACAAATGTGAGTTCCTTAGCATTTATCAGCTCTGTCTCATGTAAGATATGCTTAATTTGCTTTGTTGCTATGTCTGAGCCATGGCAGTGAGGTTTATCACTGCAAGCTCCAGTGCTCCAGAAAAGTGTCTCCCACTGTCACCAAGTGTTTGGTGATGTAATTACAGAGTGGCATAACATTGAACAGGCATAAATGCCAATTATGACGTATTGATGGCCGAAACACAAAAGCATCTATCTGCAAAATTATCAAAGAAGTGGAGGGAAAATATTTGTTCGAGAAAACAAGTTTTTAGTTTGTTCTCTCAGGAGAGTGCCTTTTTCAGATACTGTAGGAGCTTTTGCGCGTCGGTCATCGTTGTTTTCTACATAGACCAATGGACCACCCTTCAAATCAAGTTGACACCATGGTCAACAGTGTCAAATGCTGCACTGAGGTCCAAAAATACCAGCACCGTGGTTCTTTCACAGTCTATATTTATGTCGATGTCATTGAACACCTTGGCAAGAGCAGTCTCAGTGCTATGGTGAGCATGATAAAAATAATAATAAAAAAAAAAATAATAATAGTTACATAATAAATAATAAATAAATACACATTACTCTTCTCTGTGTGGCTTCTGGCCAGGTTATAAACAATTCTACTGTTCAACCATGGAATTACCTTTAGTTCATATTTCTGCTGAGAAACATTCTTTGGTGATTTTCTAGGGTTCTGTCCTGATTATTTTGAATGTAGCCCTGGATGTAATTTCAAAGGCTGAATGACAGTGTGAAACACCAAGCACATTTCTGGTGGAATAATGACATCTACACGTCTCTTCAATAAGGGCATTAGCACTGTGCTCATGAAGATTCATAAGTTTATCCATTATGTAGATGTTTGATATAGTGGCTTATATCAAAAATCCACTGTGCTCCAAAAAGCTAATGACTTCTATCAGTCTAACAGTGGGCAACAGCCATCCCTACACCAACATCCTGCTTTTGCTAAATTGTCCATGTCAATTTTTGTCAGAAAAAGCTCTCCATCCGGTATAACGTGTCAATGTCAAGATGCAAAACAGGCTAAAATCCAGGTTCCTACTTGGGTCCCACCTCGAAAACAGATATGCAAATGTAATTGACTTTGTCTTTTCGTGCTGACGGACTGGTTCTGATTCTAATTAGTGCTGAAGTCCATCAATGAAGTGTGCCAACTGCTGAGGTGAAGTGCACTGCTGAGCTGTATCTGTGACAGCAGAGGTGGCAACTATAAGGAACAAGAGACACTGTTTAAAAATAAAAAGTGTACGTAAGTTAATGGAAATAATAGTTTCTCAACTGCGAATAAGTCCACATTCACAGGAATAAGCAATTTAAATGTTTTTCCTTATTATTCATGTGGATAATGTATTGACCATGTGGTTCTGATGGGCAGGGCTGTTTGTAGCATTTTTGGGGCCCTCAACAATCTTGATTTTGGGGGCCCTCTTTTGGTAAATTCAAATGTCATGGGGGATGGGAGGTTTAAGATGATATTTGGTGATATGAAAAAAACAAAACAAATCTTTGTTTCTTTATACATTTTTTTATAGATTTATGAATCACCTAAAGGCAGCAAGTAAATGCAACTGAGCTAGTGCAATACTGTATTAGGGTCATTTAAAGTAAATCCCAAGAAAAAAAACAACTATAAATGTATAAATTATATAAATGAAAGGCCTTTTAGATAACAACATAGTTTATATATGAGGTGCACATGAAGCGCTTCACAGTAAGGCATTCTGATTTTATTTCTCTAAAAACACTGCCAGATGACCTTGCAGCCTGGGGGCCCCCTATGGGGGGCCTATGCATCTGCTTAGTCTGAATATAGGACAAAACAGCTGTGGACTTTGGTGTTCTTCATATTATATGCCATTTGTTTTCTGGAATGGAAACAGTATACGTTTCTTTATTCTTTTCAGACATTTACAACTGAACTATATCTGGTACAGGAGTGATTATAGTGCAGTCGTGAAGCCTTTTTGAAACTCCATGTCAGTCATTACTTGCATTTAACATTATGTAAGCTTATACATTGAAATTGTACTGTATTCAGAAAGGGATGAAACACATTTCCAAATAAAACCAGTGCTAATATGAACATAAACCCAGCATGTTTGCTGATATTTCAAAAATAAAATTTTTACTGTAAAATGAGGGGTGGGGACTAGTTCTGTCTTCACTAAAATCAAAAGCAAACATTATCACTTGTCAGTTACTGTTATTTTGATGGTCTGGCTAGCTGAAGCAGGATATCAGAAAGCTTTTCAAGACACCACTGAGATAAATATTACAAAGTCTTTCACGACATCCCAGGGTTACCCAGTGACTTTGTTTCAGCATCAGCCTATAAACCACTGGATGTTGTTTCAGGTGATTTCACAAATAGGACAAAAGTAGCTGCAACTAGCTCTGTGCACTTGTTATTTTGGCTGCATTCAGACTACCCTAATAAAAACAGAATTTTATACTTTTTTTTTAAGAAAATATATATAAAAAATATATATAACACTAGCTGACTAGGATTTTTTATTTTTTAAGTACTACAGAATTGGACTGCTATAAACTGTAGTGAGAAATAAGACAATTAAGGTATTAGGCCGACAGAATATCATAGAGGTATTATCTACTCCTAAATGCTATAGTTCTTTTTCATAAGAGTTCAAATCTTTTTTGTTTTAGACTGGTCTATAATCCTATTAGTCATTATTCCGTTCTATATTCAAGACATGATGAACCTGATTCATCACCCTTTTAGAATATAAAAACCTGAACTGCTCCTCTGAGCCCCTCTACACCCAGCCTTTCCCTACAGTGCTAGATATGTGGAATTTGTTGAGGGTTAAGACCACCTTTTTTTTTAATATGGATAGATTTACTTTCTTGATCCCAGCAGAGAAATTCAGCAGTATGGTTCAGCATAAAAGAAGGTACAGGATGTACATAACAATATACACATTATAAGACTATGAGGATTGTCGTTTTAATAACAACAAAATTCACCAGAGATTATTTAAAGTTTTACTTTCAAAAATGTCTTTAGGGAATAAAGGCATATAAATTAAGCAGTTTAGGGATGATAAGCTCTGAATCAGATATTGGGGCCCAGCAAAGGCTACTGGGAAACCGACCACTGGAAAAATACATGCTCTGGAGCAGTAAACATAAACCTGTTGGAATATACTGTATATGTACATATAAACCATGTTGTGAAGGCACTGCTTCAAATAGCATATTTTGCTCAATAATATAAATAATGAATGACTATTTCTTCTTTAGTTGGAGTGCTATAAAATAGCATAACTGTAGTGTTGTAAACTAGTTTTTAACTCATGGCTCAGTTTTAACATAAAAGTACAGTAGTAATCCGCTCTTTTTAGCCTTAAGTCATTTTTAGTCAACATAGTTATTAATAATTAAAGATGCCTTATGGTCTATTGAAACTGTAGCTAAAAGTAGGACAGTTTAGTTTTCACACAGTGTCACTCCCGGTGTTCAGTCTA
Organism: Xenentodon cancila; assembly: GCA_014839995.1. Lineage (NCBI taxonomy): Eukaryota > Metazoa > Chordata > Actinopteri > Beloniformes > Belonidae > Xenentodon > Xenentodon cancila. The sequence goes on along the minus strand of CM026213.1, from coordinate 20,607,288 downwards.
AAGGGAACATGCTACTTAAAGCAAAACATGGTGTTGTGTAAAAAAAAAAAAAAAAAAAAAGTGTCAGATTAAGGAACTGAATTTATCCCATACGAAACTGGTTCACTTGTATACATGCAGATTACTTTAAGTGTTTAAAATATTCTGCTACAAAAGTTGGCTCCTTCGCCTTGTTGTGGCATCTAGCTACTGCTACTGCAAGTTCATAGTTAGTATAATGTACAATAAACGTTTATTTTTTTAACATGCCTTAAGACTTAAATGCAATGCATATTGACATAACTTTATTTATTTTTGTGACAAATGGAAACCTGATTTAAGAGAAGCCGCTCTGACAGGCAAAAGCCTTAAATAACACTAAAACTAAAAAAACTTCACTAAAAAGTTACATTTTGGATAAGCAACAGAGTAGAAAAAGAGTAACACAGGTATTTGCTGCTGTGTCAGATTCCAGAGTAAGCCAGTGTTAAGAATTCTGACAGATAGAATTTTTTTAGTCACTGAATTCAGTCATATTAATGTGACAGAATTATGCAAAGAACCATTAAGGAACATCGTCAAAATAAATATTCTCAGGGATAATTCATCTGGGTCACCCTGACTGATAAGAGGAAAACAACATTCACCCAAAAGCAAGCTGTTCGGATTCCTGCACAACCGTTTTTAAGCCGTCCTCATTCGGTCAGTCTGAGGGCAAAATGAAAACCTGACATTTCTCTCTTTTTTTTTTTTTTTTTTACATTGTTAGAGCAAGGTAGCCATTTTCATAAACATATGCACCAATTACAAAAACCATTAATATCCAGTTTGTTCTGTCATAAATCACACAGGTGAGCAGGCAGTCTGACTGCAATTATGCAGAACTAAAAGCAGTAGTCTTTGATTAGGTATAGGCATTGTTCCCCAATGTGATTAATTCTAGCTTTTGAAATAATAAATAGGAAAAATGAAACGGTTGTAAGTCAGACAGTTTGTAATTGTGAATTCAAGCATGACATATTGTGCCAGATTTTGTGACAAATGCGGTGGTCAATCATATGTCATGCTGTTGTTGGTGATAATCTGCAGTAGCACTTGTGAAAATACCATGTTGAATATAAACCATTATCCTTGGTCCCTGTTTTCTGTGAACTATCTAAAATACTTATAATACTAATGATGAAATATTACAACTGGGAAAAGGACATTTTGAGTAGATATATTGTAAATAGTTTGACAGGTTTACCTTTAATAAAAGACTCAAAATATCAGCCACATAAAGATTAGTAGCAATGCTTATCTTTGGTTGATTATCCGCTTTAGAAGGACACATTAGGCTACAGGTTTGGATCTATGCTTTAATCTATAATAATTCTCATCTTTGTTTAAGCACTCATTGAAGCTCTTATTTCAGCTCCAGCTAAAACTACACATCCATTAGTGAATTTACTGGCTTTACATGCTGCCTTCTAGCCTCCTCGACCGAGACATGTCTACTAAATTGTTAAAGGTTCATTCACATTACTATTTCATATTCAGAATGTTGATTTTTTTTCTTTTTTTTTTTTAAATGATTGCGTGTGGCTTAAAACATTGGCTCTTATCGATCTAAACTGTATGTTCGGCATTTTCTCTTTATTATGTGACTAATCAAATTTACTCAGGCTGCATGTATGAGATTAAAACCATTCCTTACTTTCCACCATAGCACAGGGGACCGTTTCTTCTGTGCAGCACTGGCTCCCAGACAACGCTGACTAATGTCTTCTGGCACACAGGGTTTTAGGGAAATCAATGTTTTTTTCACAATAAATTGCCCAGGCACGAATCTGCCTTGTGGAATGACGAAAAATATATTACTCCTAATGCAAACGCTATTATCAGAGAAACACAGTCAAATATTATTTTAGTAAGTGCCAAGTTTCACATGGCTGATTAAAACAGTAAATAAACAAAAGAAAAAATATGTGTTATTAATTTAAACACTGTTTTTCTTGATTTCCTAAATGTAGATAATATTAAGAACGATCAGCTCATATCAAATCAAGCATTTTTCCCACTTTTTTTTTTACGTGCAGAATTTCTGAGGTAGAAAATTGTGATCCGACTGCCAGGACTAATGGGTCCATTTCATGATGAAGGTGGACTTCTGCAAGTCCAGGTTAAAGGTTTATCTGTTGTTTTGCAGCTGAAAGGGGATCACCCTTTTTGCCTAGAGAGATCAATGAAGAGCCTGCAGCTATAATTATCATAAATATTATGTTATTATTACTATTGCACGCACCAGTGAAATTGATTATAAAGTCCACTGAATGCATGTCAGCACAAACCATATCATCTCTTTCTCTCTTTCTTGTTCTCTTATCCTCAATGGAAAATGTAAGTTTGGAAGAACCTAAGATAACAAAAACAAACATTTGCTACCAAGGCAAATTAAAAGTCCATAGAGGAATGGGAATTCAATGAAATACAACAAACTGTCCACACCTGAGGACTCAGAGACTGCCAAACAAAGCCTGGATGTTCCCCATGAAGCCATCCAAAGTGTCCCCCCAATCGCAGGGTGATAAGATAAGAGTACATACCCACCCAGGGTTGAAACTGAACAACGTCAGAAGAGTTAAGTATCACCTTCAGCTCTCAGGTCCGTCAGTTGATCTGAGAGCTGAACCACATCCATCGCCTTGTGTGAGAAACAGTAACTTACAACGCGAGCTTTGGTTAGAGTTTGGGCTTCCTCAGATTCATATATATTGGCTTAAGAAACAAACAACAAAACTCAAAGAAGGGCTAGCAGCAAAAGTCGACCAGCAGCAAATAGACGCATGCAAGTGTTTTATTTTTAAGTCAGGACTGCCTTGAATATACAAGAGATCAAGAAGAGGACAGTGCTATCTAACTATTACTTCCCTCTGCACAACATTGAATCTCTTGTCAGGAAACACAATGTGCAGGATGAGTAGGCATATGGGTCAATATGTGAAGGAAAAAGGAAGTAATATCAGAGGAGCCAAGTGTTATCAATTGACCAAGTAAAACCAATGACTTACATGTTGATCACACCTGGGGAAAAAACACTCTGGTCTAACTGTGTTGCAATTTTACGCCGTCCTTAGCGCGACTTCAGGTCCCACCAACAGCGTTTAAGAAGTGGAACACTTCTAAGAACTTTATTGCCTGAGATTATGAGTTAAAACTCACTTGAGAATCATGTTGTAATGATCTAGAGATGTATTTCTCACCATTCCTCCTCCTCTGTACAATTAACCATATTTAAAAAAAAGACCTGTGTGCGTTTTGACTTTTAAAATTAAACTTACCTTGTAGGTGCTTGAAATCTTTTTCTGGGAGCAACTGGACTGTTTATTCCCGGCCTCCACAGGTGAACATAATATCGACATATGAATTGGAGCCAGCTGGGTGTGTTTTGTTTCTGTGTGCTATTCGGGTCCAACTTTCTGCTGTTTTGCTCTGCTGTGTGTAAATTGATGCTGTTCAGCCACAACTGACCACCTAAAGTTGGCACATGTCTTTAGTGAAGCAGAGCAAATGGTCACTTGTAGGACACTTCTGAAATGCACAGTGGCACTCTCAAAGACCGAAATGGCTGCATTTCACAATGGCTGACGTGGTACAGTTGGGCCCAGGTCCCAGGAGTCAGTGAATACCACAATACACAGATCCCTACAGCTTTAAGAATACACAAGGAGTCTTCATTAAAAACTCAATGGGACATTGGAGGACAAGTGTGGAATGCAATTCAGAGCAAATAGTACAATTTACCATCAAGTACAGCAAAGACCAAAGACTTTCTCTATCCCCACTGCTGTTCCTCATCAGTCTGGCTTCATTAGATGATCACAAAGAGTGGCAAACGATACCGGTTTTGAACTGAAGCAGTCATCAGCCACCACTTCTACGAGGATGACATTAAGCTGTGTGATCAGTCTCGCCAGCATATCTGGCAACAGCATTAGAATATCATTTGGCTCTCAGTCAAAAGGCAACCATGAAATCAAATCAAGAAAGTCAATCACAACCAAATATCTTCAAAGGGTTATGCAGGATCTGCTTTACTGCCTATGAATGGGGAGAAAAAAAAAAAATCACACACATGTCCTGCCACTTATCAGATATGTCACCGGGCCAAAAGGAAGACTGCGACAAGAAAAATTCAGAAAAAAATAACATGGGATGGCAAAACCACCGTGTGGTGATATACAAACTACAAAAGAAGGTAATCAGGGTTGATGGAGGAATCTCAGTGACGATCAGTAAAAAATATATCACTAGTTGCTTAAAAAATAACTAGGGCTGAAAGTGGAAGCTGGTGAATAAAAGGGAGTGAAAGAGATGGCAACAGTGACGCTGATGTCCAGGGCCAGCCCGACCCAATGTGGTGCCCTCGGAGAGATTTTATATGCCCCCCCCCCCCCTCAGCATGTGATTTACAGATGCTTAAACATTGTTGATTAGCAGATGCAAAACAGCAGCAAATTGCAGCTTAATAATGCATGTGGGAATGCTAAAGGAGTAATAATAATAATAATGAGAATAATGTGTAACACTGATATAAAGTTTAAAACAATTAAAATGCTTTAGACAATTAGAAATGTCACACAAAAAACAACTAGGGTTAAAAATCTGATATATAAAGAGGGGAAAAGGCAATACTGTGTATATAAAATTCTGTCAAAGTTATAGATTTAAAGTATGATACTCGTTCATGTGTTCATGTACTGGAAGTCTTTAAATTATGGACATTTAAAGTTATTGATGTAAACAAAGTCTTATGTTCTTGATCTATTTGAGATTATTCAAGACAGTTGAAGTGTTGTAATTTTTTTTTTTCAATTTTTGGAACATATCACCAAAACTGGCAGTGCCGTAACACTTTGATCTATTCACACATAACTGGGAAAGTCTGTCCAGTCCTTTTTTAGATAAATGTCACCAATAACTGCCACTGTGTTCATCCTAAACGGTTTGTATCCTCCCTCAGTCAGGTTTCTCTTTCAAACAAGATGTTTTCTTCTATTTATAGAAACGATACATGCTGACAGATGCCCGGTGCATATGTGCACCATTTTAGAGGACTGTTGCATTCACGTCAATGAGATCTTTAGCAAATCACAATTGTATTGAAATTGGACAGTGTGGCTTGTAGTATGAACATAGCACAAACTGTGCTCATGCAGACCTAAACAAAACAAACACATCTGCAGACCACCTATGGCACAGAGCTTTCCTGTGAGGTCGAAGACTGCTGTTTCCCAGATCACCCTGAAGCCAGCATTAGTCTGGTAGAGGACCATGGTGGTCTCAGCCTGCATCGGTTTGAGCCACTGGCTCCAGCCCACAGTAATGCCTGCAGGCAGCGCTCTTGGAGGAAATAGAAAGAATCTCCGTCTTTAGCAGCAACAACTAGGTAGAAAATGCAATTTGGTAGTGTTTCTACAGCTCTAAAAGTGCAAATCAAATCATTGTGATGAATTTGAGATATCATGGACATTTAAAGAAGTGCTAAAGAGCTGAATACATATCAATGCTTATGTGCAGGATGATATCAAGTCTGGGGTTCAGGATCATTTAAAGTCACACAAGATCTCACATGTTGGACCACTGATTGCTGATTTTCCTTTTCATTCTTTGCTTCATTTATGAATTCAGTGGCATTTAAAAAAACATAAAGACTAGACTTGGTTTGATCCATTATTCTTTCAAAGTTATATCAAAGTTGAAAGTTTGGAAGACAAAAAAAGTACTCTGGTTCAAAAGGCTCTGTCATGGAGTCATGGAGTAACAGCATGCTGCTCAGTCTTTCTTAGATATGTGCCAGACTACCCACTGGACTCGCATGTGTTTCATGGTGATATAACCAGGGAAGAGGAGAAAAGCCTGGACCACATGCAAAGTCAGGAACAGTTTCATTTGTGGGAGACAATGACTCCTTTTGCTGCAGCCATTCTGCAGTCAAAAAGACTTTCTTACACACAGAAAGAGAGGAAACATTCCTAAAAACATAATGACTTCTTGAAAACACTTTGTAGTAAATTCCCTGCTCCACCTGCAGTTGCCACAGATATTTCTCATTATTTTATCGTCCTGCGACTCTATCCAGTACCATCTGTACCTCTTTTCTACAATACAGAATATGAGCTGTCATGTTTATAGAAAACTGGAATAAATCTGGCACCAAAATATCAGTGTGATATCTTGTAGACATTTATTTGAGATGGGCAAAAACATATTCAGCACAAGGGGGAAAAAAAGTGTCCTAGTTTATACTCATCTTGTTCTCCTTGCGCATTTTGTTCAGAGCTCAAGGCTTTATCCTAAGATTTCCTACAGCCACATGAAGGCAGCATAATGCTAAGCATCTCAACATAATGTGCAGTTGCTGAGATTAACACACATTGTACACGTTCCAAAGTGAAACACGAGCCTTGTCAATCCAATATAGTGACTCTATCCTTGTGAGAAGAGAAAAAAAAAAAAAAAAAAAAAAAATATATATATATATATATATATATATATATATATATATATATATATATATATAGGTTATATACATACATACTGAATGGAAAGAAACTTAAGGTGCCAACCTGAATTTAATCCAAGTGCAACTGATTACATCAGGCTACAGCTGTTTCTTCCAATTACATTTCAAGCTGAAATGACAATTCTTGTGGGCATTCAACAGTTGGAGGAGAAGCTACTTCAGGCAGCTCTTAGGTCACCACGGCACTCTTTTGGTTACGGTAATTTCCATGAGTAAGTGCTGTTCGATTCCTATAATCATTTGCCTTAATTTATCTTCTTCATTCCCAAATAGAGAAATTCATCAAAACAGAGGTAAATCTCAGCATGTTGACAGTCTTTTCTTTTTTTGCAGGGAAAAAAAAATGTTGTTACTATTTTTGACATTTAGCGAAGGCCAACTGTGTTTCAGCGTGCCATTAGCAGTGGCCGGATATGCAGGCTGACATTCACAACAGGATGAGTTGGTTATCTTCAGAGTAATGAGGTGCATTCTGTAACAATTCACTAGTATCGCTTAGGGACATAGCCATGTGTGTGTGCATCTATGTATTTACAAATGTCGGGTATCTGCACATTTCTCACTCACTTAGGAGAATCAACATGTGATATGAGCTTTGTTCACTGCAAATCTCATTTCTGAGAAGGTTATATATATATATATATATATATATATATATATATATATATATATTAGGAAGTCTAGTCAAGAAAATGTTTCTTACCTCATTGGCAAATATATATTTGCTGAAAATAAGACAATTTTGTCTAGATTTATGGCAAATCAGGCTTATTTCTAGGAGCTTCTTTTTGCAGTGTTTATTTCTTGCAAGTCTCTAATCTGTATTGTTGTTATTAAAATTGAAATTTTTATAACTTTGAATGTCATACTTAAATGAGAGAAGATATCACAGACAAAGACTATTATAATTCTTCTGTCGAATTAGATGACTGCAATATATTGTCAGATGATTTATTTTATTCTAAGAAGGCAACAACAAAACAAGAAGATTAACAGATAAGATGAGCCTTTTGCAGAAAACTTATTTTAAGTATTTACTGAAGCCTTAAGATTGTTAACATAGACTTTTAGAAGAAGGCAGAGGAAAAATGAGATTAATTTCCAGGCCTGAATGGAGCTAATGTTTTGATGTCTTTTAAAAGGTCATCTGTGTTCAGTCACATGAACAAAAGCTCTGTTCCTTGTTACCGTTATCAAAACTTATATTGGACAGTCGATTATCACTGTACAAAAGTATGCCATTTATTTGCCTTAAATTGATTTACTTTTCATTTTAATTTTGGAAAAAGATTCGTAATGAAGGACATTGGCGAATGAAACGCTTCAAATATTATTGCAATGATTTCTTATTTTATGTAAAATACCATACAAGTAAAGATCCGTTTTTGAAAGAATACTAGTTGTCCTAAGGATGCACAAACCTTCCCAGACAGCTTTAAAAAATAATCTATGTGAACCTTTGTTCTTGTTTCTGCTTTAGAATAACTGTGTCCCTCAGCAACTGAAAACTGATAAGTCATGCAGCGACGTTCCAACTCCACTGCACCATTTCAGATGTCTTTTGTTGATACAGGTCTGGTTATCATTCTGTCTACATCAAAGTCTGTTTCTCTGATTGGTTGTATGCCAACCCAATGGTCTGCAGTCGCACCTTCTTCTGAAAATCAGGGTTTAATCCAGGAGATTTAGATTGTCTCTGTCTATGAAAGAGGAAAAGAATTAGGATAACTGGACAGGTTACTCAGCAAAAAAAGAAAAACACATCAAAAATGTCTTCACATACATCTGGGACAACCAAAGACCATCTGCTGTGTTTATCCAACTAGGACCAATAAAAGCTGACAGCTAAACAAATGTATGAAACTTCACGGCAGAGAAAAAAGAAATATGGGAAAGCACTGAGTCAAGTCTTAAATCAAGAATAAGAAGGGGAGGACGAGTAGACTACGTGAACCTCGCTGAAAGGCCAAAGCACTGCATAGTGGTCTTTCATTGTCTTTACCAACAATCTTACGGTTCTTGTTCAGGAAAAATTTAAGTCGTTCTTGAATTTTATGACTTTACCTGACGACGAAAAGTTTCAGATGTAACTATGCTGCATTAGTCGTATAACTATGACATTCAATGTGAAGGTGTTTGACCTTCTGTGCAAAAGTAAATATGGATTTTGAGCTAACAAAGAGCATAGTTAGATATGCTAGAGCCTCTCCCAGCTGACATTGGACAGGAGGCAGAGTACACTCTGGACAGGTCACCAATCCACATCCGAGCACGGTGTCCATACTGAATACAAAGACACACGAGAGCAGGCAGGTTTATTGGCTTGCATTCCTAATAAAAGCTCATCCTTGAAATAAATTTCTTACACTGACATGCTTTGCTTTTAAGGCCTTCTTCTTCTGACCTTACATTATAAACCCATACAGAAGACTTTATTGTTGTTACTTTCATATAAGCAACTAATGTGCTCAAAAATCAGACACTAGCAACTGCAGCACAAAACACATAATTACAAAGATGTGAGAGCTAGACTTTCAATTAAAAACAGTCTGATTAATCAGTCCACAGATTAATTGAGCCCATTATGTGCCACTTTGAGATTTTCAGCAACAGTGGCTGATTATTTCACAAAGCGAGCGTACAATAATAATAATAAAAAGGCTTTTGCAGTGCAGGCAACCATGTCTATCTAGCAGTGCATTTAATTACCTGTTGACATTTATTTAGTTGCTGCTTGTTAAGACCAATTACTGAGTATCTTAACAGACACAGTCCAGAAGTATTTGGATTCATACAGAGCTTTTATGATTTTGCATGTAAATGCCACCAATGTTGATTTGAAATGATAAAACAACCAAGATCAAAGAGGAGACTTCCAGCTTTAATTTAAGAGGTCTCCCAAAAATATGTTGCTTACCATTTAGGTATAGCAGTCATTCTAAGCACATTAACTCTGTTTTTAGTAGCTCAAAAAGTATTTGGACAAAGTAACATGATTATAATAATTAAAAAAAAAAAAGGTTTTAAATATTAGACTGGAAATCCTTTGTTTTGACTACCTGGAGTATGGAAGCCGTGGGCTCCACCAAATCCTGGTTCCTCCCTGGAGATGCTTTGCCAGACTTTCACGGCAGCCACCTTCAGTTGCTGCTTGTTTGTGGGCCTCTCGTTGTTCAGTTTTGTTTTTTTTGTCAGAGGCGTTCTCTGTCGGGTTGAGATCAGTGACCGACTTGGTCACTAATAAATTCTCCTTTTCTTTGCCGTCACAACCTCTTCCTTGTTTTTGCACTGATCGTTATCTCATTGCACGGTGAGGCAGTGTCAGTTTTGGGATCTGGTTGAACTGTCAGCAGTGACGTCAACAATAAACACCAGTTACGCTGTTGCATTGATTGCCATGCAGGCCCACACCTGCCTCCACCACATTTGACGCATCATGCTTTGGCCCAATAGCTGTTCCTTTCCTTTTACTTTTCTCTTCGCATTATTCAAACCCAAGTTTATCTGGGCTTCATCTGGCCAAAGACTCTGATTCCAGAGCATGGGGTGATTTTATTTTGATGTAGTCTAATCTGGCTTTCCAGTTCTCGAACGTTGCCGCTGGTTTACACCTTTGTTATAAACCCTCTAGTATTTACATTCATGAAGGCTCCCTATTGATTGTGGATATTGACAACGATACACCTTCCTTTGCCAGAGTATTTTTGATTTGTTTAAAGCCCAAAAGTTTATACTTTGAGCACATCTTGGCTGCTTTTATTTCAAATCCATTGGGACTAAATATAAAGGCAAAATAAGAAAAAGCTCACTGACCTGCGAACCAAAATGTGGAAGTGACAGACATACAGAGATGTTCATTTTAGATCAGTAACTTTCCATTCCACTGGTACTTTATCAAATTAATAAAATAAATGATACTGGATGCTACTTTAGCATGCAGAGCAAAGTTTAAAAACATATGCTAAACAATGAAAGTGATATTTAAGATCCAACAAGCTTTAAAAACTATTTGCAGACAGTTTCAGAATTTGCTCTCGGACGTTGTTGGCGTTGCTTGCCTCTGTAGTTTTTGGTAAATTCTGAGAAAGAAAGTTGTTTGACACATCAAAAAAAAACCTAGAAATCATAGACTAATTCAAATTAAAGGGTGTAATGTTTTTCACCACTGTTTACTAAGCATGTTTCTTTAGCAGTTAAAGTTTCCTGCTAATAAGGACAGATCTTGACTGTTAAATTCACACATCGCTTCATGACACTTGGTTCATAAATATGGGTAAATGTTATTGGTGACGGTTTTGCAATGTGAAGTGTCTGGTTCCTGTGTGTTGGCTGAGAGGAAGCTGTGCCTGGTGGGCCTCAGTCAGGGAGCAGGAGTCTGCTGTGTATACATATATCAGGTTAGATCAAAGACTTTAGCATGAAGGACAACATCTTTAATCTGCCTGGCTGCTCATAAGTAGACATACAGTTCATTTTCCTGCCTGCCAGACTTGAATATGTTGTATTTATATGTAGGCTATGACTCTCCCCCACTCTATAAGGGCTTCTTCAGCTGAGGTTTCTATGGAGTTTGCGCCAGCATGGTTACGCTTGTAAAACAGAACTGTTTTACATGTTTATATGTATATATGTATGTATATTTAGCAGATCCCAAGAAGAACAATATCATATTTGTCCGTATCAGCTGGGATGGCTGAGTCGCTGTTTAACCGGACAGGTGACCAGTTATTGCAGAAGGAATTCTTTTCATTTTGTTGTAACATCTTGATAGTTGTTTTTCTTTTCTTTCTTTTTTTTTAATTTAGTGCCCCTTTAAATGACTTGGACGACTCTACATTTCATGGAATTCTTTTAGGAGATGCTTTTATCCAAAGTGAATCAAATGCGAGAAGCAAATGGGGAGGCCAGTTTGGGTTTCAGTATTTTGCTCAAGTGCACTTCAACATGCTGACAGTTGTGGATTGGAGTGGCTATTTTCCGATGGACAATCAGTCCACCTTTTGAGTTACAGCTGACGTGTTAGCAATAAACTGGAGTCAGAGCAGGCAGGCTGATTTTACAGGGGCTGAAACAAGAACGAGCCTTTCTGCCTTATCTTTTGTCAGGAGGTGAGTGGTGCTCTTGCTTATCTTATCGTGCAAGCCCCATCTTTAGTACCGCATATATTTACTGTCATGTATCCGGCACACCTAAGCAAACATAATTATCAAAACATTTCAAAATAACATATCTTCACCAAACTCATTTATTATTTAATTAAACTTTAAGATTAAACTTAAAGCCTTGACAGAATTTAATATAAAGAGACTTTTGAGTCACATAGCTCTTAAGCCTGTAAATGTTAGGAATGTATTGATCAAACATTCTTGGTCAATAAGCATTTGCAGTATGACTGCTCATTCTTCAATCATCCTGCTGGGTTCTCAGTCAGTTTTACACAGACATCCAATGGTCTTTATATTAAGATGCTAAATATATCCCTCTGATGATCTAAATGAGTCTTCAACTGTCTGGAGTCGTAGTAACGTGACCCTCCTCCAGCAGAACACTTGTACCAACGTGACTCATCTTCGTAAATGTCTTAGAAGTTTAGACATGTGAACTTCTCTGAAATGTAGAGCCGCAACCATAGGCAGCGCCTGCTTTTCTGAGTGGAGAGATAGTTCAGAATAAATAAGTCACATAGAGAAGAGAGAGAACAAAATACATTTAAAAACATCTTTAAAATATACATTCTTACGATAAATGTATTCTCAACCCTTAGGAGTTCGGACACTGGCTTTCTGTGTATTATTACTTTTGCCAGGCTTTAAAGAGTTAAAGCTTGTCGGTCCAAAAGAGAGTTGTTTTCTTCACACTGGTGTTTTTTTTCTTTACTTTTTAAAAGATTAATATTAATGAATGTGAATAAAAGATGATCCTTTGGCCTTAGCTGTATAGACAGTCATTACGTTGAAATGAGAGGTCTGCTGAAAAGCACTGACTCCTCCAGTCACGTTCATTCCCTGTGCTGAAATGTATATGCTGTTTGCAGGCGTTGTGTGGATTTTCTCCGCTTTGTGAATGGAACATTTGCATGCGTGGGAACTGTAAACGGTAGCACCTATTATAGAACAGACATCAATCAGAGAGCTAAAACTGTTGTGCAGATTAAATGAAAGTGGTCTTTGATTCGTACAAGGACTCAAACTAAAGTAAAAAAAAAAAAAAAAAAAAATTTTTTGTGAATACAGCACCTTACTGGAATTTTCCATAGGATATTTTTCTACCGCGTGTTTTTTTTTTTTATGCTTACATTAATGATGGAATGTGACTGATTCACCAAAGCGTATCTCATTGATGCTGCAACGTTCAGCTACGAGAGATCCCAGTCCTCCCGCTTCATAAATGATATGACAGGAATGCTGTATAGTGTCCTTGTTATGGCTCAACAAAATGCAAGTGCGTATATGACTCGATGCGAGGGCCAACTGGCAGACCATGGTCCTTGTAAGAGGGGAAGTTTGTACATGTTGCATGGCTCTGATTAAGTAAGTGTTGTACAAAGTGATCTGTAAACCTTTTGCACAAGTAGCAGTGACATTTCACGACTATAGGTTTTAAAAAGCATCAATAAAAATGTGAGAACTATTTAACTCAAAATTAATGACCATTCCACCTTAATGGTATTACGTCCATATACGATCTATAGCTTTTTATTGTTAATTAGGGTCAATTTAATTAAATTCTAAATACTTTATTAATCTCTAAAGGGGAAAAGAATTGGGGGTCACTTTGTCTCGGGGGTCAGCTGGAGCCTATTCAAGCTGTCTTCGGGTGAAAGGCAGGGGTACACCCGGGACGGATTGCCGGTCCATCACAGGTCCACATACAGACACACAACTCTCTCTTAGGGCAGTTTCGACTTTCCACGTGTGAATGTTTTGGACTGTGGGAGGAAACTAGTGCCCGAAGAAAACAGTACCACAAAGGCTGTTTCTCTGAAGGAAAACGTCATGAAGTAAATTTAAGGATAGGTTTTAAAGAGGAAGATAAGTTAAATATAACAGAAAAAAGAAATATAAAATGTTAATATTATCCTTTAAAGAAAACTAACACGTTCTTATTTTGGTGGTAATGTTTTTGACATGTCTGAAATGAATCAAAATGAAATGAAAATGACATAATTTGCTTTCATTGCCACATTTATCAATGATGCTATTGAGATGGAGAAAAAATGTGTCAGAGATGTGTTGCATGTTGATTTCAATTAATTGGCTGAAAATTCTCGATCACCAAAGAGCTGCTGTCTTTTCTTGAAATTCTATTGAACGCTGGCACTTTATTTATGTATTTATTTATTTTCAGCAGTTTAGTTCAAGCCTTGTATTTGGGCAGTTGTATCTCTACCTTCTCTATATAGTCTGTTCAGCTTACTTTTGAAGGCTGATTTTTTAATATTTCTACCTTCAAAATGTTGCCTGTAAACATGCTAGAACTCCTGCGATTTTCTTGTCTGAATTATTCTGAACAGAATTTTGGTTTACGGTGGACTGAAAAGGTCTGAAGAGTATTTGTTTTGAATGCTGAACCAACTTCATGAAGCTAAGCACTAGTAAGAAAAGCCTGTTTTATGACATCATACAGATACGCAGCAGCTCTAGAGGAGATATCCTCATTGCTACAATAAACAGCGTCTCTCTTCAGTTGCATCTTCCCTTCCTCACCCTCAGGGACATGTGTGAAGACATTGGTGCTATACAGAACGTATAACAATAAAAACATGAATCTATCTATCCTTCAAGGAATCGGGGAGCTGGAGTCTATCCCAGCCTGGTCTAGGTCTCGTGTTCACGTTTGCTCCCACGGATGATATTGAATTACCGATAACATGTATGTTTTCAGTGTGTGGGAGGAAGCTGGAGCACCCAGAGAAAACCCACGCAGGCATGACGAGAACATGCACACTACACACACGAAGACCTGATCTGCTATTATAGGGTTATTTAATCCCTGAAAAGACAAAGCGAGAATTTGGTCCACTTTGCCAGCAGTAAGTCAAACTTCTTCCATTTGGGAGTTGGACTCTGTAAGGGCTGTCCTTTGCCACTGACTCAGTGGACAAGTTAAAATTTCTAGGTCCACCAAAAGGCTGCAGGTTGTTTAGTGGTGTCAGGATTAAATCTCTGCATTTTGTGGATGATGTGGTCCTGTTAGCATCATGGACAAGATAGTTTAAGCTCTTACTGGAGTAGTTAGTGGTTAGTAGTTAGAGCCTCCAGATTTGAAGCCATGATTCTGAGTCAGAAAGAGGGTGGAATTCCCTCTCTGGACCAGGAAAGAGGTACTGCCTCAAAGGAAGAAGTGCAGGTTCATTAGGATTGTTAATGAGTGAAAGTAAAATTGAGTGTAAGACCGACATATGGATCAGTGCAGCATCTCTAATGGACTGGAGTCTGTACTAGTTTGTTTGTTTAGCCTAAAAGTAAGACTCCCTGTTTGTCATCTTGGTCATCTTAGTTCCTATCCTCATCTATGGTAATGAATTTTAGAAAAAACAAGTTTGCAAATAACAGAAACTGAAATCACTTTCCTCCACACGATGGAAAGGTGCTGCTTTGGAGATGGGGCGAGATCCTCAGTCATCTTAAAGGAACTAGAAGTAGAGAAGCGGCTTCTTCACATCAAGATGACCATCAAGGAGCCAATTGAGTTGGTTTGAGTGAATGTTTAGATTGCCTATTGGTTGAGGTGTTTCAGGCAGGAGATATCATAATTCTCAGCTAGCCAGGGAACGCCTTAGTGTCCATCTGGAAGAGTTGGAGAAGTTGGCTGGAGCAAAAGAAGTCTGTGCCATCCTCCTTGGATAAGAGAAGTCAATGGATGGATGGATGGATGGATGGATGGATGGATGGATGGATGGATGGATGGATGGATGGATGGATGGATGGATGGATGGATGGATGGATGGATGGATGGATGGATGGATCCATTTGTCTGTCTGTCAGAGACAGATGTGAATGTGAATTCACAATTAATGTGAATTCAACTAAAGCTAATAAATGATAAAAGCTCAAACCATATCTGAGAACATAGTTTAGTTTGAGTACTTATGATTTAAAGTGCACATACAAAACGAGGACAGCTGGTCCAAACACGCAGTGTTGTTTCCTGGGGGCCTTCTTCCTTATCACATTTCAGTTTAAGGGTAAATTGTGAATATGTTGTGATAACAAATGGACATTGTAAATAGTATATTTATTTGTATTTTTTTACGGAGTCTTTTTTCTAATCAGACCCTGTTTCATACTAAAACAGTTTTTGGCAGTGTACCACAACGGAAAGGATTAAAGTTGTTTTGTTAATGTTCACTATACTTATGGGCTTGACTCGAACACAGATAATTAAACACATTTTTCATTGTTTGCTCAAACACACTCAAGGTTAAAGTTCTCTACGTGTTGAAAAAAAAATCCATTCTCCCACTTGGATAGGAATGAATCCAACTAAGGCTTTCCCACCTGTCTGTCCTATTCCCTATTCCCCTGTTACATTAATTCTACACCTGGATGAAGAACAAAAGAATTTCAAGTAATGATAAGTGTGCCAAACCACGGTAGAACAGACAAAGTGATGGCGCTCATATAACATATGTCACAATTACCTTGTATGTCAGACACAGATACCATCAGGTTCTGACCTTTACTGTACTTGGGTGTTGATGCCACACTGGTGGAAACTGATGAAGCCTAAAATATAGCAGAGCACCACACTCAGCATCTTTTAATTAAAGGTCCAATGATATTGCAACCAAATTCTCCTCGACATTCCTTTTTTTTTTTTTATTGTCTGTATCCTCTAGCACGGGGCTGCTGGCCAGTTATGTCGGCCCAGGGTTGTTTCTGTGGTAATGAGCTGTCAAGGATATAAAGAAGCCTTTGCTTTTTTCTTTGCATATCTCTTCCTTCCAAATAGAGAGTGTAGACGGGGGAGCTAGTCTGGCAGCAGCATCTGTGGAGAGCACGCCCTGGGGATTCTAGTGTCACAGATGCAGTTTAAGAACCATGCGAATGGAGTGGCTCTCCCTGACTGCAGGCTGCAGAGCGGGCATGATTAGACCTTTAGATGTTGTCGCTTGAATGAGAACTGAGGTACTCAGAAAGACGGGGCTAAAATACTAATTCAATTTGCCAGCCTCTAATGACAGAAATAAATTTCCCAATCAGTCTCTGCTCTTTTGGGTTTGCTGATATGTTTCCCTCTGATTGTGCAAGTACTAATTGTCTCTTTCAATATGCTTTTCAGCAAGCCACAAAGCCGCATGCCCGGTCACCAGTAATATACCCAGTTATTAAGTCTTGCTTGAGATAAAGTTTCATTTTTTTTTTTTTTTTTTTCATCCCTCTCACTCTCCACTAGTCTAATGCACGGGTACACGACTTTCTATGACTTCATTATGATCATTTTAAGATACATGACTGAGTAGAAATTCAAAGGAAAAACTATTTAAGTCTTCAAATGTTTGCTTCAAAAAAATGTCAGACACGATAAACACCACACAAGACTTTGTGTTCAGGCCGCGCAGCACAGATGAAGGTAACAAAAAGAATCTGCCCTCTGCTTCTTTCTTCTTTTTTTTTTTTTTAAATTGACGTTGTCAGTTGCCTTGGATTGTGCACTCTGTTCCACTTGCAGCTGTTATAATACCTGCGGCCCACTCAAAGGAAAGTGTGTGCAAAGTGAAAATGCCAAATATTAAAGAACTCTGTGTCTGAAGTCTCCTAGACACAAGTAAAGGCTATCAAATGCCATAGTTTTTGTTTTTATTTTGTCCATGTCATGTGACTTTGTGTCTGTAAACATCCAGCTCAGTCTGCACAAATATACGATTCACCAAAGTATTGAAGAGTAGGATGTGATTCTGTGTAGTAGCATTTTAAGAAGGGGTTCGTGCTTGTCATATTCCTCTAATTTTCCTGTAAAATTCATGAATAAATAACCAGGTGTCCTAGATTCCACGCTAACTTCATAGTAGGATCCCCCATGCAGATGACAATCATAATTTGGACCGGGATATTACAAGAATTCCTCTCGGATCCGTGCAGTGACGTAGTTGTCAGTAACTCATGAGATTTAAGAAAAAGAAAACAAATTATGATACGAAAAGCAAAGACCTCCACTCAAATATTAAAGTGAAGTATAAAGACATGCTAAATTGATCGATTTGTGGGAAGTGAGGATAAATTTAGCCGATTAAATTATTTACGTTCTGGGCTGTAAACTGGGATGAATGTTCCTCCGACATCAGCTGTCAAAATCAGAACTCTATTTTCTGCACTGTTCACACAGTCCTGTAAGCGTAAACTCCGCTGTCATTTTCAGTTTTTAGTTGTCAGTAAACAGATATGTGCAGACCATGGTTGTGTATTTTGATTAGATTTTTTTTTTTTTTTCAGATGACCACATCGTCTAAACGCGTCTGCTGGTTGAACAAAGAAGCACTTGAATCTGTTCATTTTCAGCCATTTTCACGTAGCTTTGTGTTTGGAGCCATTGTCCCATAACGTGACCACAATACTGGCACGCTTCAGCTGATGGACAGATGGGGTCGCATTTTACTCTGGAATACTTTGGTAAACAGTATACTTTTTTAAATAGAAGAGTTCACGGCTGACTCTGTCATTATATCAATGTACAAAGTGTAGTTGAGTAAGGATCATAGCTCGACTAAGCTGTTTAACTGGACTCCTTCTTTGTCCCACCATACATGCGTGCAAGGGTTGATTTACCAACCAAAGTATGTCAGCCTCTGCTGTGATCTGTGGCGGCAGCGCCCACTTGCAGCTTGTTAGTACTTTTCCAAAGACCAATTATGCAACACACCAAAACAAAAGAAATGTTTGGCTTTGCTGGCAGCGGCATATTGCAGCAACGGCAAACTGTGAACTGGACAAGTTAACAGCTCTGTACATTTCTTAAGTCTTATATGTATTTTCCCTCCTTTTTTCCTCCATATATCAGCCTCTTATAGTACTTTTTTGGTTAAAGCCTGGAGTAGGAATTAATCTTCATATTTATAATCATATTTTTGAGCAGAATCTGTCCTTTGCTTCACAAACGCACGCCTTTTTTCACTTTCGTAATCTTGCTAAAATTAGGAACATCCTGTCTCAGACTGACGCAGAAAAACGGATCCATGTTTTTGTTACTTCAAGATTGTACTATTTTAATTCTTTATCATTCGTTTGTCCTAAAAATGCTCATCCAAAATGCTGCTCCCAGGGTTCTGACAGAACCTTCAGGAGAGATCATATTTCCTCAGTTTTAGCTTCTCGTCCTGAAATCCTGAATATAATGTAAAAATATTCCATTTACATATAACGCTCTTAATGACCAAGTCCCATCATATCTTAAAATGCTCAGTGCTTCATCTTTTACAAGCAGAGCACTATATTCTTAGACAGCAGGTTTACTTGTAGCTCCTAGATTTTCTAAAAATAGAATGGGAGGTAAAAACTTCATTTATCAGAAGCAGATACCCTCTCTCCTTTTATTATTAAGCATAAAACTTTCCTTTTTGATAAAGCTTATAGTTAGGGTTGGCCAAGGTGCACTGAAACTTCCCTTACTTATGCCCAGACTGTTCTTTAACTATATAATTGATGACATTATTGTTGTTGTTATCAACCCGTGTTCCTTCTTCCCAGGAGGCGTTCCTGATCTCGAGGCAGATCGTCGTCGAGGCGGATCGTCGTCCTTCCTGAGTCTGGTTCTGGTTCTTCCTAAAGGAGAGTTTTCCCTGTCCACAGTCGCCTGGTGCTTGCTTAAGACGAGAGGTTAAATCAAAGAATAATTTGATGCAATCTGTTGGTTTCCTTAGCAAAGCAATAATTGTCATTTTATTTGTCTTTGATTTGATTGGACTAATTTAGAATGAGTTGAATTGCATTGCTGAAGTGCCTTGAGATTACCTTGGTTGTGATTTGGTGCTATATAAATACAGCTGAATTGAACTGAATTGATTATTGAACATTTACATGCAGGATTACCTCTGCTCATCATGAGGTATGAAGTGTTTGTAAAGATGCGTTGTATTAGTATTTATTTTTTCTTTTCAAAAATGAAATGGTTTATGGTCAAACAGCACCACTTTGGTCTTATCCTGAGGACATTGCTTAAGAAATCATTATACATTTACCTACAACTTCACTATTTCATTTCATTTTTTTTCCACTTTTTTTCTTGCAGCCCATTTGAAAAAGTCATTTAATGTGACAACCATCAGCTTTAAATGTTAACATGAAGTATCTGCAGCATTCGCTGTCGGAGATGTAGCACTCCTTTTTTTTCCTTTGCAATTTCTCTGAGCACTGCATGATCCGACCTTGAGGTGAACTTGCTGGGACATCTACTTCTGGGAAGACTGGCAGCTGTCATGAATGTTTTTTTTTTGTTGCTTGTGAATAATCTTTCCCACGGTGAAATGATGGACTTCAAATTGTTTGGAAATAGCTTCATAACCTTTCCTATATTGATGGACAGCAACAATTCCATCTTTAAGATTTCTGCTGAAAACACACACCTCAATGCTCCAGACCAGTAAACTTCTAAACTTTCTGCTTTCGTTGAAATCACACATGCTGACACTTAACATATCACATGTAATTGATTAGCGCCCTGTACTAATCACACACTCGTTCTGCATTAGGATTTAGTGCTTGTGACATGTATGGTGACAGGGTGTAGCTGAAAAACACAACTGTTACGGACCTGTGATGGACTGGCGATCTGTCCATGGTGTAACACTCCCTTTGACCCAAATAGAGCAGGGATAGACTCCAGCAGGTCCTTGTGACCCTAAATTGGAATAAGCAGGTATGAATAATGAATGGGGGGATAGACTGTAACACAGAAAAGAATTTTGCTTTTAAAATAGCTACACTTTCTTTATGATAATACTGTACTATAATACTGCATTGTCATTGTCAAAGAGAAATACTAACGCCTCCTCTTGCCCTCTGTCAGTTCATATGAAAAATGTAATATGGGAACAAATTAATGAAGAGGTCAGTCTGCCAGTTGTGTGTCCCACTTTGTGGAATTTCTGCATCCGTTTCACCCCTGGCTGCATGGAGCCTGAACACAGCCGTATCTGAATGAGCTGAAACACTCACAACATACAACTCCAACTTTTACTTACACTGGATCCTAGTACAGTGCAGGCTACACATTCTCCCACAGGAGGTGAAACATTTCAATGTGTGCAAAGCAAATAATGCTCAATAACAGCAGAAGGAGGATTTTCAAGTCTGTTAAAATGGAAAGTAGTCTGTTTGGCCAAATTTGCACCACACGATTAAAGAGGAAGACGACATCTAAGAATATTTAACCCAAATTTCAGCCAAGACTCAAACAAACGAACAACATGTTAGTGGAGGATGTGGCAACTCCATCATTGCGAATTATGGCACTGTGCAACCAGTTTTTTTGTAAACTAGCTGACAGTTGGCAGGGACACTGTTGTTTCTGCACACACACACATATATATATATATATATATATATATATATATATATATATATATATATATATATATATATATATATATATACAAATTGATAGTTGGTCAGCTTTAAGCAAAATTTGACTTTCGTTTAAGTGACACAGCAGAAGTTTCTCAGTATTTCTGTGTTTCTCTGTATGATGTTAGACACAATATATTAATCTTCTAGTAAAGTCACCAAACTTTGAATCTTGTCTCAAGTCCACAACTCCTTAAAAGTAGGACTTGAAGTTTCAAATCAATGAATGTAGACTGACCATTTCCTGTATCACCAAATCTTGTTTGCCAGCACACCCATCTCTTAGGACTTATTCATTTATTTATTTATTATTCTTTTTTAACTATCACGATGCCTGGTTATCTTGCAAACAGAAAAGATGCTTTATGTTAAAATGAAAATGTGCTGACTGTGAAAGCGTGTGATAACATTTGGCAATCTTAGAGAAAAGTAGGTTTCTCTCAGCAGACAAAACAAAGCTTCCAGATAAATCCAAAGAGAACAGCTGGTACAAAGATACCAAAGGGATGCTAGTTTGCATTTTCCATTGGCTAGAATGCCAAAGAAATTGCATTTTTGGGAACTCTGAAAAACAAGATAAAGCTACATGTCATTTTTTTTAGAAAGGTATACCAAGCCCAAATGTGACTGAAAAAGAACTTCATCGTGATTTAGCAAAAAAGACTAAACTACACACAGGTTTGCACCATTACAGTGTTTATTACACAACAGGATTCTGTTGGTGAGATTTAAGCTTTCTGGACTTTGATATAACCCAATTAAAAAAAAAAAGCAATACTGACACGTTAGACCAATTCACATCTTCTTTCTAACAGACAACCCCTCACCCCCACCCCCACTACTCAGATCACAATTTTTCATCATAAAGACCTGCTATAATTGTGAAATACAGAATGTTGTTTCCCATCTACTTTCATTTGCAAAGCATATTGTTACTGCTGCTTCCAAACAACTGCTGCAGAAAATGAAGGTTCTCATAAAGATTTAAGAAACAGGCTTCATGAAATAAACTATTTATTTAAACAATGTGAACAATAATTAACATTCTTTAGACACAAAACAAATAGTCTGTAGGTCCAAACAAAATAAAGTCAAATCTTAAAATTGCTGCATGTTTGATATGTTCTTTAAAAAAAAAGATGACTTGATTCCACTACTCTCTCGACAGACAGACAGACAGACAGACAGACAGACAGACAGACAGACAGACAGACAGACAGACAGACAGACAGACAGACAGACAGACAGACAGACAGACAGACAGACAGATAGATAGATAGATAGATAGATAGATAGATAGATAGATAGATAGATAGATAGATAGATAGATACCCATCACACAATTATGACATCATGATTTCAGACGTATGAGGACTTTCCTTATGACTCGACACACCGTTTTTTTTTTTTTCTAAAATGTTTACTGTTGCCAACATTATAAAGAAGGTTCCCATGTACAAAAGAAATGTAAAAAGTATTGCAGGGTACAAACGGTGCAACAACGTCATCTCATGTCTACTGGGCGCCATGGTGGATATCTACAGCCTGAGCAAAACGGTACCGTTTGATGATGATAAGGAATTAATAGCGCTTCGGTTCGAGTTCCGAAAGATCTTTTCACTTTGTAAATCATTGTGTATTATTTCAGCTTCTAGATCTCTGGGATCATGTTGCTATGACAACCCATGGTCTAAATGCTGCTTCAATGGGAGGAGACAGGTAAGAAATCAAGGTTTTTTTATGGGGAACCTTCCAGTCAGGAGGATCATCTCACTGAGTCAGTTACCATGGTAACCGACTCAAGGTAAGACAAGCCTCGCTTTCTCTGGAATGGAGTTTTCATCAACTTAGGGGTACTCAAAGTTTCAACATAGCCTGTCTTCTGGAACAGACTGCAGCTCACTTAGAGCCACTTGGACCTTCACTTTCAACAAAATCTGAACGTTTCCTGAATCCACCAACACGAAAAGAGCACCTTTAATAACTCTCTTACTTGCCTACTGACCTCAGTTAGTGTGCCTTGTTTGCAGGTTGCCGTCAGTTATCTCTAAAATCTCCATCCATTCTCTTCGCCTCACTTTCCTGCTTGTGGTTTATACTGCACGCATGTGCAGGCTAGTCTCCTCTGCTGCGTTTGTGCAGCTCTGATGTGTTTTATGTGTCTGCTACGTGCACGCTGCACAGTGCAATGTGCAAATCTTCACAGGATGGCAGACAGCTTAGAGATCACTGGAGCTAGTATTTTAATCAGTCTGCTTTATTTGACTTTACAGATCAGTCCAGGATAACAGTCGTGTGTCCCTGTTTCTGTTCGGCCTGTATCACTGTATGCCTCACTGCTGGGTGGTGTATTACTGTGTGTGATTATACCGGGGCACAGACCTCGTCTGGCAACGCATACGCTCTCTAAAGTCACAGTGCAGTTGAACTCTGATGGACAAAGGTTAGACCAAAATAAAGCTGCTTAGTCACATGAATAACCCTTGGATGGAGTAATCTTAAAGTTTGA
The DNA here is from genome assembly GCA_014839995.1 of Xenentodon cancila. Classification (NCBI taxonomy): domain Eukaryota; kingdom Metazoa; phylum Chordata; class Actinopteri; order Beloniformes; family Belonidae; genus Xenentodon; species Xenentodon cancila. The sequence goes on along the minus strand of CM026213.1, from coordinate 20,583,674 downwards.
AATATTAAGAGTTATATAATAAGATTTAGAAGAACTATTTGATTAAGGCGTGTAAGATTGACTCCTGTTTGTGGTCATGAGAATACAACAATAAACAAAATGAAGACTTGTATAATTACTTATTTTAATGAAAATGATGTAACCTGCTTAAACTATTTTGAGTTAAACTCTGTTGCACCGTATTTTCTAAGAAAATGAGCAGCAAAAATGCAAACAAATTATGAAATTACATATACATCAAAAAAATCTTATGCTCTTGACACTGTGATGATCACTAGCAGAAAATTCAGGGAGTGCACCTGCTCCACATCCTACAATGTCAGGCTGTTGTAGAAACCAAATTAATTTTCCACCGTGGATTGTCATATCTGCAGCCAGACAAGAATGATGTATTGCACTTAATAAAAAATTTCCATCTTCTCCAACAATCTTTGCACTTTTTGGTAGGTTAATAGTGGTCTTTTAAGAGTGGGGACATCATCCATTTCAAACGCTCAAGATAACCACTTTTCTCTTATACTGACTGACTATCCACATGGCTGGGGAAATATGCTCCCTTTAAAAAGAGACCAACTTCTGATATTTATAGGCCAGTGTTTGAATGCTGCCTTCCGAGGAAAACCTTTTGCGTTTTTAACTCTGTATCACAGTAATGTACAGTAAAACTAATACAGGTCTGTTTTAGACTGTGTGACATTGCCTTTTGTTAAAAAAAAAATAGAAAATTCTAAACTTTTAAAATCAGGATTGGTTTCAGACTGGCACAATCTGAGCTTGAGTTTCTGTTGCTGCCAAGTAGAGTTCAACATGTGCTTTGCACCAGACAAGACACACGGCCCAGTCTCACCAGGAAAAATGTCATGTGGTCTGTTAGAAAAAAAAAAAAAAAATTCAAATTCCTTCCTGGTTAATCATGAACAGAATCTCCTCAGGGACATGCATGACAGGGACTGTCCAGCTTGTTATCGGCAGACATTTCAAAAGACTTCATCTATGCTGTTACGGGAAGGAATTAGTGCATGCTGCATATGTAACATGCACATGAAGGCATCATTAAAGCTGAATTAACAATACAGGCTTTGGTGCAACACATGCTGCTATGCAGATTTTTTTTTTTTCTTTGAGTTGTATCTTTTCCATTTTTGTATTTTCATGAGGAAACCTTAGTCTGAGCAAGATTATGCTAAGACAATTTTTGCACACATACCTCGGTAACAGTTGATGAGTTTGGGTGCTGAATTTTCCTGCCAGCAGTCTATAGTCCTCATGTTTGAAAGGTGTAAACAGAAAACCTTGATATAGATATTTAACCTTGGTAAAGTCACCATCTGATGGCAAGGATTTTCCAGCTGGCTGTGTAAGGGTATTACAGCTCTGATTGCCTCATAGGCATCATGCCAGTGGTGGACTTTACTTGGGTTTTATCAGTCATGAAACGAACTGTCAAATTACCACACCTAATTATTAGACAAAGTCTTATGTTGGGCTTCTTTCTACCCTTTATAGTTGTCTTGTCAGTCTTGTTACTCTAATCCAGCATCTCAAGACGCTAGTGCCAAAGATACTCTACAGAAGGTTTAGGACCAAACCTTTTCTAGACAAAAGGTCAGCAAAAAAAGCTAAATAAGAATGTATTTTATTTAAAGCATTGCTTCACATTCCGCATTACTACCACACTACAACGAAGACAAATTGTCGTCCTCTCCAACAAAAGAAAAGAATGAAGGTTCCTTCTTCAAATCTCAGCTGGGGCCTTCCTGCGTGGAGTTTGTATGCCATTACCATGCCGTCTCGGTTTTCTATGGATGCACTGCCTTCCTCTCACAGGTTAAAAAACATACATGTAAGGTTGACCGATGATTCTAAATTGAGTTTAACAGTGAGTGTAAGCATGCGCGGTTTTTTGTTTCAATTGTCTCCGTGTGGCCCTGTGATGGACAGGAAACTCATCTAGGGTGTACCCCACCTCTTGCCAGATGACAGCAGGGATCGGCTCAGTTCCACCCTGCATGCCTAAACAGGATGTAGTGGGTATAGAAAATGGATGAATGAGCCTCTGAGGTATTGTAAGCAGGGTTGATGTCAGGACAAAACAAACAGATGGTAACCTCCCTGATATAGCCTCGAGAGAAGTAGTGACAGACATATACCCACTAGTGAGAGCAGACAACCTTACACTGTGCAAATAAACAGAATAGAGGCCCCGATGTGATACTCCCCAGGGGAGTATATGTAAGCCATGCTCATAATCACTGTGAGACCTGACTGACAAATACACTGCAGTCATTAACAGTAATTTTCTCATTCTGCTCTGTAAAGCTGAATGGTTCAATATTGTAGAAAGCCATGTAGCTTGCAGGAAAACAAGAGGAAAGGTTAGTTGGAGGCCGATGCTTGTGATGCAAATCTCCATATAGAGGTTATTGATTTACACACATCAAAAAAATAAAATAAAAGCAGGAACGTTAGGGAAGTGTAGTACACCAGTCTCCTTATAGTGACTCCTTTCACGATCTAACATGACCGATTTTTGCGTTACTGTTTACACATGAGTGGCACATATTTCTTCCGACACCAACTACACTATGTTAACTCCATGTGGTTTATCTTAGTTTCTTTCTCCTGTAGTATTTTGTCAGATTGTGTCACTTCTAACAATACTGTGTCATAATACTGTGTCGTTTGACTGTGTCTTACAATATTTCATATGATATCCTTGTTGTAAAATCCCCAATGAATTAGTAGTTATTATTTATACATGACCATGCCATATTATTTGTTCAAATCTGTTGAAAAAGACCACATTATGGTTGGATCATTTCCTTGCAATGGGATCCAGTAGTAACTGCGATAGAAAGACAATGAGTCAACTGCAGTAGGATTTATCATGGTTTTGGGTTTATTCTTGTTTCTGTTTTATTTTGAAAGTCTGTGTCCTTGTCTTTTCGTTCCGTTTTGACTTTCCTTGTTCCCATCTGTCCCGATTGTTTGCACCTGTGTCCTCTCACTCCTGTGAGTATATAATGTCTTGTCTTTTCCTTCTTCCCCAGTGGTCTGTACTGTTTAACTCCTGTTTCCTTATTTTTTCTATTTGCGTGTAGGTTTCTGGGTATCTTTGGGTTGTCCTGATTTCTGTTTTGACTTTACTTCCTTTTGGTTTAAATTTACGGATTCCCTGCCTCAACTGTTCCTGACGCCTTCTTTCCTACGGTTGGGTCCTGCTTCCACTCTACAGTCTCCAAATCATGACAGAATTCTTCACTATGAGCAAATGATGACATGCCAGGACGACACATTATACCATTGCACTGACACTTCAGAGTGATACAACAGAATGAGCAGAGTGCAAGTAAACTACAAAAATATAGACTGAAATGAAAGAGAGAGAACCAAATGCTGCATCTAGATGGCAGTCTAAATAGATGGTGGAGTAGACTTGTTGAGGGAGATCTGTCACCTCTAAAGTGCTGTTGAAAGTTACATGAACAAGTATAAATGATAAATGGACATAAACAGAGATCACATCAACATATTTTATGTAACAAATGTCACCTTATAAGTTTTTTTTAAATCCCCCCAATTATATATATATATGTATATATATATAAAGTATATATTTTCCAATTATTTTCCATCCCCTTACTTATTTCAATTGTAGGGATGGATGCCTTCCATGTGGCTTTCTCAATAAAATAGAGGTTATCTGTTTTTAATAGTAATACACACTCACTACTTTATAGGTATAGTAGGTATACCTAATGAAGTGGCTTTTGAGAGTAGATGTAGTCAGTATATTTGGATTGCCAGATATAGTGAAGTGAGACTTAAAATACCTCAGAAACACCTAAACAATAGCTTTTGTAATGGAAACCGTTGTGTGTCTTGGCTCACAGCTCATAATAGTGTAATAGTGTAAAATCTAATATTTCCTGACAGGATTTTACTCTACACTAGTCAGGAGCTGCCTGAATACCTGCTAGGCCCTGTAGTTGGGTTGTTCATGCATAAACATTTGGATAAGTACGGTCTAGTGTATGTTCTTTGTCAAGACTCCGGGTATGTGCTTTAAATAATACAATTTATAAATATATATATATATATATTTAATAACAGTGAAGTTGCGTGTTGAATGAAATGTATATATATATAGAGTGATGTGTTACTGGTTTGACCGCAAAGCAAACAAATGACTAGATTTTAGAAAATAATGTAAACTTGCAGTATTTAAGAGGCATCTAACAGAAGACTTCTTACAACATTCTTATTCTCACTGAGCAGTCAACCGTCAGCACTCTGCAGCTGTATTTGGCAATGGGCAGGTGTGAATTTGACACTGTGTACGTGTGTGAAGCAGGACATTTTTAGAAAATGGGATGCATGTTTAGTTGGCAGTCCTTTAAAGAAAAAACAAAAAAAAATGATGGTAACCAAAAAGACATTTAGCAGATGCCAGATGATGCCTCATTCTGCTCTACCTGGTTCTGCATGAGAGAAGCCTCTGCCTGATGGAGACATATGGGAAATGAAGGATGTCTTTGTCCTCCTCTTGAGTTTTTGAAAACTTCCGACGTGATTTACAAGCATGAAGTAGGATATAGAAAACTGAACTTATGCACCTTGGTTAGTATTGTTAACATTTCTTTGTAAATAAATCAATGTGAACAAAAGATTGATCTAACAGTATGAGGTATAGTTGGTGATGTACAGTTTAGCGCTGTCTAAGAACTTTTGTTTCAAAGTAATAAAAGTATCTGTGCCAATTTATTTCACTACATTACGTTTAACATACAGTTTTATCCACACAGACTTTCAACCGAGGAATACAATCAAGCAACAGTAACATATAGAAGTTATTTATGCAAAATAAAAATACAAATGACTACAGAAAATACAGGAAACTGAAACGAACAAACAAACAGGTGTTATTAATTTAAACTCATAAGTATAATCAATGACCATGCCTCGTGGTATTCTTGAATAAAGTCAATATGACCAAATAAGGGCACGGGCTGACTGACTGTGTTGGTACCCAAAGTCCAAGAAGCACTAATTACTGTTATACCTCGGCATCCACTTTGTCACCTAAATGCTACTTCACAAGGGACCTGTTCCTGATTCCTGTAAGTCCTCCGATCCACTGTGAAGATGCACAGCATACAGCATTTCTGGACTCCCTAAACACAACTTGTATTTTAATTTTCTGGCACTGGATATTGTGCTCCTTTCAGGTCACAAAGAGTAGATTTCATAAGCGTTTTATGAAAATAAGCCGATATCCTTCCCTGTGCACTGAGTTTAAATTGTAGCTGACATATTGCTATGAAATTTTACAGTGGAAACTGTTTTAGTTCACTACTCTAATAGTTTCACTGATGCTACTTCTACACTGCTTCAGACTCTTCTGCCAACTCTTATGCATAATAATCAGACCCATTGCTCTGGTATGTGTTCAGGTGCGCACAGTTTGTTATAATTATTCTTTGGGTGTGTTGCTGGGCCGTCGAACTTAATTGGAGTCCACCTGTGACAGATTAAATTAATGGGTAAAGCTGCTGGGATCATTAATTTGTAACAGAAGATTAGGTCTAAAAATAATTGTGAATAATGGTTCAATTGCCTGTTTTGCTTGTTCTTTTTTATACCTAACTGTGCATTAACAGTACATGTCTACTTCATGAAGAAGAACAACGGTTTAGTAATGTAATGTTCATTGGTAATAAGCTTTGGGAAGAAAAATGTTTTGCATTACAGATATGACATAAAAGATAAAAATAACTGCAGCTGCTTTTACAAGTTTGGTAAGTTGTGGCGAAGGCGTTATTTCTTACAACCTAAATTCATTAGAATAATGTCAATGGAGTAAAAATATTAAAGCTGGGGAAAATAATTTCTAACAGAACACTTTGTTGTCCCTTTTAGCTGAAACTCATTGCACTGTCGCTAGCTGAGTTGTCTGTGATTATTAATTTTTTTTTTTTTTTATCTTCCCACAATCACCAACAGGAGGAGGGTTCATGTTTGTGCACATGGTGGGGGGGAGGGGGGAGAGGCTTGGGAGAGTTCAAGAGGGTGTATGTTTATTCAGGTCGTCCAAATGTCAACATCGCGAGTGAAGTCATCTAGAAATTCCTGACCCCACCTTTAAGCAAAGTGCATCAAGATAAATAGTCGGTACTACACTGCATGAAAAGCCAGATTGCCGTCCCTGTGAATTTCAGTAAACCTGCCATGTTCCTGGCAAATCACTGGCTGTGAACTGTTTCCCTGTGCCGTAAATAGACGGAAACGGGCCGTGTTCCTGGGGCTGGGTAGGTGTGTGGGGCAAGGGGACTGAGACTTTCACACCTAGGTGTCATGTTAAAGGTGTGAAAAACTAATTAGAATCTGGCCTGGCTGACTGGCATTACTCAGGTCAATCACTGGATGAAACAAGACTAAACAAGACAAGACAAGACTGTGCCGTGATTGGTTGGCAGATGTGTTGCTATTGGTCAACCCCTGGACAATTATAATACCCCTCCACCCTCAGCCACATCTCATAATAATAATATTACTAATAATAATGGCAGCACAGCGGCTTAGTGGTTAGCACTGTTGCCTCACAGCAAGAAGGTTCCTGGTTCGATTCCCGGACCGGTGGGTCTTTCTGTGTGGAGTTTGCATGTTCTCCCCGTGCTTGCGTGGGTTCCCTCCGGGTACTCCGACTTACTCCCACGGTCCAAAAACATGCAGGGTAGGTTAATTGATTGTTCTAAATTGCCCGTAGGTGTGAATGTGCATGTGCATGATTGTTTGTCTTGTATGTGGCCCTGCAACAGACTGGCGACCTGTCCAGGGTGTACCCCTGCATTCCGCCTACTATGCGTCGGGATAAGCTCCGACAGACCCCCGTGACCCGGTGATGGATTAAGCGGGAATAGATAATGGATGGATGGATATATATATATATATATATATATATATATATATATATATATATATATATATATATATATATATATATATATATATATATATATATATATATATTTATATATGGATACAGCACACAGGTTGGTCAGCTACGCCACCCAGTTGCAGACAAACAGCAGACAAAAGGGGGGGTAACAAAATATTGGGTACATAAAGGTATAAAGGTAAATTTAATTATTAGATATATCACGTGTGCTTGCATGATCCTGTTGTATTTATACAGGCTAATGAAAGTAATTTTAAATATTATGCAAAATGACTAAATGTCATAGCTCAGTCATTTGCAATCAATAGATTATGCAACCATTCTGGCAGGTGTATTGACTGGATGGTGTCGGGAAAAGCACTCTTCAATATATAAAATGTACCATGACATATATTGGATGCCGTGGCAAAAACAAAGCCAAAGAATCCGATGAAATCTTAAAAGATGTCCATGCAAAAAAATAAAAAAAAGAGGCAGAGATACATAGATCAGGGAAAGGGTATAAATCAATTTCCATGCAAAGCTTAGACTGTTCCCAGAAGCACAGTGACCCAATTGTTAAAACAGAATAAGTGTGGAACCAGGACAAAATGATTGACAGAGAAAGAAGGGCTTTGGTGAGGGACAGGATCGAACTGAGGGCAAATTCAACCCTGGCGAGGTTTGTCTAAAACAACTTAATTTTGCCTGACTTACACTGTGTACATGTACCAAATGAAAGCATTTAAACCCCACAGTACTGCTTTTATTGTACCAGACAGCACTCCTTTACTTCCACAGACCCAGACAGTGCTAAGACAGGGAGTGCTAAGAGGGAATGTACGTACCACGGAGATTCCCTTCTTATTAGGCCAATCTTTAAACAGCTCAAAGAATCAAATAATATCTGCCAATAGTATTTACTGAGGGGCAGTTGAGTAGGTATCACCAGAGAGGTAATGTTGCTTGTCCTCTGTTGCAGCCTGTTCTGTCCGACCGAGACGGTGCTATGACGTTTCTTTTGTTCACTTATGAGTCTGCAGTAGCAGAAAAGTTGAAAAGAAAAGAAAGAAAAAAAAATATATATATGAGCACACTTTGTAACCATGTAATGGAAAAAAAAAAAAAAAACTTTTGGTAACTGCCGTCTGCCTTGGTTTGATTATTTCCGGCTGATCTCTGACCCTTCTTATGGTTCGATGGACTTACAGAGGTGGGGAAGGGTGACGATGGTATTTCTTCCACCTGCCCTACATTAGTAGCTCCTGCGGGGGAGTATAAACCCCCACTCAGGTGGGCAGTTCCAACATTAAGTGGGTCGTAACCCTGAAGTCATTTTTTTTCCCCCTCATTTTCCCTCCACATTTCTGGTGGCCGTAGTGACCACAGTGCAGCCAGCCCATTTGTCATTTAACAAATTGCCAGTCTGAGCATGGTCAGGGAGGTCACCGAGAACCCAGCTGTCACTCTTCCAGAACCACTGCAGATATGCAAGAACCAGAGACAATGTTAGATTGATTACTTTTAAATAAAAGACAACATTTCTAGGGCAAATTTTGTAGCATGCTGTCAGGAAATAAGAAAGTAAGAAAACTTGAAGTTATGGACAGGACTCTAAAATCTATATGTGACAAACTGGGGTAAAGGTTCACTTTTCAGGCAGCGCTGCAATCCATCAGGTCATGTGTCCACTGGAGGAGCCAGTTCTGGTTGGTGTGATAAGGTGTGGGATGGTAGGACCTGACCTGGCGTAAGCTGTGTCAGCCTTTATTTGAGAAATGACATATCTTGTGTTTTTTCACCATGTTGCACAAAAGTGATAATGGTTTGTGGACCAGTCAGTAAAATATAGCGTTTCTAGCTTTCCCACCTCACTGGCGCTTCAATCTCACCCCCTACCCAGCTTTCATGTGAAGGCTGAGGCTTGAGGGTTTAGTTCTGTTCACCCCCCCCCCCCCCCCAACATTGCTACATACTGTAATACGTGGGGTTTGAATAGATTAGAGCCTAGATACTAAAACCAGAGTGTTTTATAATTAGTAAGCATTCAAAGTCTTCATTTATGATGATCCATTAGTTCTGTCTATCAGCAAGCCTCCAGGAACTCAGCCAATCAAAAAAACACTTGACCTTAATCTTGTCATTATCATTTTGTGCTTCTTGTTCTTGGTCATTCGGAAATAATTGCAGGCTTTCGGAGTTATGTTGGGGGGTGAAAATATTCTAGAGGTAGCAGAGATTGAAATTAGATAGCAGAAAATAAGCATTATGTTGTCACACAGACCTATGATTAATCACTGTGTTTATTTGTCTTTGTTTGTGTGTGGGTCAACTGTGCTGTAACTTCCGAGTTTGCTGTACAAATACTCAATTTGATATGATTCTGTTTTCCGCCTTTGTTTTTTTAATAATTTTTAAGCCTTGCAAGGCACTTAGGCTTGGGTCAAACTGACCCAAGCCAGAGCGAAGGCCCTCAGGTCCCCTAGAGGGCTTGCCTAACCTTTAACCCTCTGCAAGGGTTAAATGTTATCCAAATGACTTTTCTTCCATGTATTTTTGTGACTAAATAAATATATGGGCTCCTCTAACTTTCATTCATTGTGATTGCTCCTGCTATCGTTTGTTCCTTTGCCTGAGTCGTACAGCATCTATGTCCATTTGTCAAATCTGTTTTCTGAGCTACTCTCTACAGAGTTGCCACATTGCATTGTTACTCCGACAAGCTTTTAAAGCCATTCTTGTTTGTTGTTTTTAATCCCCTGTGCCTCACCTGTTCCTGACTTTTTCCCCTCGCGCGCATCCTCGTATGACGACTTAGCTGCATTTTATAACCATTTTCTTTGAGACAGTGCGACTAAATCTTACATCAAGAGGCACCGGTGCAACTTGGAAACATGACTTTTATGTTTTTTTCATCATTATTTATCTTAACACCACAAGGCAGTGATAATTTAGTACCAGAGGGTGAGAAAGGAGAGCGACCCTGTTGTCATCCCAATAACACCAGGTGGGAACATTTACTCGTGTCTGCTAAGTTTGCACTCTGCTGTTGTTTCCATTTCATTCAGCGTTTAGGATTAGATATGAAATCAGCAAGTGAGTTTGGTTTGAGAGTGAAAATATCTAGTCCTCGCAGCATGAAACTTTACACTCTATAAAGGTAAAGCTATCCATTCATCCACCCATCCATTATCTATATGTGCTTCTTCCTATTAAGGGCAGGGGGGTTCAGCAGGGGCCCATCCCTGCTCTCTTTGGTCAAAAAGCAGAGGACCACCACGGACCGGTCGCCAGACCATTGCAGGACCACATGTAGACAAACAACCGCACACAATCTTTCTTTCTTTCTTTCTTTCTTTCTTTCTTTCTTTCTTTCTTTCTTTCTTTCTTTCTTTCTTTCTTTCTTTCTTTCTTTCTTTCTTTCTTTCTTTCTTTCTTTCTTTCTTTCTTGTCCTGCAGTGACTTTGACAAGCAATGTGCTAAATATATATAACAGCCAGAACAACTGCTACACTGTTATTGCTTTTATTTCATTGTGTTAATTAAGGGGATTTTAAGTTAAAGGGGAGACAAAGAGGTGGAAAAAGGAAAAGAGTACAACATCACACTGCAGACAGGACAGAAATGAATAAAAGGAACATGGAAGCACAAGGAAGAAAGAGAATCATCACCAAGAATACAAAGAGCGAGATAAAAATAATAAAAAAAATAAATTGTGGGACATAAAGGGAGAATATTTTGTACAGTTCTCTTCAGCCTTTATTTTAACCCTTTAAAGCTTGACAAGTGAAATGCCACAAAAGAATCCACAATTCCTTTTCATTTGAAGTGTTAATTATACATTGGAATTTTCAAAATAATTATTGTTCCTATCATTATGAATACATTAGGTAAATGTACGTATTTCTTATTGTGTTGTTTGATTTACTTTCTATAATTCTGTGGTTTGTATTAAACTTTCTTTCTTTTTTTGATTAAAAGGGATGCTACAAACATCTCAGAAATTCAAGTACCAATTATGATGCATCTGGCATTATAGGGTCAATTAAAAAATAAAAATTCCCCACTCCCTTACTAAGTGGGTGGATGCCTCCTCAAGCTTGCGAGTTCTACCAGAGGTACTGATGACAGATGGTTCAGCGTAAAATCTCAGCTCCTCTTTGGACAGTTCTCAGTGAGATCACAGACCTTGTTCCATCGCTACTGCCTTTTTTTCTGCTTCATGCATCACAACTGCTTTTATCCACAGTTTGTAGACAACCACAACAATATCTGGTCGGTTTGCCCGGATTGCAGCTTTGACATGGTTTTTGTCATGGGTTTTTGTTGAGTTTAGTTTTTTTGTTTTCATGTTTTCTTGGTTCTTCTGATTGCTTTTGACTTGTTTCTTGCTTTATTTTAAAAGTCTGGTCCCCAGTATGATTTGGTTCTAGTTGAACTTCCTATGCCTGGTCTTCCCTGATTATTTGCATCTGCATCTTTTCAAACCCAGCAGCAACCATTTACTTTTTTGCGTTGAATCCCATGCAGATTTGTTGCAGTTCCTCGACTGACCACTAGAAGCTGGCTCCAAAAGCGAGTCAATCTCCTTTGACTTCCATGTTAAAATGTCCAACTTTAGAACAGAAATAATCATATTCACAAGCTCATTCAAAAAACATTTTTGTCTAAGTTGATTGATTTCACATCTATGACAACTCTTTGGGGTTTTTTTTGTTGTTTTTTTTTACCATGTTAGGAGAATTTATATAAAGCAATACATTTATTCTAATATCATTGATTATAGTCCGCTCAGCCAAAGGCTAGCCATTAGTACCCTTGGTGGCATGACTGTTACTTGTCACGCTACCAAGCTTATGATCACAAACAACAGTCTGTACTAACCCAGTATCAACTCAATGCGGCCGTAACATTTGTTCTTGCCATTGAGTCAACACATGAAATAACATTTTGTGCCGTAAACGTCTGGCAGCAGCTCTACTGCTATTTTGGAAGGAATCAGCTGAAGGAGCTGGTAGCCACAGCAAACTTTGACATATTGTGGGGTGTTCCAGTCAGATTTCTAGGCAACATGGCTGTGCACTGTACAAGAAAAAAAACCTTTAACCTATGGGTGACGTGAATAGTGCTTTGTCCCTTGTCTTTACAGTCTGTGGTCAGCCCCTGTGACTGTATATATTGTCTTGTCTTTCCTTTCTTCCCTGCTGGTCCTTCTGTGTTTATCCTGGCTGCTTTGGTGTCCTGTTTTTTGAGTTTTTTCCATTGGAGGCCTTTATGTTATTATTTTTAGATTCCTGCCCTTGCAGAACCTTCTGTTTAGATTAAATATCTTTGTTTGCAAACCCTGACATTTCTCAGTCTCCTGCAGTTTGGTTCTGCACATCCTGATTGTGACAAGGTTACTCAGTCTCTTTAGGTCTTCTGTTTTGAGTCCATAATGCTCAACCCATACTTGCACAGATGTTCCTGTAGATGGTACAGGTAATTGCAGCTTTCCATGTACACCTTACCTGTCTTCATCTTCAGAATTACAGTCTGTGCTTGACTGCCTCGGGTCTTTGCGCTGCCTGCACCATGTGCGCTGTCTGGGTTGGCAGCCCCAATCTCTATTAGCATTTTCAGAAGCTTTAGAAGAAACTGCTGCTCAAGATGGTCCTACGAGCTATTGAGTCGTAAGATGTATCGTTTTTCTATACACCTTTTTCTACATTTTGGCTTAGTATCTGTCAAAACATGTCATTATTTATTTGTTGGTCTTTGTCTATACTTGTTCTGTATTTCCACAATATTATGACCTGGTAAGGTGCTCTCTTGTTATGTCCTGATGTAAAATCCTATAATTGAAAAGCTCTTCATCAACAGGTTTCTTGCTGGAGGGGAAGGTGAATCTGCTTCTCTAATAACCAAGAGTGTTGCATAGATGTCTATTCTTGTATATTCATGTGAGTGTAAGATACATTCAAATGAGTGAGAATGTCTAAATCTTTGATTTGATTAATTTCCTAGAAAATAACATGAAACATATCCAGTTTTATTTGCAGTTTCAGTGCATTTATCATCAAAGTGTGAATTGGATCACTTTCCAATTTTAGGGCAAGAGGGTTTTTCTATTCGTACAACCTAAACATCGGCAGTCTATTGAAATGCCTGTCACTAAACAGAATAAAGATGAGACTAATAGTGTGTTGATCCACTTTGAGTGTATTTAGTCCTTGTAAGAATGAATGAAGAAAATGTTGACCTAAAGAGCTGCTTTCAAGTTATTATTTTTTTTTTATTTTCAATAAATAAATGGTACCTGTCTGGGATGCACCCTGCCACTTACCCAAGGAGACCTGGTATCAGCTCCAGCAGATCCCTGCGAGCCTGATTAGGAATGAGCAGGTATAGATAATGGCTGGATGGATGAATAAGTGGCTTTTGGAGCATCTAGATGTTCTTTCTTATTTGATGCTGATGATTAAACATGGTTGGAAACAGTCAAAACAAGAAGTGGTTGAGTATGATGTGCGTTGTGAGGATAGTGTCTTCAGGTGTGCTCAGATCGTTCAATCAATATAATGCTATAAATTGTAGCAACGTCTGAGCATCAAATGTGTGGATGTGTAATCTACTACTGTATGAGATGAGGAAGACTGATTCAACATTATAAATGTTTCTGACAATCAATACTAACTGAAGCGTAGACAACATCCACACTTCCACACAACTTCCATTTTTTATCTTTTTCAAATATTTTCAACTTTGGTTTGGCCATGATATCAGAAACCTTGTCTAGGGTTGTTAGTAAGTTCACAGTGAACTCCAGTGCATGTGTCCTGGGTGGAAATTCTTAATTACACATTTCTGAGGATAGTGAAGGGCAGAATGTAGAATTCACTGTTCTTACTTATCCCAAGCTCATGGCCATGCCTGTTTGTTGAATTAATGACTGGGCTTGCAAATGAAAAAGAATTAGGTTCACTTAAAAGATACACCTACTTGTCAGCTGGAATAATGACCGGAGTGCAGCAGATCGCTAATGAGAACAGGAAACAGTGAATCGTTCTATAGCATGGCCAAAAGCACCCAGTTCAAATAAGACTTTAAGATTTCAGCAGGTCCCACTGAAACTATAGAAACCACTAATAAGGACAATTAAATAGAGTGACAGTATCTATATATGGAATAAAAAAATAAAGGAATTGTGCTTTAGCCTGAATAAACTGCAAGATATTTTGTAAAAAGCACAACAAAAGGGGAAAACCAGGCTATTTTGCTTTTCTCCTTTAGAGATCGTAAGAGCAAACCATGTGGTTCCTCATACTGATTTAACATAGATTTAAACACAAACGCCTTTCCTGACATGACCCTCTCCATCCATGTGGGCTTTGAGAGGTCTGATCACAAGTGGCCAGTGTTTAGTGCATGTGATAACGCTTGACTGAATTAGATTAGATTAATCATGGTTTTCACTATGCTGTTGGAAGTACAAAGCAAGAAAAGGCAGTTTGCAGTAAACAGCAAGTGCAGTGGATATAGTATCTGCAGTTGTATAATGCAGTACATGTACACACAGTACAACTGTATAATACTCCAGATGTATATTATATGTATGTACAGAGTATCCAAATGGATCCTGAGTGATCAGATTTGACCTTCCCTAATTAGTGATTACCTGATATTAATAATAAAATTGATTTTCTTTGTTCATTTTATGCTTTTATTAATTTCATAATAGAACTGCCACCTCATCGTGGTGGAGGGGCTTGTGTGCCCGAAGGATCCTAGGAGCTATGTTGTGGGCGTAGGCCTGCTGATAGCTCCCCAGCTCAGCCGCCACGTGTTGGCGTTTACCCCTGTGAACGAGAGGGTCGTTTCCTTACGCATTCAGATCGGGGAAAGGTCTCTTACTGTGGTTTGTGCCTACAGGCCAAACAGCAGTACAGAGTACTTGGCCTTCTTGGAGTCCGTGGGAGAGGTACTTGATAGTGCTCCAACTGGGGACCCCATTGTTCTACTGGGAGACTTCAACGCTCATGTGGTCAACAACAGTAAAACCTGGAGGCGGGTGATTGGGAGGAACGGCCTCCCTGATCTAAACCTGAGTGTTGCTCTGTTATTGGATTTATGTGCTAGTCCCGGTCTGTCCATAACGAACACCGTGTTTGACCATAAGGGTGTCTATCAGTGCACGTGGCACCAGGATACCCTAGGCTGAAGATCAATGATTGACTTCAGAGTCAGGTCTGGGAGGAGTTCGGTGAGGCCATGGAGGAGGACTATTGGTCGGCCCCGAAGAGATTCTGGAAAACCATCCGGCGCCTCAAAAGAGGGAAACAGTACTCTGCCAACACCATTTACGGTGCAGGTGGGGAGCTGACTATAAGAGACTATGTCTCTCGGCTGTTCTGGGTACGCCTGGAAGAGCTGGAGGAAGTGTTTGGGGTGAGGGAGGTCTTGGCATCTCTGCTTAAATTTCTGCCCCCGCAACCCGGTCCTGGATAAGCAGATGAAGATGGATGGATGGATGGATGGATGGATGGATGGATGGATGGATGGATGGATGGATGGATGGATGGATGGATGGATGGATGGATGGATAATTTCATAATTTACAAAACCCTTATAAACACTTCAATTGGAAATTAAGTCAGAAACATGAAGAAAAACAAAGTTAGAGAGAGCGTTCAGATCTTCAAAATTGCACGATTGCTACAAATATTATTCCGAGTCTCATATCATGGTCATGGGTGCAAAGATATGATGTCATAAAAAACTGAAAAAAAACAACAAAATACTTAGGATATAAATCAGTCAGGAAGTTAACTGAATCAGTGTGGTATAATTAAAAATAATGAAACGTGACCTGTTGGTTTTATGGCTGTTTCTATGCAGGCAAAAGAAGACAATTATACTGTATTGATTGATATTATCTTGCCTAATTGTAACTATTTGATTCACTGTTAATTAAGGCAAGCCTTCCTGTAAACACTACCTTAAAATCCAAGTAAAGCAGAAAATGCGATTCAGAATATTACATGCAGAAACAGTGTGTCACCCAGACTGAACGATCAAACCAGGTGCCAAGTACATAAAATTAAATTTGAAAATCAAATAAAAAATAAAGCAATGTTCCCTGCTTTGAGACATTGGGGTTGTATCTGCTGAAGATACAGATTAACATGTAGGTATAATAAAGATATCACTAAAGAGAAAGAAAAACTACATAATCTGCTGCATCTGTGCATATATGATACTACTATGATACCTTGATGACAGTGACATCAATAACAGTGCCAGTATATATCTAATCATGCTTTGATTTGGGGGAGAAAAATAATAATAATTTAAAATTAAAAAAAGTGCAAAAGATGTATTTGTTTTGTTTTATTCAGATTTGTATTTAACTTTTTCTGTTTTTCCTCCCTCCTCTGCCTTCACTCTTCCATCATTTTTTACCCTTTTCTTCGTTGTTTTTTTCTTCCGATCCCCATTCCCTTGCTTTTCAGATTTTACTTTAAGTAGTCACTCAGTGTGAGAATCAACAATTGCAAAATGCTAATTTGTTATGAACTTATGCACTGTACAATACTATTTCTTGGCTTGTACCTTTTCTTTCTGATTATTTTCTTCTGTGTGGAATGGCTCTCTTACTATGCCATGTGCTCTTTGTCCCTGTGCACAACCAGTGTTTGTTGTCAAATAGGCATGGAGCCGCATCAGCTTTCCAGAAACTGTTTGGAACATTCATGACACTGGGAATTAAGCTCATAGTTGTTACTGCTCACTGAAAAGGATCCACGTGTGAATGTAGAGGCACAGACCTGCCTACATGAGGTTTCACCTGTAATGATGTATGAAAGCTGCTCCAAACTGCAGCTACCATCTGGCTGCCAGTCATGTTCCAGCCAGAAGGAATTCTACACAGAAATCTCCCTTCACCTTTAACTTTAGCAAGTATA
This sequence comes from Xenentodon cancila, assembly GCA_014839995.1. NCBI lineage: Eukaryota > Metazoa > Chordata > Actinopteri > Beloniformes > Belonidae > Xenentodon > Xenentodon cancila. The sequence goes on along the minus strand of CM026213.1, from coordinate 20,566,793 downwards.
AAATCCACAGACATGCCTCAGTTCCATAGGTAACCAAATACTCAATGGCTGGCATGAATGGGCATGAAACAGATCCAGAGTTCTTTTCAGAAAATGGGAGAGCGCTATAGACATATGCCAGCCTTAATGGTAGAGCGGTCAAACAGGAGGTACGCAACAGTCAAATGGGAGTTTGCCAAAATGCACCTCAGTGATTCACAAACTATAAGAAACAATATCTACTGATAATATTCTGTGTATTAGGACAAAACCAGGTACTGAGCATAAACTACAGTCAAATATGGTGAAGGTAGCACATTCCCTAGGAGACCAATAAGGACAGAAGGAAATATGGATGCAGAAAAATATACTCTATATATCAATTTTGAGCAAAAAGCTTTTTGCAGAGTGCTCTGTATTCAGCGCCGGGGCAATATTTTACATTTCAATACACTGACCCAAAGCATATGCACAAAAAATATAAATAAATAAAAAAAGAAAGAAGAGAGGCTTCAAGAAGAGTGATCCAGCCAGAGTGGGGATCTTCGCGTAAATGAATATCTCAATAGACCATAAAAGGGCTGTACACTCACGGTGCACATTAAATCTAAGTGAACTTGAATAATAAGAAAAGGAGGAGGAGTTAAAGGGTCCAAATACTTTAGAGCCTTAACTCTCTTCTGAGAAATACACTAGATATAAATAACATAAATACAACTCTGAATCAATAAACATACTTTAAGTTTTTTTAATGCATTTAAGACTTTCCAAAGAACAGGTTTTATATATATATATATATATATATATATATATATACACACACATATATATGTGTGTAATATGTGTGTAATATGTGTGTATGTGTAATATCCATTCTAATCTCTTTGGAAGTGTGCCTGATACAGCGGCTCAGGTTTTACACCTGCTTTTCCCTGACATGAGATGTCAGAAACAATTTCCTCTGTCACAATGGTCAGTCTGCATTAATAAATGAGGTCTCTTGACAGGAATGCCTTAAGGTACATATTGTAAGAGACCAAAGATGTGATTTTCAGAGGTGATGTCCTATTTCAGTATCATCAGTGCGAAACCTCGATAGCCCTTTTGTAAATATAATAAAACAAACATAATCTGACTTTTTACTCATTTGAGGTTATTGCCATATCTTGATTTTAAGTCACTTATTACTTTACTAACCCATGGTATTACTTTGAATTATTAAAAATGATGCCTTTGTTAAAGACAACTCTCATTCATACTTACAACTTAGGAATTAACCTAAAATATGATTGAATCTATTTCTAATTTTAGATCCGTAAATTTCCCATATTATGCTTATTTATTTAATTTATTATTATTTTTTTTTTTATCTTAGGCAATTCAAGAGTAGCTTAGCAGCCAGCGTATCTCCAAAAACTTAGTTAGTTATTTCTAAATGATGAAAAACAGGAATATTTAGATCAAGAGTTGTCTGACTGGTTGAGTTCTTGGAGGCTTGCTGATCTACACTGTACATTCATGAGCTAAGGGTTCATGAACGCCCACATCTCTTGACTGTGTCAGTCAGACACAGATGTTTCAACACATACATAATATCAGATCCAAGTTTTCAATATTTCCTGTGAAACATTTCAGTCAATCAGATTCAGGCAGCCCGACGTCTCCGTTCAGTAAATACCGTACTCATCGTCTGTTACTGAGAAGCGGCGGCTAATGCCGTCCTTCAGTCACTCGCCACCTGTGTACAGTATGTTTTTTCTGGATATGCTCCGGTGAAAGCGTGTAGATGAAGGATGTGCAGAGGAATGCAGTTACATCAGAAAACTTCTCCAGCCAGGACAGAGAGAAGCTAACAATGCTGTCGCCACACAACTGCACAGTTGTCAACAATCCAGGCTGTCCTGGAGTGATAATCACAGAAATTGATTGTTTTTTTGGGGGTTTTTTTGTATTTGTTTTTCTTGCATGAGACGAGACATAAATATAAAAAACACTTGTCGTTCAGACTCACAGGCTTCTACTGTTTTTAGCTTTAGTCTTTCTGCAAATCCAGAAGTAGACTTGGCTTTGTTCATTAAACAGTCGTATGAGAAGTATCACAAATAATAAACAAAAGAATAAATGAAAAATAAATAAGAATATACACAAATACACCTTGTGACTGGCCAGGACGAACAAGCTGGATCCAATTAGCTATCGTTAACCAACCTTAAAACTCACATTTGTTTGAAGACATCTTGGAAACATGAGCAAAAGTACTTAGTAAGAAACTCCAGCAGGTCTTTTGGGTGGAAAACACACACTCCATCCTTGCCGGGCAGTTGTAACCTTCTGTTGAAATGAAAATGGATTCTTTAAACAACCACTGAAGCTCTTGCTCTTGTGGACACACTCCCTGGAGAATGTGACCACGCATGTCCTCTATCCTGTCCTACAGTTGCAGTGCTGTGAACGCTCCACAGAAGGAAATAAACTCAGATTCTGAAAACTGGAAACTGAACAGGTTGTGCATAGGAATAATGCAACTTAAGTGCAGCTCATTTTTTAAACCTTCAGTGACATCTATGAGGATGTTTCATCATAATAGAACATGGATGTGCACATTATGACCACTTTAAATAGCTGGAAGCTCAGACATAACGTTCATTCTTCTAATACCACAGAATCTGGTTTCATTTGTGAACATTTGGTATTTCTATTAATGATACTTTTTTTTTTTTTTTTTTACTGATAATTCATGCTCATATGATATTACATTTCAATTCAGTTTTACTTTTTATATACGGTCTATTATGGTACAAGTTGTCTCAGGCTGCTTTCCAGAGATCCAGAACATGACCCCCAAGCAAATATTAAAAGAAACAATGGCAAATAAAAAAAAACAAAAAACTCCCCTAGTGGGAGACAAGCCTTTAAATCCTTTAAACCAAACAGTGGCAAGAAAATCTCCCCTTTAAGAGGGAAGAAACCTTGAGCAGGACCTGGATCATGAGGGGGGACCCTCCTGCCGAAGACCAGCCGGGGGGAGGAAGAAAAGAGAAGGAAGATAGGACACAGAGAGGAGAGGGACACATGTATTATCAAAATTACATAAGACAAAACATATTAGCAGTAATTATCCGTTAGGTGGAGAACTGAGTTTTATGTCCATATGACTAATTCATAGTTAGTTGATGATCTACAGAGACGAGTATATAAACAGGTGTAGACAGCAGACACTGAAGTGGTCAGAGGATGGAACTGCAGGTCAGGATGTCAGTAGATATCCAACATAGATGTAATTTCCTACGGAGATAGACCGTTGAACGAAGGTTACAGATAATAAAAAATAAATAAATTTTGCCATTAGTAAATTAAAAAAAATGTCTGTTGAGTAAAACATTTTCTGATTCAGTTATTTGAGCAATCATGTTGTGGTGAAAAGAGATGCTCCTGGTTGTCTCAAAATCACAGTGTATACAGGGTCCTTAAAGAAAGCTCCTCATTTTATCACTCCTTATAAGACTGGTCCTGTTAGGCAAACCTTGCTGCTCTTTCATGCCTCCCTCATATCACCATGGCAACACACCAGCCCCTGCAGGCGTCTGCCAAATTGACAGTGTAAAACAGGGTGCACACATCCACCCATTCATCCAACCCCCTCTCTTTCTTTAGCACTGAGACATTGCTTACACAGTTAATTAGTTTATATATATATATATATATATATATATATATATATATATATATATATATATATATATATAATGTGTATGTGAATCCCACTGATCATTTATCAGATAAACTGTTAATGTTGGCTATAAAATCAATGTTTGCTTTGTTCCTTTTTCAAGGGCTAATTTGTTGGAATTCGAGGGAAGCAAATTGTAATAGGTGTTACTGACCGAAAGCCTTACAGGTTGAGATGGAATCAGGCGTGGGAGCAGGATCACAGTGTAGGCGGATTTAATAGACCCTCACCTGCAGGGTATACAGGCATTTTCAGCAATTGAGCTGTGATGTTGGTAAGCTGTTGTAAAGCGGAAGATGACATAAACTGTCTCAGTTCACCATTGTTTCTGCACATAAAGACCGTCCATGTGCTTGCAGCAAACAGCATGCATCAAATGACATGCTTTTTTTTACCATTTGAAATCTATTGGTGTTGACATGTTGCATATTGGAAAAAAAGGAAAAGAACGTTCCATGTGCATAATTGGTATGACTAACATACAGAGATACATGCAAAAGAGAGAGAGAAAAGGCAAACGGTGAAAAGCCAAGAGAACGGCACAACCTTTTCTGAATAAATATTTAACCAGATCTGTAAACTGTGAACTGATAGCCTCCAGTCTATAAGGTCTTTCTTAAGAGACACTCTCAGAAGACCGCGATAAGCTAAAATGCTCTGGGGCTCTTGTTTTCAGTGCTGGAAATGTAAATTAATAGAATTAAAAGGTCCCTTTTCTTATAAAAGCTTTTTTTTTCAAATCAGAGGTGCAAAAGGCACACACTTTCAACTCGCTTTTCCTTCCTTCTTTTTTCTTTTTCACAAACGAGAAATAATCAGCAAAGTAAAGACAATCGATATGTTCAATCAAGCAGCACAGGCACACTTCCAGCTATTATTGCACACAGTGAAGCAGTAATAAAGCCATCTCTTTTAATACATATAACAAAAAAAAGAGATTTCACATACATGGTCACAAGCATTTGGGGAGGGCCTATCAGTGCGAAAGATGAAATGATCTATGCTCATTATCAGTCCCTAGTGCAGTCTAATTAGCATGTAATAGGACACCAAATCCAGCACAGGAGGCTTGTTATTTAAGGGTAAAGCTCATCTCTCATTTGAATGCATTTTTCATAAGCTGCTCTAATTAAGTTTCATTAGCATTATTAATTAAACATGAAAAGCTTCTCATTTCCTTCATATCATGGTGTCTACTTCAAAACAGCACAAAGTGACAAATCTCATAATAAAAGAAAATCAATCATGATCGTGTCTTAAAAGACGATGCCCAATCATTAAATACTTGGATAGGAAAGTCTAACAAACTTGTTTGTGACATGATTGAGTTTTTAAAAAATGATATTTCAGATTCTAATATACAGAACAACCTTGTGAGCGTCTTCCTGAATGTGACCCTGCTGAACACACTTGCGCTTTATAACATTTTCACAATGGGTGGCTGACGACTGCAGCAATGGATTTCAAAAGCCTGCTGCTCACAAAACTGCTGATCTGTATCCTCCAAGTTCACCAAGGATACCTCTGAAAGTGGCTGTTATGCCTTCTCAGTCCAAAGCTGAAGTATTTTTTTTATTATTAAAAAAACAAAAAACCTGTGTCAGATGTAAATCGTGTATTTACAGTTAGAGTTGGAGAGCCCATCTGGTTTGACCTTAGTTTCAACCTTGGTTTCCAACTTGTTATTTATTTATTCATTTGTTTACTTCCACCATTATATAGCAGGTGTTATTTAATGAGCGGCTTTGTCAGGTGGCAGACTACGCTGGCTTCTTGTTTGCTTTGCTGAATCCTCAGCTCCTCCACCAGTGTGCTTTCAAAACACAGAAACATTTATCCGAATATAAGAATAATGTGAGATAAAACATCATAATTGCTGTCCTAATTTACGTCATGCTTGGCAGATGCAGTGCATTTCACACCAGCTCCCCCAGCTGAGCCCCCCTCCAGGTTGGACCCTCTTCGGACTGACTAACTTTGACTGGACCTCTGCCGGTCCTGAGCTCTGACAAACCCCTGAGGAATCCTGGTCCGCCATCGCGCGGGTCCCACTGGTGCTTAAATGGAGAGCCGCTCGTCTTTGTTCTAGCTCCATACTCATTTTAGCAATTTGGTTAATATTTCATCAAATGTTTTGGAAATGTTGAGCCATCTATCTGTTGCGCCCGCCAGCAGTTATTTCAGCATTCAGTTTCTATCATGTAAACACAGACCCAGATTCAAAGTAGACTGTGACATGTTACTTTGTCTGTTTTGTCACAGTACGTTCTCTTTACACCGACTTTTTTGTTGTGCATTCGTTCACGTAGTTGACTTCATGTACATGAACAGAAACCCTCCCCTGTCGCCGATTGGCTGGAGCAATGTTTATCATGGTTTGGCGGACAGGCTACCCCCACTCTGTTTCCAATTAACGTTGCCAGGTCTGTGTATGAAGCCTGTTTTTGTTGTTGTTTTTTACAGTGAACTCAAAATGGCCAGCTAGCAGATGGTGAGGAGATATCTCACCCAGCTCTCACTCAGCTATCTTCACGGCGGTAAAGGTTACTAAAAGCATGATACAAAAGCCTAGAAGGATTCCTCATCAGGGCAAAAGCAAAGCTTTCGCCACAGTGGAGCTGTCAGCCTTGGAGGAGGGAAAACACTCCAGCCATTTTGGGAACATGTCAGTAAGAACTAGATAATATTCTTTTCCTTTACTCTGTGACAATTCTATAAAGTCAAGCATAACATGGTCAAAAGGTCTGTCTGGCTGGGGATGTGTAGCAGCAGGCATCCTCACTCCAGCTGCTGCATTGTGGGAATCACAGGTGACACAAGCATGACAATACTGTTGAGCATAGGAGGAAAACCCCTTTGTGAACCAGTATTTGTTAGGCGTAGCCAGCATGACCTCCTTTGATGCATGATTCAGAGCATGTGTCAATTTTGCAAAATGTGGAAAAAAAGGTTTGGGCAAACAAGGCTTCGAATCAGTAGACCACCAGACACAAGCACGCCAGCACGGGCATCTCTCATCATGCGTAGCAAAAGTCAGCGCTGCAGACAAAGAATGGAGAGCATCCCCAACATCGGCAGGTGTAACCGTGCCAACAAGGGCATAGTTAACAGGAGAAAGTGCGGCAGACTTTCGGTCTACTATCAGTTGACACACACAAAGTACCTATCGGTGGGACCACTCTCCTTGCATCCAGAAGCAGATGGTCCGCAATCCCATCTCTAGGAAACTGCCACTGATAAGCATACAAAAGAGTATTTATGGACAGGTGCACAAAAGAGTGTTCATCATGATCTTCCTCCTGGTGGTTGGAAGTGTTTTAGGGTGCAAAACACTTGCAGTTTGGGTTTAGCTGTCTGACACAACTGCAAAGATGTTGTTTTGAACTGCATGTTATTTTGTCTAAAAAGCACCGAGCTCTGTTCTGTAAAACTGTTGTACTGATGACTCTCTGTGTCATCCCTGCATCGCGGCGCCTGATGTATGTTTGACCCTCTTGCATGCAATTGCTGTTTTCAATTTATAGTCACCTAGTTGTTTAAACATACTATGCATACTATGACAAAACATGTATCATGTTAGAATCATTTGCTCTGCCTTTAACAAACATAAGCTGCGTTTCCATCACCTTGTGATTTGGACGAAACCAAATATCAAAAAAGAAATCCCGTAATGGAAACGGCGCTAATTCGAAAAAACTCCCAAATATCGAATAAATCTTTTCATGCTTCTAAGAGGTGGTTTTTGCAGGTGATTCAATAATGCTCTTAATTGTAAAATTGTAATAGAAACTATTTTTGCAAATTTCCACGTCTCTGGCAGCGCTGGATGTGATGCAGCCAGCTAATCAAAAGTCATTAAAATCTAGTTTCCAGCTGTTTTTGTCCTCGTTGATACAATGTAGTTGTCTTGTAACCCTTCTTAAACATTAATCATTACATAAGCGCTTTGCCTGTGAACAATCATTTGATTGAATTTGAGTTTGATTGAATGATCATCTTCTGCCTTCATCGTCTGACTATTATTCTCAAAAGTGGTAGCGGCAATCTCAATCATATGTCAAAGATTAAATATATTTTAGTCCAGTTACTATAATGTTGAAGTTTTCTTTTTCATGTTTTGAAGAGAAGTCTCGCAGGACAAGACACAGAGTGACAAGAATTAAGCTTATTGAAAAACAGCGATTAATGGAAAACCTTGACCCCCTGCAGCACTACCTTTTATCAAACTTACAGAGATTTTATTTTCTTTTGCACAAAAGTGTACTGGAAAACGCAACTATACAGTAAGTTAAGAGCACACTACAAGTGCATCAATGTTATAGAAAAATGTTTATTTTATTTTATTTTATTTTACAAAGACAATGGTGCAGAAAAAAACACATTTCTTCTGATGTATTCACATAATCTATGCCTTACTCTGGTAAAAGGTCACCACACTGTTTCTGTCCCAAAACAATGACTAACAAATACAATACAAGCATAGATGGAACAGAAATACAATAGGCAAGCATGGAAATAGGAAACAGAAACCGAAAAATGAGGGAGGAACTGTAAACTCGAAGGTTGTTTTTTTTTTTTGTTTTTTTTTTTATGGAGAAATTGTGTTTTGCATCTGGGTATTGTATTCAACAAGAGTCAATAGGCACATTGAAAATGACATCATGAAAAGAAAGTTCTTAAAATGAAACGACCCCTGGGAGTGATTTTATTCAGGTAAGCCGTGCAGTGCGTGCGCCTGCTTACATTTACTCCTCTGAATGGTTCATTCCAGCTACTTCATCTGTTCTTTGACCTATATAGGGAACAGTGTATGTTCTTAGATGGCTTCGGATGTCTTACCTACCAGGCTCCCGCTTTTGCTTGTTTGGACACACATGACAATGGCTTAACTATTCATTCTTTTCTTTGTGATGTCCATTGTGACTTCCTTCTCTATTCCATCATCTGATGATGGTATTATTCCTGAGACTGCTCCTCAACCTGTCAACTCTCCTGGCAGTAATGACGATGTTACTCCACGTTCCCAATGCCACAGCTTCCACATCTTTCCCTATGCATCTCTCCGATTGGCCCGTGCATTGCATCCTGGGGGGTCTCTACTTCAGGGGTATTCCCGATTCCTACCAGAATGTCATACAATTATTTATTTAATCTCCTTCTCACTCACAACAACCACTAAGATTTGTGATCCTGCTATCAGTACTCTGCTAAGTTTCATCATTGACCTGTCTGCGCCTTGGAATTCTTCTATTCCTAGTATCAACAGTTTGATTCCAAGTGAGCTTTTTCTCTCTTTTATGCATTGGTCAGTCATGCAATTGTGATGATTAAAACTGCCAGATGTACTGCCTAGCTGGGGATAATGGACATTTCACATGCGTTTAAGATTATGCAACTGCATTCCTCCCAACAGCATCTTTTTGGTGTTGGTGGTGCTCTCAGTATGATTTTCAGTCAAGTTGACTTTTGGTTGCTGTTCTTGCATCTTTGACACCTTGTCCGAGCCTTGTGCTGGACTCTCTGTAATAAACTCCTCTTCATTTTGGACCTTTTGGATGATTTCCTGGTGGTGGATTTCCCCATGTGTCCTCCAGTTTGCTAATGGTTGTGAACCTTTGTTCTGACTTTTGCATTCCTCTCTCTGAGGAAAAGATTTTCAGCCCCTCTACACATATAGAAATTCCTGGACATAACTCTCAACAGCAAATCGATGCAGGCTTCTTTACCTGCTAACAAAGTCTCTTGTATATGGTCTTTGCTGCCACGCAGCCACCTTACAGCAAGGGCCCTTTTGTCTTTGCTGGGCCACCTAAATTTTTCTATGCGCATCATCCCTCATGGATGCTCGTTCATTTATCATGTCCTTTAAAGCTCATGTCTCATGCTCTCTCTCGCACCTCAAATTTCAAAAGTTCAAAATGTGTCCACATGCTAAGCCATTCAGCCTGCCCTGCCCTACCACTTGGAGTCTTGTTGCAGTCGAATTTTCAAATATATGAGACTAGGCTTAGCAAAAAGCTCCATTCCATCTAATGACTCTGCAGGGTTTTTATATTGTTCTTTTTGTGGCAGCACCATTATGCCCCATTTGCTAGCCAATATTTCAGTAATTAGTATTTTCATTGTTCACTTTTTGAAAATTTCTGCTATAAAGTTCAAAGCATCAAAACAAACCTAACAGCAGTCCAGTTCCATATGACATTTTTAGATCCCTCTTCTGCAAGTCTCCTTGGGAACCCTTCCATTCACCAGCTCCTCAATGGCCTTCAACAAAGCTCGTCCCTCAGGCAATGACAAAAGGTTACCTTTGACTCTATCACTGGTGCATAAATGGGTGTTAAGGTTGGGTCAAGGAATCATATCAGCATATGCTGAATCCATGTTAGAAGCTTTGCTTTTGATGGCTTTCTACTTGTGGTAATACACTACTAGAACCCTATCCTTCGACCCTCAGCATGATTTCACTTTCTCTGATCTTTCATTTGATGAGCATTTTTACTCTAGGAACTAAAACACTTAATGACTGACTGTTCATGCTGATGTACTTAAATATTAATTGCCAGGACTGTTATTGCTTTCTGCTCTTTCTCTTCCATGAAAAATTCCTGAGTCATCGGCCCCCAGCCATCTTGTCAGCGCTTCTGTTTGTGGTCAATGGCTTCAAACCCATGACAAGAGTTGGTTGGCTTCCAATTTCGGTGGCCTCTGCTCATCCTGTGGTCTGCCAGTTGACTGTTATTCTCCTCGATCACTGAGAACTGGCGCAGCAACAACAATGGCTCTTCATGTACCCACCTCTATACTGTAATCTATGAGACAATTAGGGGCAAGCCGGGGTTGAAATTCATCCCCAGAGCTTGGTTTGGAGAGGCCTTTTATCTGATCGCACAAAGGGCACAAGTGGACTCATACTTTTAACGCAAATACTTTTATTGGCAGATTAAAAGCAATCTAAACATATGAGTGCGTGTGTGTGAGTGTGTGTGTGCGCGCACGTGTGTGTGTGTTTAATGATAGAAGCACTAAAAATAAAAAAATAAGCAGCTTATCAAAACCAAAGCAAATATTTAGAACATACGTCAACTTCTACTGACTTCCACTGAGTTGAACTGACACTATTAAATATTAATTTATCAGTAAACGTTGGAGCGGTACACTGGTCTCAGCCACTCTATGATTCCGTGATTGTCTAACTTTATCAGTAGATATCATTAGATATCAGTAGATAACTTTTTCTGTAGATATTAGCATAAATGCCCCGAGGTGCTCCTATGTCAGGATGGTCCCCTTCTTGACAAACTTCAGTGTAGAGAAAGTCCTCTTACAGGCCACATGACTGAAAGACAGCAGGAACTTATAGACTTGTCAAATGGCTATATATATAATATATATATATATATATATATATATATATATATATATATATATATATATATATATATATATATATATATATATATATATATATATATATATATATATATATATATATATATATATATATATATATATTGTATTTTCCCTTTTGTGAGACTGCAGGGTGGATTACTGGGATTCTAATATTTCTAACCATCCATCTGGTATATGGTTATTTGCTTCAGCTCCAACAGTTTGACGGTACTTTCCCTTTGTGTCACATGCTTGTCAACATGGTCTTACGGTTACAGTTGCAAGGCCTCACTTTGTGGATGCTGTTGTCATTAGAAGTATGTTCATTTGTGATGCTGTACTTGTTGCGAGCGGCCTCATGGCCAATGGTGCTAGGTCACACAAAGCAGCTCCAAACGGCCAAATGTCCAAACCTCACCTATTCTTCGGGAAGCTGGGGTTGGCCTTGGAAGGTAATGCAACCAGCTTGAGTTTCTTTTTGAGTGTTATGCAAAATTCTATTTTCATTTACATATATATATTTACATTAAAAGTAATGTTTACATTTAGATCTTATTCTAAAATGTTACTATTCCTATATTTTGGGGGCTATTATTCCTACACCTCTGTAGGTCTGTCTAAGCCTGAAAAACAATGCTTGAACAAGCCAAAACACCTAATCCAAGTACGTTTTGAAATTAAGGTTTTTCAAAACTTTACTATGTGAGTTGAACGGAAAAATAATTAAATAACATCTTTGGTATATTTCATTGAAATATTTATTTTGATTGTGTTTTTTAATAAAAACAAAGCAAAAATGCAGAAGGAATGTCCAAAAACCAAGTACACCCCCGAATACAGTTCTTGCCATGCACTTTAAACTAAACTAAGTTTGGTGTATTTCCGTTTTGCATCAGTCTGACAGGAGGAAATCCTCCCCCATGATTCCCTGTAAACAACATTCAAGACTACTGTTTTCTAGTTTTTGATCATTTACACAGATTCATATGCAGTGTGTGTATATATTTCATGCACTGTATATATAAAAAACAACTCCACCCCCACCCATTCTCTTTGGGTGATTGCCCACTTCAAGCTCAGGCCCTCTACCAGAGGCCTGGGGGCTTCAGGATCCTGCAGCATTTTTGCTCTGCCAAGGACTGCACTCTTTTGGACAGAGCTCTCTGAAGTTTCTCCTGGGAGCTGCTGGAGCCACTCGCCCAGCATGGAGGTCACAGCTCCAAGTGCTCCAATTACCACTGGCACTGCTGTTACAGACGTAGACAAATTTGTTGGTATCCTTCCATTTAAAGTAAGAAACATCCACAGTGGTCACAGAAATAACTTAAAACTGTAAGTAATTTAAAAAAAATTATTTACTGAAAATTAGACACTACTTTTGAATTGTGATTCAACAGAATCATAATTTAAAAACACAAAAATAGATCAAAATAGATTTTTTACAAATTAATTGGTACCACAACTTAACATGCTTGTCTAGATTTTTTCTGATCTCCTCAAACGACTCTCTGCTGTGCTTTCTCTGGTCCATGTTCAGTGAAGAACATCATAGGAAACAGCAGAATAATTACCTTTTACCCTTTGAAAAGTCAGACTGATTGACTGCAAGATTAAAGACACCTGTGATGTTAATCACAGTTTCGTTTTTACATGTAACTATGGTCAAATTATTTTCAACCTTTCTTATCAATTTATTTGCCAGGCTAGTTAATTTTTTTTTTTAATAAATGGTTTTGTTGAGCTGCCATTCAAAAGCAATGTCTGATGTTCATTAGTCAGATTTCAGTAAATTATGGTATTATCAAGTTAGTAAGTTTCAAATTATTTCACCACAAAGACAATGAAGATGAAGTTGATTTCAGCTACATAGCACTTTTCTCAGCTGTACCTACAGTATGAGCTTAAAGACATACTGTGAAAGGAATGTTTTTTTACCTACCATAACTGAGACCAAGCCCACACCCATGTGTTTACGCACTCTTCCCATTTTTCTTCAAAAGATATGGAGCTCATCCAAAACTGACAAAAAAGTCAACTTATTAAAGCATAAAATAGCATATTTGTTTTTATAAGAAGCTGGAAAAGGATTATACAGTATTATCTCTTTCCATCACGTCGGAGAGCACTGCCATGATGCATTTTTTCAGATAGAGTATAAATGATATTTGGGTCTTGGAGTAGAGGTCCTGCCCACAGCTGGCTGAGTCACCTAAAGCCAGTGTGAAGCATTCAAGTGGATTTACTTAACCTTCTAATTTCAAATGTCATGAGTGACTTTTTTTCTGTGGTTAAGTAGGTTTTAAAGGTAACAGTCTGGAGCATTTCATTTTCAGGCTGCCTGTAATGTCATTCATTGCCACCCTACTTATTTATGTCACTATTTTATGTCAGTTTTGTTTTAACAGAAAATTAGAAATCCAAAGAAAATACTTGTATGAAGATACATGCTATACTTGCTATACTAAATATGTCACATTCATGTCATTCCTGATATTACCGGGCTAGTTACTAATTACTTAGTCTTGTTGTGGGATATCAGTACTGGTCCTATGATTATGGTGGCCCTAAACAAGTTTACTGTTTTTAAGGCCACAAACTCTGCATAGCACACACCGCTTACAGCTGAATGAACAGACACATATAAAAGAGATGGACAAATTTCCCACTTTGTTTGGAAATATAACACTATTATTTAAATTAACTTTCCTAAGGAAAGGGATTTGTGGAATATTTATGTGTTCATTAAATTGAACTGAACCCCGGGTGGGATCCTTTTGATCATGTGGCCCCTCTGGGCAGTTGTGGCCCTAAACAACCAGATCGAGCGTTTATGCCAGGAACCGGCTCCGTGTCTTGTCATTTTGTGCTGAATCAAGAGTAGCTTGGGAAGTCATTCCCAGACTGCAAAGCCTATTGTTGTATTCAGAAATGCAACTTAAAACTGACATTACTTGATATATGTTGAAATTAAACAAAATATATCAACTCTGCTAGGAAACACATCAGAGCTCTCCAGACAGATGGACAGAAAGACAATGGACAGATATTTATCAACGTCAAAATAGATGTTAGTCTCTACTTGCCTGAGATGGGAAATACAATCCAGACTGGAACGAGCAAAATGTGCATACATTGGAATTTAGAGGAATGTATTCTACTTACATGGCAACATCCTTCTCTGGGATTTTTACAGGATCATTTCAGACTTCGTTCTGCTAAATTCCAACATTGTGGCTTCATATAAACAGCATATTTTCTTGTCTGGTTTACCTGAAGTCCCAATCAGTCTCTGAAAATGTTTGGAGAATCATGAAGAGAAAAACGCGATGACAAGGAATTCCTGAACAGCTGACAGAAATTATTGTTGAAACAGATTCCTTGTTATAAAACTTCAACTATTATTGTCTTCACTTCTCAAATGATTAAAAAGTGTTCAAAGTAAGGGTGTCTAAAATTCGAATTAATTGGCAAATAACAGTTTAAAAGTTTTGAAAAGACGTTTGAATAAGAGAAATATCAGATTCCTTTTTTTTTTATTTTTTCTTAATTGTACTTCTTACCCTGCTCTCTCTTCTCGTCCTTCTCCTGACTGTGACCTGCAATTTAGTATCAGCAGAATGATGTCTCATTTTGATAAATGCCTTTTCAAAACTAACAAGAAAATGGAATGTGAGGTGAAAGGATGCTTTGTAGAGCTATATGACATGTAGGCAGAGGAGAGGGATGATCGCATCCAAAGTAGCAGACTTTGTTGAACACGTGTTTACCATCTTTCTTTCTTTTTTTGTATTTCTGTCCATCTGAGATGGCTTTGAATATGTCTTCAAATAGGACAATGGGTATGAGTTCATAACCTAAACATAACAAAACATCACAGGAAGAACTTGTGAATATGACTGTGGGTGGGTTCGTTTACAGCTTAAGAAAAGTCAGTTGAGTCTATTATGAATACCAGGCAACACAGAGGGCATCATTTTAAACATCTTTAGGAATATTATAGTCAAAGTATAATGATGTGATTTGTTTTCAGCTTCAAGTAAGTTCAGAAAAAATCAAATCTGAGGATTCTGACAGAAGGACAGGTGGATGCTGTCACAAGAACGAAACAGGGTATTGTTGAGTTTTACATTTTGGTTATGACAAACTAAGTGTAATGCTTTAAATTATTAATAAATTTAAAACTTTAACAGATTAACAATAACATTTGCTTGCTGCCTCTGCTCTTCCTCTGCCTGCATCTGAAAAGGTGTAGTGAGAGTCAGCTCACTGCTTTATGGCTGGAGTTGAAGATGCCATCGTCTAGCTGTTTCAGTGGGTACACTCTCATATGGTCCAAGGAGGAAGCGCTGTGAGGATCATGTTCTTTCTCCAGTGCATTTAACACAATTGAGTCTGCACTCCTATGTGTGAAGCTCCAGAAAATGCAATGGATGCCTCTGCAGCCGCCTTGATTATTGATTACCTGACAAGCAGACCACAGTTTGCAAGCCTGCAGGGATGGTTGTCTGAGAGGGTGGTCAGCAGCACATGAGCACAGCAGAAGACAAGACTCAAGAGTCTATATATTATATATTATTATATTATGCTGCCTTACAAAGAAAAGTGGAGGAGGTTTGTAAATCGTATGCAAATGGAAAAAAGGGAAAAGTGCCTTTAAAGTGTTAATGCCAGTTAAACATGTTGAGGGTAAACTAGAGTAAATATATTTATGAAATGCCTTCTTAGGAAGAAAATATGTATAGCGAAAACAAAAAGAGCACTGATTTGGGCTTTAATATTAGTCTTAATTCAGTTTTGACCAAATGTCCAACTATTGCACTTTGGCTTTGTTGAACACTCTTAAAAGAAGAGTTGGAGGAAGTGGAGAACTATAGACACTTGCATGTCCATTTGGACAGTAAACTAGACAGAAAATTCAACATAGAGTGTGTTTAAATGTAGGAACAAAACAGGCCTTATGTTACTGAGAAAACTGTCAGGCCCGTTAAAGCAGCATTTTTCAAAGGTCCTCAGGAACCTCTGACCTGCATGTTTTAGATGCTGCCCTGCTCTGACACACCTAGCTCAAGTGAATGCATCATTAACATACCTGCGTTGGTGATCCGACACTTGAACCAGCTTTGCTGGAGCAGAACATGCAGGGCAGTGGACACTGAGGACCAGGATTAAAGAATCCTGTTTAAAAGGAATACTGCAGAATTAAATCAACCCTAGGTCCATCACTGGATAGCAATGAAAGTACAATTTTGTCAGGGAACAAATGACATGAATCAAAGAAGGTTTGAATCAGAAAATAATATATTTCTAAAATGGATTTAACCAATGACAGAATAAAATATTGAATTTAAGCATCTGACAGGACTCCAAAATGTAATTCCACTTATGTGACAGTGTGAATATGGTCTCTACAGATAAACCAAAGTAATTTCAACTTTGGGAGCGTACAGAAATTGTACACTGAGGCTGCTATTTTGCCATAAGTCTGTATAAGTCGACTACAGAATGTTGGCTGCTGTGAGTAGACACTGTGTGCCTAGAACTTCATCACTTTAGCTATATATATGTGTGTATATGAATGTGTGTTTGTGTGTGGATGTTAGTCGTGTGTTGTCCTGGGATGTACCGGTTACCTGGTCAGAGTATACCGCTCTTTTCCACGATGACAGCTGAGATACCGGGATAAGCCCCAGCCCTCCCGAGACTGAAATGAAACTAATTTCACATTTCAACTAGCAGCTCGTTTTACACGTCTCTCTTTTGTATGCCAAGTATTGATGACGAGTCAGTGTACTCAAACTTAGATGTGTAATTTCAGCATTCCTTTTGCCTCCCTGAAATTTCAATCACAACATGAATAAACCAAGGGAAGGCTCAAATCACAGATGGAGCACAAAACACTTTAAATACCTCAGTTTCCCAGCTGAATACCTGCCAGTTTGGCTGTTGGAAATGAAGTGGTATTCCAAATTATTTTTAGTGCCAGTTCTAATATTAAGATTGTCAGTAAGAACCAAAAAAACTCATCCTTTGGACACCACAGGCTGCTATTCCTGCTGGCAAATTAATCAAATGTTACTTTCCATGTTCACTACTGTGTTTGCCTGTGTGCACGGCAAAATAAAAACCCAGAGCATAGAAAATATATATATATATATATATATTTATATATATAGTTTAGCAAATATGGAACTCTAAATTATATCTTTATTTATATATATATATATATCTTTATTTATATATATATATATATCTTTATTTATATATAATATATATATATATATATATATATATATATATATATATATATATATATATATATATATATATATATATATAAAAGATACTTATTTAAAAAACTAAGTGTTGTAAAATGACCAGGGACAAAATAAAAGGAACATCTTTTATTCTGTGTCAAAGCATAGTCAGCAAAAGAAGGAAGGAGAAGAAAAATGTACGTGACTTTATTCTGCTGACCCGCTCATCTTAGCAGAAGAATGGTGGGAAAAGTGCTGTTAAATTTGAAAGCTGTTGACTCCTGAGTTTATGTAGAGGAAACCATGGCCAATTTTAAAATGAAAGATCACTTCTCACAAAAGAAAAACAAAACAAAAATGTGATGGTTCCATACAGTAATGTTGTTCATGGAATCTTCTGGAGTCACTCTCCCGGTCTGGGCATCACAGCCCAGAGAGCTCCGTATACCACTGGCCTCGCTGTTGCCTTCACGTTCCACATCTGTTCAGGTTCCTCTTTCACTCTCCCAGTTCTTCCTCCGGTTCCCTCCCTGCCCCCCTCTCACTCACTCTGACCTCTGTATCTGCACCAGGCACTCTTGGCAGAACTGGACCGGCTTCTTGCACCAGGTCACTTTAACCAGACTGATAAGCTGGACACCTGCAGGACCATCACACACCTTTAAAAACTGTTGTACATTTCACTGTTCTTATTACAACACAGTTCATCATTAAAAATAATGTCTATCATCATACTGCCAATTTATTGTTTTTACTGTAATTTTATTGCCTTTGGCTCTTAAACCCAACATCATGTTATAACTTTCTTTTTAATTTGCACTTTGTGTTTAGAATGTATTTATTGTGTAGCACCGAGGGTTTGAGAGTAACGTAATTTTGATTCTCTGTATGTATCTCACATGTGGTAGAATTGACAATAAACCTGACTTTGACTCTTTCAACCATTAGCATTTTGTCTAACTTCTCATGACCCGTTCTTATCCTCCTGTCACTTGGGATTCCTACACTAATCATTACTGCCTTTTTTCTGACGTTTCTCAACCACAACAATATTTAGAAGGTCAGTCATCACCAGTTTAAGCCTGGATTTCATATTCTAACATATTCTTAATTTCTCTGGTATTCTTGGAGGAATCTCCCATCTTCACTTCCAACTCACACTGTGCATAATTGTGCATCATTTTAATTATGCCACTTTGCAATTATGTGAAGCAACACTTTCTTTAACTCTTGGAGTACTGGAGTAAAATTAGGAGACCAGATATCATTTGCTTTGTGTTTTTTTTTATCTAGAATGTTATTCTAAATAATTTAATAATAGAAAAAAAAGCCAGCAAAGTTTATACCCTACTTGTTTCACTGTGACAGGATTTGACTTATTTGTTAACTTATCTGTCAAATCTTCTATTCAGTGAAGGTCGATTATAAAGTTCATGCAGTGAATAAAATACCATGATAGTTACCTGTCTTTCTTCATACTCTTCAAAGCCTTTTATAAAACCACTCTTTCATTACACTGTAATCATCAGCCAAAACATTTGATGCTTAAGGAGATATTTGATAAATGTATATTTTGTTTTAAATGCTAAGAAAGCTTTATTATAGGTGATGAATGAATGAATGAATGAATGAATGAATGAATGAATGAATGAATGAATGAATGAATGAATGAATGAATGAATGAATGAATGAATGAACAGTGCTTCCATACATGGGATGTTAGATATCCAGTTAAAGTTAGAAAACATTGCATGCTCACATCTATTACACATTTTTTATAAAACATTATGGAAACATTAAGAGTTTGTATGAAGCAGATGCTGAAAAGTCCTTCCTTGGCGTGTTTGTTTGCTTTTGAAATTATGGTGGAATCCATATTTCCTAACTTTACGCCAGCTATACTGATGTTTTCCATTGGCAGCGCTGGTGACATCATGACTTTAAGCTGGAAGCTGTTTTTCTCTTTTCCTTTATAATATAATCTGACCAATCAAGCAGTGCCCAGCTTACAGTGTCATTAGTTACAGTCCTGTGATAAAGTATTGTACAGTTAGATTTGCAAAACATCCTTTTGTGCTCATTGACATAGAAAATACAGGAACACTTCATACATCTTTTTTTTTTTTTTTTTTTGAGCTTACAATGACATTAAAAATAACATATAACATAACTATAGTTGCAAAACTTTAGATAAATCTAAAAATATGAAAAACATGGATTAGGATTAAGAGGTTCTTTGGGCTAATGATTAATTAAGTATCCATTCTTCGTTTTGCTTGTATGGGAGGTTTTACCAACACAATTAAAATCCAATTTTCATTTGGCATAGTATTTTAAAGTCATGCCACGTACAGTGGGTAATTTTGTAGTGTCTATCCTAATTGGAAAGTTAAAGTAAATGAAAGTTACAGTTAACGTGTAAATGTAAAGTGTCAGGTATTCTCATCACGCTGGCTCCCGGGATTCTCTTTTCCCATGTAGACGAAGGTCCTGAGCCTTAAATTCAGTTCCGTCTCGTCAACACTGTTGTCTTGACTGGTGAAGTTGTTTATTATGGTTATTATTAGTATTAGTTTTATTATTTCAGATAATGTCCTTATATTAGATGTACATTTCACATGCTAGTTTGCAGTGGTGTCAGACATGAAGAAAAGGCTCCACCTAATTGGAAACAAAAGGTGGATGTCAGACAAATGTAGGACAAAAAGAAACTTTAATTAAAACTTAAACAACAGTAACAGAAAGCGCTTCAGGGTGGACGATGCAAGAGAACAAAGTCAGACAGGGTGGCAGCAAGCTGGAGGATGAACCCGAACAAGACGGGCAGCTACGGTTCTGACAATGAACAAAGAAAACTATAGAATAATGGCAGCATAAAACAAGAGGGGTAGAAACAATTAGCAGGCGTTGAAGTAACCAGTCTGTCGGCTCACTTTTCCTCCACATTGTGAATGTTTAATGAGTGCATTAAGACGCATCGGTTTATGCAACTGTTTTTGTACCCGACCTTCAGTCCTTTTGTAGTCTGTATCGCTGACTTTGAAGCTACAAATTACTGTTTCATAAATGTTGTGCTGCTATTATTGTCATCTGATCACACAGTGTTTATTGGTGTCTACCAGTACTGTTATACTGACTTCAACTGAATCACCTCACTTCAGTGTAAACTTGCTTTATCACGACTGAGGTCACCTTGACCTGCCTATCTGTTTATTGTAAGATCCTCAACTGTTCTTCCTGCTATTTTTAAATGGGCAGTTCTTTAGTTTCTCTAGTCAAAATGTGCAAAATTAAGCTAAGTTGATGAAATTATGATGATCTTGTATCTGTTGTCTTTTGTCTAAACTTGACAGCAGTAGTGACAACAAGTTATTATCCAGGTCAAAGCAGCTCTGGAGCAACACTGCTGGTTACAAATAAAACACTGCTTAAATATGCAAGGTTTGAGTTGTTTTTTTTTTTTCTTTTGCAACGTATATTTTGCATTTTTTATTAAAATATTTAAATGTTATAAGGTTATATGTGTATTATGGTCATTTGTATAGGCCATGTTTGTACTTAATTTTAATCGTGAGGCGCTTTGGTCAAGCCCGGTTCTTTTAAATGTGCCATACAAATAAATAAAGATTGACTGACTGAATGGGCATTGCGAGACAGGCTCCAGCAAAGCTCTGTGACTCTGTAATGGAGTAAGGTGTAGAGGATGGATGGATGGATGGATGGATGGATGGATGGATGGATGGATGGATGGATGGATGGATGGATGGATGGATGGATGGATGGATGGATGGATGGATGGATGGATGGATGGATGGATGGATGGATGGATGGATGGATGGGAAGGTGTATCATGTCAATGTATTCCAATCAAAAGTTAGGTTAAATCCTTCAAAACTGCTACCTTCATGGATCTCCAAAAACTGGACAAGATCTACATTTCTGCAATTAGATTCATCCCAAAGGCTCCATTCAGAACTCACCACTGTCATCCACATACTCATCACTCGTCATTCATACCTACAAAACTCTTCTAGGACACTTACGTCTGTATTTAAGCCAACTGTTGCATCCGGCAACTGCAGCTAAGTACAAGACACGGTCTTCAGTTTGTCACGCTACAAATCGCAAAAATCAAGTCTTGATTTGGAAAACTGTCCTTTTCATTTGTAGCATCAAATGACTAGAAAGTATTTCAAAGAACACTGAAACACTGATACTTTTATTTCTGTCTCTGTCTTTAAAAGCGATCAAAAGGCAATTTTCAGTTACCTTTGTAAATATTTGACCTGAAATTACAATGTCTTAGGTGTCTGAAGGCAGGCTGCAAGAGCTGAGACACAAGCTTTGCAGGAGGGGCTCAGTCTTGTCTTGGAAACTATGGGTTGATTCTCACACTGTTGATTAGAAGATGCATTGACAATATTCATTGGGATTATTAAACCACGACAATCTAATGCTGCATTAATACGTTTTGGAGATGTTGTAATTTTATTAGAGCTGGAATTCTAGTGAGGAAAAAAAAACACTGCAGATTTGCTGAATGTACTGGCTGTTAATCAATGCATCCCTCCACCAGTCCAGCCGTCCATTTTCTATGCTCACTTTGACAAATCCAGGGTCACGAGGAGGCTAGAGTCTATCCCAGCTGTTATCAGTTGAAAGAAAGGGCACATCCATCCAGATGCTGGTCCATCTCAGAGCCACAGAGAGACAAAAACAGCCATGCATGCGCACATTCACTCCTACAGAGAATTTAAAACTGCCAATCTACCTAACACGCATGTTTTTGGTGGGAGGAAGTCTGCGTGTTCCCAGAAAAACCCACACAGACAGCACTGGATTGTAATGTCTGTGATTCAGAACATTAGGGTCATGATGTTTTAATGGCTAAATAAGATTCAAATACAAACCCAACTAAATGTTAATGTTCTCTTTCAAAGGAAAAATCTCTTTTCAAGACCTGAGTTTAATATTGTTCAAGTTCATTCATACTCTGCTCAACCTAGGCTGAGCATGAAGACGACTCAACATAAAAGCTCCAAAGTTTTTAAACTCTCATAGAAAGAGAGAAGAAAACTAACGTTTCCCTTATCTAGCTACATTGCCTTTGAAAGAAGGTGCGTGGGTGAGCTTCAGAAGATAATTTATTGTCACTTCAGCCAATATCTACAGCCAGCTAAGGCAATTAGTGGATATAACATTTATAAACCCAATGAACCAGTGAACATGTCAGCTTCTTTCATCAGTGGCATAGGTCTAAAAGCTGCAGTTCCTCAAGACACACCTCATCTATTATTACTGCCTGCATGTATCTGAAACGGCGTTGACACAGAGACACTCAGACACAAGCGTGTCATCTTGTTGTCATGCATCCGAATAAGAGAAAAGACTGTGGTTTTTGATTTTATCTTTTGTCTTTCATAAATATTTTTTTTTTCATTCATAATTCATAATTTGAAAATGATGAAAGAAAAATGATTTCCTGTTCAAACCCTTAGCCAAATGTCCTGAGAAGTCTGAATGTGATTTTGAACATTATTAAACTCATGGAGATGAGATTCCATTTTTACTAACATCAAATAACAAAAAAAAAAAAAAAATACAGCAGATAATATAGAGGCACATCATCTGTCCGCTTGTGTCGTTCTCTTTCCACCCCACATATCCCCGAGAATAAGTAATGATATATCAGAACAAGGAACTCACACAGATGATTGCAATTCCTCTGTTATATTTTACACTACATTACTACAAGTATCAAGAGTTGTTGACATCTTATGTACACATATACACACACTGTACATATTTATGAAGATTTTCATTTGTCTAGTGGATCAAAAAAGATAAAATGCAAATTATTCGTAGTAAATATCAGTACCTTAATACACATAATACAAATCTGAAAGCACTCTCATTTAGATCTTATATTGTTCCAGGAATATTTGTTATACACTATATTATTGCAATATATTACCCCTTTTTTGACATAATGCTATAAAAATAGTCGGAACTGTGCAAAAGTCGATGGTATAAAGAAATCTGTTAAGTCTGAATGGTTAAAAAAAATATATCTAATGTTATTCACTTATTACTTTCAAGTTACCTAATTCAAGATGTATGAAAAGACAAAAATTCTAAATTAAATCAGTTAGATTCATCTTCTTGGGAGAACTGTGGCCAAAAAACTGTATCTACTATGTTGTAACAAGATCAAGCAACTCAATAATGCACAAAACAAACATCAGAGCGGTGCAAAAAAAAAAAAAAAGACAGTATTGATTTTTACTAATGAGTCAAAATTTTAAACATTTGACTGTAGCAGAAGACCCTTTGGAGAGTGGTACAATAATTGCTATAAATAACATTGAAGTATGTTGAGGCTTTCTTGCATATTTTGGACTCGATTACTGTAAATAGATTTGGGATTTGGTCAGTATGATTGAGAAGTACTCTGAGGCAGCCTAAATCCACAGAAGATCTGTGTTTTGTTCTGTTTGGATCAACTTTCCTTGAACAAAGTTCCCTCAGAAACCTGCATGTAAGAGAACCTCGAGGACTTGATTCTGTTGCAAGGCAAAGGGTGGTCACACCAAATATTGATTTAGTTTTCTTTTGATTTGCTTGCTTTGCATTTTGTAAATTCAATTACTTACATACATACATTTATAATCAAACGTACTTCTTCGTTTCTGTCTAAGACTTTTGCACAGTAAGCTACTCTTAAGTGCGTCTTCCTTTAGAGCAGCAGAGTTGAGTTTCCAGTAAATAAAATAGAAACTAGCACACAGGTGTTTGCATAAAGCATAACGATGTTAACATTAGTATGAATCTATAAATAAATGAACATACATGTGCATACACACACATTTGAACACATTAAAAAAAAAACAATCTTTTCTGTACATTAATATTGCTCAATGTAAGTTTGTTTTATTAGTTCAAACTAATTTCATTTGGCAAAACCCCAAAGTTACTGAGCGTGAGCTATGGGTTGTAGGTTTGAAAACAAGTCAATTTCGATGGGTTTTTTTTTTTTTGGTTTTGTTTTGTTTTTCAAAGTTTCTGCCAAGTGTAAGGCGGTTGTCTTGAAAAACCTTTATTTGCTGCAAATAGCACTTCATCTCCACTTTTCCTGAAACCCTGTCGCTGCTGCTTTGTGTTCTTGTGTGGGTGGAAAGAGGATCAGCTTCAGCCTTGACACACAGAGCAGAAATGACAGCAACATGTCAGTCAGATCTCAGCCAATATATGGACATGTCTCATAACAAAGTGATCAAAAGCTAATTTTATCATGTCTTCTTCATGCCAGGCCAACTAGAATCACGTCAGGGAGAAGCATTTAGCAGCATGTGCTCCGTAAAAGAGTTTGGCTTCGTTGAAAAAGGGGGATGTTGGCAGATAGTCTGCTATTAACCTCCATTATAAACTACTTATTTAGGCTTTACCAGTTTAAAAAATAAATACATTAAAAGTGAAATGGCTTCACTGCCAGACTCACTTTCCTTTCAATTATCTTTTGATGTGACACAGATGTTTCATATTATAAAACGTAGTCTTGCGGACAATAATTTACCTGTAATAAAAGCTCCCAGCTTAGATCTTAGAAAACAAAATGACTCTACATCGACCGGTAGATTATATCTTGAAATCTTTACACTTCCACTAAAAGGAACTCTATAATTAACTGATTGGTTTGGCTCAAAACACAAGTTTGGATATTTTTTACAAACCAACACAATTCATTTTTGAGGCCATGATTCACAGTGCAGAATTGGATGAATATTACCAGTGGCTTTTTCATTCAGATCTATAGCATTTATTTATGACTTTGAACATAATTTAATCTTTTGAAAAGCAA
This sequence comes from Xenentodon cancila, assembly GCA_014839995.1. Taxonomy (NCBI): domain Eukaryota; kingdom Metazoa; phylum Chordata; class Actinopteri; order Beloniformes; family Belonidae; genus Xenentodon; species Xenentodon cancila. Next base: position 20,541,583 of record CM026213.1, on the reverse strand, counting down.
ATCCAAAAAGGCTAAGCAGCTTAATTTCCTGTCTTCCTTTCCTCCCCAGCTTCTGCAGATGTAAGGTTATTAGCTGTGTTCTGCAACAAATGACAGCAGGAGTTTTTAAAGCCTAGTGTTTCACTAACAGAAACCGGTATTGTTCCTGCTATTGCATCACCAACTGTCAGGATCATGTGACTATAATCCCAGCCCATTGGCAAATGAAAACAATGAGCAAGAAGAAAGAAATGCAAACTAGAGGGGCTCATGGTATGTCAAAAACACACTGCGACCAAGGTAAAGGAAGAAACACCATCCAGCCAGTTACACGCACGCTGGAATAATGTGTTGTGTTTGGATGAAACATAGACTTTTCGTTTCAAAGTCCAGTTCTGTGAAAATGAAGGAGCTCTTTTTTCAAAGCAGCATTTTTTTTCCCCTTAAAGTCATATGTTGCGTTTTCTACAACAGGAGAGGATGCTGATCCTCCCGCCTCCTCATACTCTGCTTGCTGGAGAGGCCGTTCTGTTAATTAACCAAACCACATGGGGCCAAACATAAGTCCAAATGTTCTGTTGTTTTGATTGAAGTTCACTGAATATTCTGTCTAAATAAGAGGCAACAGAGTGCACACAATATGTGTGCCTACGTGTACCGTTTTTCTGGAGAAATTCAAGCTTTTGGAGGGTCAGGAATTACAAGATAAATGTGCAAAAATAAAAGCCTCATTCTAGGCCCTCTGACTTTTTCACTTTATATAACTTCATTATTTTGTCACTTTCATGCATTAGCGTACAAACCCTGTTTCAAGAATATTAGCCCATTTTTTTTGTTTAGTGACAAGACTATTTTGATAGTTTTAACAGTTTGAGATATTTTTAATTTAATAAAAGACAGTTTTACTTGATTTGGAAATATTAGGCTCATTTGAGGGGCTGTTTTTGTTTTATTTCAAGTAGGATATCGAAAATGAAAGATAAATGTTCTTGTTATGAAACAATAACAAACTTGACATTTACTGGAGGAACCATTGGTGAATTCATCCAGCCTTTGTAATTGCACGAACACAAACGCACACCCGAACCTAAATACTGACAGCAGTGTTAGTAGTGGATGTTCAGGAGCTGCTGACAGCTTTATAAGCACATCTCTTTCAAATTTCCTCAGATACCAGTCTCCCGTCATGACATCTGTTATCCATTAACATATTTTAATTGTTAGGTCTCACATTCGAACACATGATGACAGTTTCTCATTTTTATTATGGTTATTTTTCCCCCTTTAACTAATTAAAAAGATACATGCAATCCTCAGAGGGTGTTATTTTATTAGGCATTTGTATAAAGTAACGATCAAACTTGTACAATTACTTGTAAAACGGTGACATAACATTAAAAAAACTCTTGTTTTTAAAGCTTGAACGTGAAAGTTTAGGACACCTAACCAGACCACAAAACCATCTTAGTAAACTACAAAGCCAGAAGACATTTGAAGCGCTCAGTTATTGGCTTTAAACACCAACACAAAACGTTGCATTCCCTGCCATCAGCAAAGCTCCAAAGAGCCCCGAGGGTTAACTTCATCTTTGAAGGAACATGTCAGCTACCAGGATAAACCCCCAAGTGGTGCGCTCACACCACTTTGAATCGGACAGTTTCTGAAGCCTAAAATTAATTTATGAAGTTAGTCAGTACCAACTGTTTATGGGAGCGCCGCAGATGATAAAAATGTTTGTTTTTTTTAAATATATATATATATATTTAACTTAATGTGGTGTATGTGGCTAACGCTGGACGTGGTGAACTTGTACAGTTGGTGCTGTTTCCACTTCAGGTCTCGCTGGAGGAGAGGGGCAGGTGGAGAACTTGTTTATTTGCATTTTTTAAAGGGACAGGCACAGATATCCTGCCCTAAAGAGGACAGTTTATACAACATTTGAAGAGTAGGTGCTCTAAATGTTTGTGATATGTATTGGTCAAAACACCCAAAGGATCAGAGTTGTGATAGTTTGGGGGGTGTATAATATTTCACCTTTAAGGTCTGCAAGTCTAAACCTGCTGTGCACTAATTCTATTCTGTCCATGGACTATTTTTTTCTAGTTGCTTTGGGCCCCACTTAAGAATTGAAATATTATGATAAAGACAACACAGCATGTGATGTCCACATATGTTTACCGCAGGTTTTAGGAGGTTGAGGAAGTGAATGAGATATTAGAGCTGTATGAGATCGTTGAGAAATTGGGAACATTAAAGAGTTGGTTTTATGATCAAACTGCTGCTGCTGAAGTAATCTTAGTACATGCTGGTAAACACTCATTGAGATTAAAACTACAAATCTGATATATGGTTTCTTTAAATGTTACAGTTGCTACAGAAGTACTCCAAAATTTGGCTGGCATGAATTCTGTTTGTATGTATTTTACAAATTCTCCCCTATTAGCAGCAAGTAAATCTTTTTTATTTTCTCCCTCTCTAACTTGGGGCAGGTTTGGAGTAGTAGTGGGTAAGTTGAAGGTTACCATATTGATCCCCAGACCCATCATATGCCCAAATGTCAGTGTAGCCCCGATCACCCCCACTGAGCCGGTTGTTCAGGGCTTTTCTCATAGTGCCTTTCCCAAGCTTGGAAATGGGGAGGGTTCCATCTTGTTCATAAGTGTATTTAAAGAACAAGACGTACACATCTCACGTGCTTTTTGATGTCCTTCCTCTGCAAAGCTTGCTGACATTCTTAAAACCTCACATCCTCTCCAGCTTCCACCTGTAGACTTTGGTTCTTCTTGGATTGGTGGTTAAATTATGTTGATCACCTCTATTATCCCTACATAAGTGGGATTAATCATATCGGCGCCTAGACACCAAAACCCAAGTGTTTAATCATCAAAAATGCATTTAAAGTCCCTGATACAAGAGTTTATTGACTGAGCTGAATTACTGTCAGTTAAAAGGTAATAAATGTATTTCAACCATTTGTATAATTTAACTATTTGTTAACCGTTTGTTAGACAACGTATCTGATATACCAGTTCATTCACTATTCTTTATTTTAAGATGCATGTGTTATCTTTAGCCAAGCATTTAATAAAACCTGCCCTTTCTCAGCAACGTTCAGTAAACTCTTTAGACCTGCAGTCCAAGTTTCAATGTATTTTGTGATAAAGTGCAGTTACATCTTTAATTGCAACTAGACCACATGACTATTTGCTGCATATTTGAACGTTATATATTATTAATTTTCTGCACACACAGAAAATAAAATGCTGGGAAGAATAGGGATGTGTTTCTTCACAGCTGAAATATGTCACTTTATTATTTATTTATTAGATTTTTTTTCCCTGATGACATTTTGTACTAGATAGCAGGGAGCTGCTGCTGTACTAAAGCCTGCGGCCTTAAATGGTTTTTTTGCACGTCTGTTAACACTCCATGACGTCACAGTGGGTATTTTCATCTGTCATCCGTTGGAAGTCATTTTCAAGCCATATATTTTCATTAAACAAAGTTGGAAAAATGCTTAGCTGCCTCCAGGTTTGATTGTTTCTTTTCTACAAACAATAGACGAGTGTCGAGAGAGATGACGCTGACTTAATTGAGGAAACAGAAGAGCTAAACGCAAAACGTTCTGACTTGTAATGCTTTATTAGACAAACACCAGAGTTTGCGTTATGCGTGTTACTATTTTTATACTTATGAAAGGAGTGCATCAGCAGTTTCTTTTGGATATTTTCATTTGAATTGGATTTGCTCTTCAAACTGAACATTTGTACTTTGTTATAATTCATTTCCCCTGTTTTAAGCATCCTTTTATATTGCATGTGTGCGTCTCCATTTGTTGCTCTGTCTACATTTTCTTTTTCTCTGAATATACACCCTGTGAAAGTCAGTATGTTTGCAGGTGGAGAAAAAGGTGCTCCAGGTGGGCATGTCAGAAGCGAACAGATGTAAATGTATACAGATCACATTCACAGCTGCGCTGCTGTGTGCCGCAACAGCAAACAAAGCATGAGCTTGGACTTCAAAAAACACTCTCTGCTAACAGGGTTTTCATGCCCGTGGAGCTTCAGTTTTCAGCCTGAGTGGAAGATGGGGCTCACAAAGGATATTTCTCGTAAAATTTGCCCAAACTGATGCTTGTTGAATGTGCTGGCTGGAATACGTCCGATAAGAAGAGAAAAACAAAACTGCAAAGCCACAACAGAGCTTCTTCATAAAGATACAACACAAAATACGGGGTCTCTGCAGTCACCAGGGGGGCCCCAAGTAGTAGCCCCAGGTTACAAAGGCAGCATCAATAGACAGCACGGTCTGTGCTGCCCTTACAAACAGGATCCATTTAAAGAAGGTGTTCCTAAGTCCATTTTGTGAGTCCAATATTTGTACTACGCTGTATTACAACAAATAATAGTTTTAGTTTTGGCTCAAGAGTTGGAAATACAAATAATCTGTTTTCAACTGCAGACAGAGGATGAAAAAATGCCGACCTGGTTGTTGGAACACCTGCCATCCCAGGCTCCTAACCAAGCGCCAAACATCTCACTTCCTGGTTGAGTCTCATCCGGACCTAAAATGTGTTGCAGTTCCTCGACTGGCCGCTAGAGGCCGGCTACAACAGCGAGTCAATCTCAATTGACTCCCATGTTAAAATGTCCAACTTCACAACAGACATAAGCATATTTACAGCCTGGTTTAAAAAAAAACAAAAAACATTTTAGTCTCAATCAGTCAACTTCACATTTATGACAACTAAGAGGAGGGGTGAATGTGTTTATTTTTCTACCATGCCAAAATAAGTTATATAAAGCATTAAATGTATTTCTAATATGAATAATTGTCAGTTGGCTTAGACAATGATTATACATTATCACCTCATCAATCCATAATTGTCATACTGTAAGATGCTCAGCAAAGCAACCGGCAGTTTGTATTAACCCAGCATCGGCTAAACATTACAGTAATCTCCATTCAACCACTTTGTTCATATGCACAAAAATCACACCTCTGATGTGTGTAAGGGACTTCTGGGAAATGCACAGATATTTAATAACCATCTTCATTTGTAGCCATCGAAATAAGCATATTTATGATGCACCGGCAGAGCGACAAGCCGACCAGACAAAAGACATCCCACATGGCAGTGGATTGATGGTAAACAATTGATTTTGGTGTACAAACTTGTTATATTAGCAATTCTGCATCCACCGTGGTTGTTTTGAACAGTGACTCCTGGATATTCCTGTGAGTCATCGTAAAAATCCGCCCCCGCGCCGTTGCAACTGGCTCAGTATGTTCTGTACAGGTGGAAGTGGCTGTGGACGGGAGGGGAGCCAGACCCATTTCATGACAGAGAATTTTGTAAAGTGGATGGCTATAACTGGTTAGGGAGCACTGTTTGTGCTTTGATCTGAAAAAAAAAAAGGTTTTGTCACAAATTTAAGACCATAAAAATGTGATTTCATGAAAACATAAACTCTGCCTTTTTTAATGTAAATTTGAAACTTTAACCTCACAATTTCTGAGTTTTCATTCTACATTGTTTTGAGTTTATAAGGTTCTGAGTTTGTTTGTTTGTTTTCATAAAAAAATTACCTCTCTTCCTTCTTGTATATTTTTTTTTCCTTCAAATGGCCCCAACATGTTGTTGTCAGCAAAATTAATAACTCATTTCATTAACGTGAATTTGAACTTTAGATTCACAAGTTAAAGTGTCCGAGAGTACAATGGGTCATCTCAAAGGGTTTGAACCTCTCCATCACTACATTCATCATGTAGTTTTAAAAAATAGCCCCAAAACAGAATCTGATATGCGCCTCCTAAAGCTAGAACTTCAGCTGGACACAAACACTGATCACGGGCAGCTTCAAAGACTTTTAAAGTCATTCTCTGGTTTCCTCTTCTATCCGTTATCCTTGCCTTAGGCTTGAATTTACTGCACCTGGAAAAAGGAAGGGAAACCAAAGCAGCCTCTGCTCTTTAGACTGACTAAAGACACATGAATCAGTGTTTCAGCCCACACACGCGCTCTCACCTGAAGTGGACAAAAGCGCCGTCAGCCCGCCGTCTTACGCTGCCTCTGCTGCCTGATTGAATGTGATTGCTCATAACAGATAAAGATCTTCTCAGTGACATCAGTGAGCGAACTACACATGTGGTTAATTTAAGAGGCTCAATATTTAATCAGGCAAAAGATCATCAAATCTAATTTCAGTCAAGTGCCGAGACATCTGAACCACACAGATGTCACTCAACTGGCTCGGTCACTCTGCTGGAACGCAATATCTCCTGGAGAACTTCTCAATTATTTCCTAATTGTCTTTTTTTTTTTTGTTTGCATTTAATGTTATTGTGCGTTCCTCGGATATTCTCGTCTCTCGGTGTACCTGCTGCCTTGTCAAAGCACTGCGGGCCACCTGTAAAAAAAAAGAAAGAAAAAAAAAACCCAACAACTCCTAAATGTTGGTTGATGGCTCGTTGGAAGAGCAGCGCGGCTGCGGCGGCGGCGCGTGGGCGGGAGCTGTGATTTGATTGGCTCGGGGACTCTGGAAGCCTGAGTGGCAGCTCCTAATGGGAGCCCCGGAGAGGTAAGCCAACAGCTGTGTGTTTGCTGCTAATGAGAGATGGGGGAGGAGTAAAGGATCACAGACTGGAAACACTCCGATAAACTCTTGCTGCGGAATGGCTGGGGAAGATAGGAGATCAAGTTTTCTCGAGAGTGCACTGCTTTGGCTTTCCTTTGTGACAAACCTCGCGTTTGACTCATTGCTCCTGGCCCATTGCTTTATGCTTAAGCGGTTATGATCACTGGCGTCAGTGTTTATGGGAAGAAAGGAAGAGAGCCACTGTAGCATGGGATGGATTTCACTCCCTGCTGAGCCATGCTGATTTATAGCCTTGAGCAAAAGTATTGTTTTTCCCCCATTTCTTCTTCTCCTACTTCCACTCATTACACTAGCTGCTTCACTTTTAACACACCATGTCAGATATGACTCGTTTATTCTAATGTACTCAAAACACAATGCCATTTTTCATTCTTCATAGTCTTGATAGTCCTCAAATGTAAGGTGACAGCATTATAATGCGCATTAGTAATATTCAATTCCTGAATTCCTCATCCTGATAGTGCTTGCCTTCCCTATTATAACAGCCTGAGGGTGGCGCCAAATGAATAAATAGTGGCCAAACGCCTCCCATTTTAGGCCACTCATTTTGCTACATGTAATGCATATCAACAAGTAAACTGTCAGTGCGAGGCTACCTGTTACATCAAATGCCGACAGGCTCCAGAGTCTATTTTCATCAGCAGAAATTCTGATCCCTTTATAGCAAAAAGAAAAGAGAGAGAGAGAGAGAACAAGGCAGGCGCGGTGATTGCATGACGCGCTCATTTAATAAGGTGCACCCATCCACCTCCCTTGTTTGAGATGACCCAGTTTGATTAGATATTCTTAAACAGTAGGAATCACACAATTTTCCGGTAGGCAGCCGTGGCATAATGTGATGTTGAGTGTGAAGTTGCTGTGTGCTGCGGTGGATAGGAGCCCCACCTCCTCCCACGCTCTGATGAGTAGAGAGAGCAAGAGAGACGGGGAGAGGGGAGCAACTAACCTACCCACAGTATCTCACCACTTGCTCTCTGGAAATACTTCAGATGGGCTTCTCATTTAGGACCGCTTATAGCTGACGCGTTTTCAGAAATGGCATCTGTGTTGCCGCCGTTTGCGCATCCTGTGCGTCCTGGGAGCGCGCTCTGAGCCACCCGCCATCAAGGGAAGCGTTGGAGAAACTTGGACCGACGGGATGCTACGCGGCGAGTGCATATCTTGGCAGGGATCAGTTATCAAGGATTGAAAATGGCACACAGCGGGGCATCCCTATGGAGCGACACTCTTCATTGCGCAGCTCTGTTTTAAACACAAACTGCTCTTAACTTCCCTCTGACTGGAAGCTGGTCTGAAAGCTGTTCCGAAAGAGACGATCTCGAATTTGATGAAGAAAGTTCCCCACACCGCTGGTGGATTCTGTGGATGCTGAAGTGAATCTGGTGGCAGCCCTGTGACGGAGGTTTGAGGGTTGGACACCTGCCTCTGGGAACACTGGTGAACGCATCTGCAGCCGACGACCTGCCAAAGCGCTCGCAACAACAAGTCTCCGGCTCAGGTACTGACATTTCTGCACAATTAATCAGCAAAGTTTTTCTTGATCTTTTCTTGTTTTCTTATTTTATCGTAATAGGGCATTTCAGCATTGCGAAAAGGCTGAAGTTTCTTTTTGAAATTATGTCACAGCATCTGGTGCGCTGTGTATTTACTCAAGCTGCGCTTAAATGGAGCTTTTATACAACAAGTTGTCGGCGGTTCACTTCAGCCTACAGTAAAATAGACAATCGCAGCCCAACAGAGCAGCTGCTGGGTGTTACAGGTTGATAGGATGCTGGGTGGAGAGGCAGCCGTCCAGATATGTCACCCACAATAAGGATCCTCCGCGTGATTGATTAGACGACGCATTTCAATTAAGGCGCATCCGAGAAGGCTGAAGTTCCAGCCTCCGTGAGTGATGGTATGAAGTCATTAAGTGCGCGTATCAGTGCACTTCGGCGACACAACACGAGTGCAGCAGCGCTTCAATCCCGCTCTGCACTGGCCGATCGCTCTAATTGCATTTTATAAGTCTACCATTATGGCTCTGTGAAGCAGAAAATGTGATCCAAAAGCATCGCCCCCCCACCTCACTCGCCATTTACTTAATTCTGGCCGCAAACATCACAGTTATCGCCATCATTATTGTATCTTTATGTGGCGCTCTGTATACTCGTGCGAAACCAGTTTCTGCCCTTATATTTCTTTCGTTTTTGTTAGATGAAGGTGATGGAGGGGGGTGCAGTCTGGGCAGTTTTGGCTTGTCACTCCACTGACCACCAGACACATTTTAGTGATGTCAGTCCAAGTTCCCACACTTCTTACTGTAAGGCAGGCTGCAAGGCAGTCAAAACAGGGCACATCAAAACAGGCCCGTAACCCACTTTTATCCATCTATCCAGAGCTCTTAGACACCTGCTAAAACTCCTCCAAACTCTGAGCTGTGTGTGTGAGTATATCCATCCATGAACCATCTCTGTGTGCATTCCTCCATCTACAGAGCCTGGTAATTACTGAATGCTGCTTCTTTGATCTCGGTGTGGTTAATGGGATTTTTTTTCCAGCTTCTTTTCTGATTGCAGTGGCCCTCCATCAGTGTTTTTGTGTTGCTCAGCCTACATATAGCTAAATGAAACGGCCATGCCCTGAGAAAATGTTCCTAAACCAAAGGCCATTGCTTTCTCATTACCACTGGCCGAGGTTTGCAGTCAGTTGAAGTGTGCAGCCTAACATTTTGCAGTAAATTCTACTGGTAGATCAGCTGTGTAAGGAGACCCATGGCTGTGATACTACCCATCATAAATCATGCTGGTGGGAGGGTAATGGACTTTACCTGTTATACTAGCTAAAGGCGCAGAGTCAGCCAATATATCAAATCGCATCAGCTGAGAAAATCATTAAATCACCCGTTATCTCTCCACACTAGCTAAGCAGCGACAAGCACATCCGACCAGAATTCATGAAGTTGATTTGTAGCAGGTAGCAGGAGAAAATGCTGGTTCTGCAGGGGTCTGCTGGTGCTGCAGGATCCTTCCTGCAGTTCCTGTAACACAAGCAATTAGTGGAAAAAGAATATTTTCATTAATGACTGCGTGGTATCTTCCTGACACAACCCAACTCTAACCCTTTCATAGTTTAGTAATTTACAGTTATGCCTCAGTTAATTCATCGCTTCAGTCATTTCTGCTGGACCTGTGGAGCGGCCAAATTAAAGAGCAAATGTCACCCATTTAGAGACTGAGTTGGCTCAGTCTGTAGATAGTCTGTCTCTATGGCAACCAGAACAGGCACATATGCTGTGCAACACAATTACATTGTTTGTTTTTAACTACCTGCATGCTTTAGGAATTATGACATAACACATTAAAATTCATTACCATAGGCATCTTTTTTTGTTGCTTTTTTTTTCTAAATATCTTTTTAAAAAGAGCCACTGAATTAAGTTTTGAAATTTTAGGTTTGCAGATTTAGTGATCGTGTCGGTTAAAAGAAACACGATGAAGGAAAGGGTCATGATTGATTGATAATTTTACTAAATTTACTCATAAAACCGGATTAAATACATGACATACTTTACTTTTCACAACTTTACTGCTAAATTAATAGGTTGACACTATTGTCAAATTCATTTTTTTATTTTTGCATCTTCTGCATATAAGCTCTTTTTAATGAAGTCAAGCATTCATATTTTGTCGGTTAATCATAAAGATAATTAATAACCAGATAAAATAGCTTCTGCTGGTTCCAACTGTAAATATGAATTGCCTTTCATTTAAATGCACCGCGTATGCATTATAACATTTTTTACCCTCCCTTTTTTCCTTTCTTTTTTTTTTTTAAATCTTGGTTTAAGCACAAGTGGAACAGTGTTGGAGAATTGTCTTGAAGTCCGTCCACAGAGGCAGCGGTGTTTCTGTATTGCCCTCCAGCTACTGTAAGTGTGGGTCTGGCAAGTAAGAAAGGAAGGTGGCAGTTTTTTTCCCGTGTTCATTGTTATGTACCGCTGCCTCATTAGAGCACAGAAGTGTCTCCTTGGGAACAACTGCAGAGTTTGAGCCAGGCTGGGACATTGACTGACCCATAGAAGTTGAAATGTGGTTTACGGACAGTGGGGTCAGCTGGGTGGCGCTCTGTGCGAGGGCACCATGTAGGGCTACGTCAGACTTATTGAGGACCAGAATAGTTTTATCCAGTGCTGACTGTTGCATCTTTTTTAGATAAGCTGTTGTTATTGAATGGGATGTACGGGATGGGATGTCTTTAACAATGGCATTGAAACAAAACTGGTAGATTTGTGAGTTGTGGAAGAGATCAGAAGAAAGAGGAAAGGAGGCACCTTGTTAGGATGCAACAGCCTTTTTACATCAGTTGTTAAAATTCAAGTTTTCCTTTTTTTTTTTCTTTGAATTTACTATTTTTCAAAAGCCTTTTTTTTTCGTACTTTTCATCTTTCCTGCAACCTCAGTCCACTTCCCTATGATTACTAGAAAAAAACAATGATTTTATAAAGCTTTTTATCTTGTCTCTTCTTATGGAGATTTGCTGTGGATTAAAGCATGCGAGTGTTTCCAGAACCCGTGTAGTTGAACCTGTGCTATAACTAATACTTGTTTTTTTTTCTCTTTATATCAGCGACGCTGGTTGGAAACTTTTCTTTTTTCATACCTCTAAGGTCATATTGTCACTCCCCATAGGCTGCTTCCTCTGTGAATCTTAGTGAGACTGGAACATAATCGACAACAGTTTCCATAAGACAAGATGGAAATGAGTGCACTATTTACCCTCTTTTTTTACCTTCAAGTAACAGGTAAATGAATATATTTTGCAGATCTTCTTTACCATATTGCAAATCTGTGGCACGACACCCACAGTAAGCGTGAGTCATGAAACACTGACTATTACGTGGTTTTGCACTCTCATGTAGGAGCCCTGACGCAGTAGCTTTTTACCAGGAAGGGTTCTTGGCATTCTGTTTTTAAATCTGACAAACAGATTTTCCTTGGATGCATTCTTTATTTAAAGATTTTTTAAAAGTCTTTACAGGACAGAAAGCAGCAGTTAGTCTGTATTTACAGTTCCACTTCTATACTATGGAGCAGTATTTTTAATTTTTCCGCACTATTTTCACACTATGTCGGAACCATTTGGACCATGGCCATGGATACCTTGATTGTATTCGGGAGGATCCTTTTTTTTTTTTTTTAGAATATTTGTTTCTTTGGCTCATGTGCAATGAGATACCATTAGAATTGTTTATCTGTTTGGAGAAATCATAGTACGTCATTCAGAACTTCAGCAGCTCTCCATCAACAGAACTTGTGAAGTGGTAAGACCTGTAAGTTTTCCTCTGGCTACCAGGAAAACTCATTTCCTGGTCATTCCATCTATTGCCACTCTATTTATGTGTTTAGGTGTTGAGAGGTTGAGTTTTGATAAATACATATATAAAAAGTAGCTCTCCTGGTCCCTCACCTCTTGAATATTCGAGTGTTGCATTGCCTGCATCTGTCCCACTGGTTGGCATTTTCATAATGGAATTCACTCCTTAGTTCAACCACAACCTTCAATATGGAAATGACTAAGAAACCCAATTGATTTCGGAGCAGCTGACCAAAACTCTAACAAGGCAAATACATTTGCACTCAGTGGAATAACTAACCTCGTGTTCCTCCATTTGATTTTGCGCTGATTCGTGATCTTCCCGTATCAGCTTGGAGTCTTAAGGGTCTTCCACACCATCTGGGATGGCAGATGATAACCAAGTTTTTCAGAGGGAAAAAAAAAAGCGCTGAGATACAGGGAATGTCACCCTTAGTTGTGTTCAGCAGTTCTGTTTGAAACATTTTACAGCTCAGGTAGTGAGCTTTTGTGAGACTTGCAGCACTGTTCGAAGTCTCACATGAGATCCAGCAGAGAAGAATCTCAGTACAAATTCCCCTTCACCACTACTTTGGAGTACTTTGAGGTGGGGAAAAGACATTTCATGCTTCAAGCTCTTGCTATAATATTTGAAGCTGCAAAATGGGAGATAAAAACCACAATATTCAGCTGATAAGAAATTGCCACTGAGTGATGGCAAAAGGCATCACTCAGTGATAAAATGAATGTTAACGTCAGTGTAAACAAAAGGAGAAAAAAGTAACACAGATTCAGTGGGCTGCCAGGCGCTGTGCCATCTGGAAGACAGGCATGAGGCCAACTGGAAGACATTAAGTCATGAGTGTCATCAACCATAACAATCATGTCACTATCAAAGCGTGCCTATTCATTATAGAAGGGGCTGTAATGGAGGGAGGACAGTCCCAGCTTAAGTAAATATTGTGAAAACAATTATAGGATTTTTTTAGCTTTTTAAAAATGATCTTTTTGTACAGACAACTTGAGAATAAAAAAAGATGCAAAACACACACACACACAAAATATATATGATAAAAATCAATAAAGTGCTTTTAGAATCAAATTTGATTATACGTAGATATCTATTTAACATTATTGTGTGCGAGCACACATGTTGAATATAAGTGCCAAGGAGAACATTTTGCGCTGTATGTGGTGTGGCAATTATGTGTTTTCACTTCTTGCATGCATGAGGGGACACGGCACACTCACCGTTCACGTCACATTGACTAGACGTTTCACCCGCAAACGTGAAAGGGTACAAGTCAATAAGAGAGCAATTAGTGCGTCGATATCCTGCACTTCCACTTTTAATGTATTCGAAAGGAATTAGATTTATCCCTGGACTTTTGTATCTCTGTTTGGCTGCAAAAAAGCTTGCTTTATTAATCTTTTGAACACTGTGATTCTGCTCAGAATGACGATATTTGTATTTATGTATTTATTTTTTATATACTGTGTGTGTGTGTGTGTGTGTGTGTGTGTGTGTGTGTGTGTGTGTGTGTGTGTGTGTGTGTGTATGTATGTATATATATATATATATATATATATATACATACATACATACATACATACATACATACATACATACATACATACATGAATGTGTATATATATATATATATATAAATATGTATTTGTTTTTATTTTGTTTTTGACTAAATGTTGATGAAAAGGAGTTACTATACCAGTCTTTAACAAGCTATGCAAAAAAAATCTATTTATGTGATGACTGAAGAAAAGTAAATACAGTTGAATTAGCACATTATTGTAAATGGCACTTCATGACTTAATTTCTGTACAAAAATGCAGTTAGCTCCTCCCCCTGCTCCCACTCAGACACACACCCTCCCCCAGTTCATGTGCATGCACACAACCCCCCCCCCCCCCCCCCCCCCCCCCCCCCCCCCCCCCCCCCGTCAGTGTTTTGCAGAAGCAATGTTTGTTGGGGTCTTTGAGGCAGGGCACGCTTCCCAAACTCTGCTTACTGATTTTTTACTCATTTTTATTTTTTGCTTCTAATCAATTCATTAATTGAATTTGTTTTTACATTGTACCCACAAGATTGGCAGCTAGCAGTTGATGAGGAGATATTCACTAAATGTGACAAAAACATGTTTTCTTAAAAAAAAAATCACACATAATTGCTTACGCGGCCTTTAAGACAATGGTTAAGAAAAAGTATTGAATATGTATCAATCTAGTCTGGCTAATCCCGGGGCTATCAGAGCCAGTATTGATTAGTATATTCAAAACAGTGCATCAGTAACACAAACCCAATAAACTCAACACACTGCAGCGGTGGAAGCTTCAAAATGAACAAGACATGATTACAGTAGTCAGTTTGTTCCATGATGCAGCAAACATGAAAAAGATTGAAAACGTTTCCATCATTAGGTTTTCCACATACACCGGACCTAGAAACTTAACCCCGGTGTTTTGCTGTTCAATTACCGATAGCACTTAGACACACACACACTCAGGAAACAATTACTGTCTGAAATCATTGTAGCATAAAAAAAAAATACAGGATTTCTTTAGCAAGAGGGAATACAGATCAAAGACGACGCTTAAATAATGGATCACAATTGCAGAGTTAAAAGGTTTAAAATCAAACATAATGATTACAATGTTTGAGTTAGCCAGTAGCAATGAAACGTGGATAAAAAAAATGTCCCCATTGTGAGCTGCTGAAAGCTGTCAGTGATAAATGGCAAAGTTGCATAAATTGTGATGAAATGAAAATACCTCAGTTACCCCAAGTACACAAGCTCTTCGAGCCCTCTTCTGTAAACAAGAACAGTAAACCTATGTTCTCTATATATATGGACAATATTTGGACTAGTTAGCGAGGATTTGTTCTTGAGGGTAAGTTTCATACAATAGGTTATTTTAGATGTGCATTGCTTCCCCACTCAATGTCTAATAGTGTAATTCGGAAATAATGAGTTTCATAGGTTGTGGGATTTCGTATTACATTTTTATTTGATTACTCAGCTGAAACAATCCACCATGGCCCTCTAGTTTGTTTTATGTGTGAGCACACTAGATATAATTTCATGTTCCGACATTAATTTTTACATAAAATCTGCAAAGCAGAGATGTTTGTTGAAACTCTTGGTGCTGCAAGCATCGCTGGAATATGAATATTATAGCTTTTTTTTTTTTTCTCCTTTAGTACCTCTTTTTTGTGCTGCCTCTAGCCCTGTAGGGTTTGCTCAACTTAGTGACAAAAACAAATAATTTTACATTAGTACATCTACAATGCCGTATAATGATTTTGTTTCTCTTTCTTCTTGCTGTAAATGTTTAACTCCGTTTGTGTGTGTGTGGGTTCCATAAATTCATTTTAAAATAAAATGTATAATATTATTGTCTGTTAAACGTCTCTGCTACCATGAGTAAGCAGATATTTAAAAAGTCATTTACTAAAGAAATCAGGTTGATTTAAGACTTTTCTCTCTTTTTTTTCTGTCATTTTACAGGCAAATCTTCTGATGACCTAATGGAACAAAACTTACGAGTTGTAGTGTTTTGGGTCGTGGTGCTGCACTGTGGCTCTGCTGAAGGCAGTATCCTTTACCGAGTCCAGGAGGAGCAGCCCCCCAACACTCTCATTGGTAGCCTGGCAGCAGACCAAGGCCTGCCAGATTCAGGTCACCTCTACAAGTTAGAGGTAGGTGCCCCTTATCTTCGTGTCGATGGAAAGACGGGAGACATTTTCACCACAGAGATTCCGATAGACAGAGAGACCCTGAAGGACTGTCGGTCCCTCGCAAAGGGGAAGCCCTGCTACCTGGAATTTGAAGTATCAGTGACAGATCTGATACAAAACCAGAGTCCGCGACTCATTGAAGGACGCATCGAAGTACAGGATATCAATGACAACACCCCGCAATTTCCCTCGTCTGTGCTCACCATCTCGGTGCCTGAGAACACAATCATGGGGGCATTGTTCTCCATACCTCTCGCCACGGACAGGGACTCAGACAGAAATGGAGTGGCTGACTATGCGCTCACTGCGGGGCTAGATGCAGCAACCCTATTTGGTTTACAAGTGGCTGATGACAGGGGAGGGAAGCTCCCACAGCTCATTGTCCTTGGCAACCTAGATCGTGAGTCAAAGGATTCTTATGAGCTCACCATCAAGGCGGCGGATGGAGGGAACCCTCAGCGCTACAGCAGTGCTTTGCTTCGAGTAGTAGTGACTGATGCCAATGATAACCCCCCCAAATTTGAGAAGTCTTCATATGAGGCAGAAGTTTCAGAAAATAGTCCAGTAGGACATTCTGTGTTGCAGGTAAGACACGCATATCAATTCACACATATCTAATATTTCAGAACAGCTTTACATCTCTGAGTGTTAAAAATTAGTCTAAAATATTTAGTATTTTGGGAAACCTAGGCCAGACTTGTCAAGTCACTTTCTTTCTCAAACAATTGATTGAAGTTTCAAATCACTTCAAGCATGCATGTTAAGTCATACTACAAGTATTATAGCTTTGGCTCATTATGCTTTCATAGGTAATTAAGCTGCTTATTGCTTCTTGTTGTGTAAGAGTAACACAATGTCATGGTGTAGGTGTAAGATGCACCGTGTAGGATTTTCTCAAAATACTGCTGTGAAATCATCACAGACTGCCATGAAAGAAATAGGAGCCCTAATATTTTACCATATGCTTTTCTGTGTTTTCTTGTTAATCCAGAAAGTGAAAAAAGCAGCAGTGACATAACCATTAAAAAGCAATAAAAGAAATGTTCCGGCATAAAGTGTGAATGGTTTCCTTTCAAGTGATCCCACTTTCCTTGATCTGTTTATTCAGTCATATAACAACCAATAATTAGTGGAGAAAAATCACTCACTGGTTTCCTTTAGATCTAACCCCAAATTGTTGCATGTTATTCATGCTTTTAACCACAGACTGTTTTTGATTCTAGGTCAAAGCAAATGACTCTGACATGGGCCCTAATGGAGAAATTGAATACACTCTTCACCAAGCAGTAGACCCAGTCCCGAAACTCTTACGAATTGATCGCTCCACAGGCATTATTTATGTCAAAGGACCACTAGACAGGGAGGAAATAAGCAGCTTGTCCTTCTACGTGGTGGCAAGGGATAAGGGTCCTCAACCTAAAAGCTCTAAGACGTTCGTAACGATTGAGGTGACTGATCAGAATGACAACGCTCCAGCTGTGGAGATTCGTGGGATTGGTCTTGTTACTCACAGTGAAGGAGTGGCTAATATTTCAGAAGACATGCCAGTGGGAACAGCTGTTGCTTTGGTGCAGGTTTCTGACAAAGACGAAGGAGAGAATGCCGTGGTCACCTGTGTGGTGGCAGGAGATGTGCCCTTTCAGCTTCGCCCTGCCAGTGACTCCACCAGTGACAACAAGAGGAAATATTTCTTACAAACCACCACTCCTCTAGACTATGAAAGAGTCAGGGATTATAGAGTAGAGATCGTAGCTGTGGATTCTGGAAACCCAGCACTCTCTAGCACAAACTCTTTGAAGGTGCAGGTCACTGATGTGAATGATAATTCACCAATATTTTCCCCAACCTTATTTGAGGTTGATTTTGCTGAAGAAAACCAACCCGGGGAGAAGGTTTTGGATGTTACTGCTTCAGATGCTGACAGTGGCACTAATGCCGAGCTCCTATATAATATTGTGGCAGACTCATCTATCAAAGGTTTGTTTGAGATTGACCCAAACACAGGCGAAGTTAAAGCACGGACCCCTCTTGATCGTGAACATAAGGAACGATATGAGTTTCGGGTCACTGCAGCAGATAAAGGCTCACCTGTTCATAAAGGAACAGCAACTGTTGTAGTAAAAGTCCTTGACTGCAATGACAATGACCCCAAGTTCATGCTGAGTGGCTACAGCTTTTCTGTTCTGGAAAACATGCCTCCCCTCAGCCCAGTTGGTATGGTGACCGTCCTGGATATGGACAAAGGTGAGAACGCTCGTGTTCACCTGTCTGTAGAACCTGATGGGGGGAAGTTTGTCGTTCAAAATGGAACAGGAACCATTCTCTCAAGCATCTCATTTGATAGAGAGAAAGAAAGCAGTTACACATTCCGTCTCAAAGCTGTAGATGAGGGAGAACCGCCCAGATCTTCATATGTGGGCGTTACCATCAACGTGCTGGATGAAAATGACAATGATCCTGTCATAACCAAACCCTCCAACTCCTCCTTTAGGCGCTTGTCACCTGTAGCTTCCCCAGATAGCCATGTTGAAGTAGTGGAGGCTGAAGACCTGGACAGTGGGCCTAACGCAGAGTTGGTCTTCAGTATTGCTGGCGGAAACCCTTACCAGTTATTTCGCATCTCCCCCACCAGTGGAGAGATCACTCTGGCAAAGGAGATGACCCGCAAACATGGTGGTCTACATCGTCTGGTGGTTCGAGTGAGTGACAGGGGGAAGCCCCCACGCCATGCCACTGCCCTGGTTCACATATATGTCAATGAAACCATTTCAAATGTCAGCTTAGTGGAAGGTTTAGTTGGACACAGTCTTTACACTCCGCTGGACAGAGACATCGCTGGTGATCCTGAAAGTGGTTTTGCAGCACAGCGCAGTAATATTCTATTTGGAAGCCTTGCTGGCGTGGCAGGGGTCGTAATGTTGATCTTGGTGGTGGTGTTTATTCGACACCGTATCCAAAGAGATACAAAAAGTGGCTATCAAGCTGGCAAAAAGGAAACCAAGGACTTATATGCACCCAAGCAGGCACCAAAGAATGTCAAAAGCAAACGAGGAAGGAAAGGTAAACCCCAGAAGTCCCCAAAACCACTCGGGGAGGAAGAAGAGGTCAGCCTTCAAAAAGGTCTGAAGTTTAACCTTGATGGAGTCAATGATAGCCCCAGGATCCATCTGCCCTTAACATATTCACCAGGAAGCCCTGATATAGGTAGGCATTACCGCTCCAACTCCCCGTTACCCTCCATCCAGTTGCAAGCCCAGTCGCCTTCTGCCTCTCAGAAGCACCAGGCCGTCCAGGACCTTCCTGCCACCAACACTTTTGTTGGGACTGGAGGAGACGACAACTCTACCGGCTCAGACCAGTACTCTGATTACAGCTACAAGACCAGCCAGCCAAAGTACAACAACAAACAGGTAAAGTCAGCCCACCAAAATGTCTTAATTGTTTGCTAAAGGATTGAATAATTGATTGAATTGTTATAGTGAAGGGTTATTGTGGCTGGGTTTTGAGCTTGTTGTTCTTTTAATACATATGGTTCTTTAGCTTTTGATCTTGTGTTTGTGGCCTGCTTTCTGTTTTACTTTGAATCTATGTGTCTTTATGTTTAGTTTGACTTTTCTTGTTCCCATCTGTCCTGATTGTTTGCACCTGTGTCTCATCGGCACCGTAGACTGTATATAACAATGGTAGAAGCATACAGTATGAGGTGCAACCATGGGAACATGCCCACTTCATGTCAATCAAAATTAGCCTCGCTCCCAGCTCCTTCAGCCAAACCCTGTTTAATATGATGACTTGACGGAGAGAGAAAAAAGGACTGTCGACTTTATCCAACGCTGGACTTGTAAAAGCAGTTGGTTGCTCTGCTGAGCGTCATAGGATGTCGTTTACGGATGAGAATGTGATTAGGGCTAGCTACTGGCTGATCCGACTGTCAATCAGTCATATTAGAAATACATTTAATGCTTTACATAAACTTCTGGCATGGTACAAAAAAAAAAAAAAATCACCCCCCCCCTAGAGTTGTCATGGGTGTGAAATCAAACAATTAAGACTGAATGTTTATTTGAACTAGGCTGTAAATCTGTTTATGTTTGCTCTGAAGTTGGACATTTTAACATGGAAGTCAGTAGAGATCGACTCGCTTTTGGAACCAGCCTCTAGCGCCCACTCGAGGAAGTGCAACGACACTTAGTTCTGCATGAGACTCGATGCAGAAGTAAGATTGTTGGCATTTGGTCAGCCCCAAAGAGTGTATATCTTGTCTAGTTTTGTCTTTCCCTTCCTCCCTGCTGGTCCGTCTGTTTTCTACCTGTCTGTTTAGCCATCCCGTCTGTTTTTCAGTCCATCTGTTTGCCTTTCTAGCTGGTTGGTTTTTGAGTTTTTTTTTTTTTATTTACATTTTTTTAGTGAACCCCTTTTCACAATTTCTTTGTATTTCTGCAAGTGCGGTGTTTAAAGAACTTTTTTGTTTTTGAAACCCCTGCCACCTGGAGATCTCCTGCATTAAGGTCCTCACCACAAAGTCACCACATGACAACTTTAGTATAATGAAGAGACATTACTGAATTCTTGCATGTGTATAAAATGTTCTTGTTGTGCACAGCAGGTTTTAAACATCTCATAGACCAATCAGCACCCATTTTGCAATGTCCACCCAGCCACTACAGTTTTTTTTAGTTTTTTTAAATTTATTTATTTATTTTTTTTTATTCTTGATGTAATTCACAGCAGAACTGCTTAGAACGTGGGCTATTAAAGAGGGAACAAATGTCTACTCCAATCTCAGATACATGTAACTTCATTAAGCCCAAATAAAATGGCATTTTCTTTGGTGTTACTAAGAATATAGATAAATGACCAATATAAACATGCTTTGGGGATGAAGTAGAGATGCATTATAAATCAACTGTTTCACTTGACTGTAACTGCAGTGACATGCTGTTTTGCTCCCATGTAACTTCTCTGGGGGCTAGAATTGGACACGCAGTAGTATTTGTCCATTTGTTGTACTACTTGAGGACTGCGATGACCTGTCATATTTCGTTTTTCCGTGGGGTTGCGAGTAGAGTTGAGCAGGCAAGGTCCATTTCTCTGTTACTTACTTCCGCTCTCCTGCCTGACCTCGAGTGCTCTGATCGCTGCAGGTCACTTGCTCTTATCTCCCTGCTCCTTATGCTCTTATCTCCTCTTATCTGTGTGACATTTGGCAAGACTCAAATCGCCATGGAAACAGGAATATTATTAGTGTCAAAGGGATTACAAAAAAAAAAAAAAAAGAAAAAAAATCTGGAGTCTAGGGATATAAAGCTAGTGTGTCTCTAGGTTTCTGTGTCATTCGTAACAGTGTGTGTGTTGGACTAGAAACGTATAAATGTAAATGTGTATTTTTGCATGTGTGCAGGAAGGGATTAAGCAGACTACTATTATCCTTAAATAGTTTAAACGTGCTGTATAATACAGCAAAAATGTCCAGATGTCTTGATCCTCCCATTCAGACCACTATATTTAAGCCATTGAAACTGATCTCCCCTTCTCATTAATGCATTCAGAGTTCATTAAACATGAAAAAAAGAAATCTTTTGGCACAACTGGCATCACATGAAGTCATGTAAAAATCAGTTTAAGGTTTGATGTACTGTGTATGTCATTCATCAGATCAGTACAGACAGACACATTACACACAGAGCGTCATTCTGTCTTTAACAAATTGTAGAAGCAGTGTATAAAAAACTAAGTCCACCTTTCCTGCTTCGTAGGGTTCAAGTGCTGCCAATTGAATTTATGGAATCAGTTGATTATTAGCAAATACGACCAGCGCTATATAAGCAGATGTTTTGAAAGTTTACTTGTCTGGAGCATTCAGGCATAGGCTGACACAACGCCATGGAGGAAAGACAACAATGATCTTAGAGATGCAATTGTTGCTGCCCATCAAACTAAAGAGGGTTACAATTCCTAACCAAACAATTTAGGAGTGACACAATACTGTTTAAGACAAGTTTTCAATCTTTCCAGTTTTACGCATACCAGCAGGTTCATGCCAAGGTCACATTGTGCAATAGCCAAACACACCACACAAACACACACACACACCAAAAGTCAGTATGATTTTACAAATAAATAGACTGTAAACGTCTGGCTCATTTGGAAGATTTTTCAGCAGAAAGCCTTTCCTCTCTATAAAGAACATGACGGCAGAGTGTAGGTTTCCAGAGTTGCTGCTGAGAACCACCAGACTCAGGAAACAGTGTCTTCTGTACAGACAAGACCAAAGTAAAGATCCATGGCCTTAGTACATAGGACCATGTTTGGTGAAACGCCAACACAGCATATCAACACAAACACTGTTAAATGACTGCCGAGCGTGTGGTGGATGGGTGCTTTATTTCCTTATTGTTGCAGCCACAGAACCTGGGCACATTACAGCCACTTAATAGGCCACGGACTCCTCTGTACACCAAAGACGTCTAGTCAAATGTGACACTATTTCTGTAACAACTTAAGCTTGACAGAAATTGGGTCATGCAACACAATGATCTCAATAACACTAATAACTGTACAACTGAATGGCTGAAACATAAAATAATCAAGGAGGTGCTGTGTTCAAGTCACCTCAACTAAGATGAAAGCAATGGGACATTTAGAGCTGTGCACAAACAAGCGCCAACAAACCTAAATGAACTGAATAAGCGTGGTAAAGAAGACTGGGCCAAAATTGTTCCATGATGATATGAGAAACTGGTAATGCCTCGCAGAAAGTTATTACTTCTAGTTATTGCTGTTGAAGGTTGTTTTGCAAGCTAATGAATCATGGAGAGAACGTAGTTTTAATACACAGATATTATGCATTTTTTTTTCTCAATTTCTTTGTAATAAATTATGATACAATTTAACATGCTACAGTGTTGTACATCTGAGGCTGTATTTATCTAATTTTAAACCCTAGTAAGGGCAAGATTGTTTTTTTTTTTTTTAAATTATGTACTAAGCCATTAAAGCTTAGAATTGGTAGAAGATGTTCTACTTTCTTATTCACATGACTGTAACTTCAAAGAACCTCAACAGTACAAGACTTTTCCACAACAAAACAACCAGTCGCAGATACAAGATGTGATTTTCAACCTAACATGACTGACACCTCTGAACTTCACAGAGTGATATATTTGTGAATTACACATCACACAACTCGCTCTAGCGACGCAAGATTCATGTTGCCGCAGCGGCATTCAAATATTGGCCGTTATTTGCTGCTGAAAATATTTGACACTGATGTACACATTTTTTTTTTTTTTTTTTTTCTTCATCCAACATGAGTTGACATGGGCTTTCAAGATGTTTCCCACATCGCAGTGTCACAGGTACAAAACAGTTTGACACTCCCCAAGGCTTTGCAGATAATGTTTGCCACATTCAAAATTAGCAAAAATAGAAAGGGAAAGCATGCTGCTGAGTTCTGAACATGTGTAGGTGACACATTTTCTGTGGAGATATCTTCAGAGCCGGTCTCACAGTTGACTGGTTGGTAGTTTCAGCAGATGCTGCCTGACAGCTTAGGTGATCACAAGCCTTATGTGGGTGGAGTCAGTTTAGAGAACAGTCACCACTGTCTTGTTGACCGACAGCATAAGGGACAAAAATGACTGCAAGCCACAGGGTGTGTCTGGGTTCTTGTGTGTAGTGCCAATCTCAGCATTTGTGCGTAGACTTGCTGCTTAGTTGAAGAGCGTTAATTGTAACTGCAGCGCAGCTGTAAGCTCTCAGCGCTTGACAGTACTGCATATGTGATTTCTCAATATGATAACATAAACGCGTATGAGACATGACTCGGGTGATTGACACACCGTGTAAAAACATGGACAGATGTTGAAGCTTATGTGACATACCTCAGCAGATGTTGTCTCATGTATGGCATCCCCTCTCACATCAGGAAGAACAGATTGACCAAAATATATAATTAAAGTAAGTGCCAAGTGATGTGACAGATGCAGAACGGTACCCTTGCTTTAATTAACTGTGCAGTTCTTGACAATGGATTTTTATTGGAAATGTTCAGGTATCTAGATTTGTGCTTCAGAACATGTGTGGACATGTCTAAAAGTTACAGCTCATGTGATATTTACCCTTTTTTTTTTTGCTTTTTTTAAAAGCTATAACTGTCTGCATGTGTCATTGCACATCTTCAGGTTTTTTAGTCTTTAATTAGTGAACATTTCCTTGCAAAGTACTCTTTCGTTGCATGAAACCTGACTAACTATTTAACAAACCGATCAAAAAATCTGATCAGAAATCTGTAACATAGACCTTTGAGTTTGCGCACGTCTTGCTGAGCACTAGTTCAAGTATTAGACATTTGCAGAATCACAAATGCAACACTGCAAATATGTTATCAAAACACAAATGCTCAAACATGGATGATCTGGGATGCAAATATAGATAATTATTCCAATGATCTAATATATGAATTAGATCATTGTATATCCAAATGTATAATTAATCTATACGGGCCAACAGCACGGTTAATCAATTAGCTGAGGTTTAGAGTTTAACTTGGTGTAAAATCCTTGTATGATGTAAGAGTCACATGACCTCCTGGAGCCCACTGCACTGGTAAAACGTGGAGCTGAGGTTTAACTACATCTTTGTTGCAGTGTTATCAAAATCTTGTCACAATAACCACCATAGGTCTCTTTTTTTAATGTGTTTGCTGAAACCTGATACGGGTACGTTTTTTTAACAAGAGTTTGGACACTTCCTTTGACAGCAGGAGACATACATTTCACCCAGCACAGCAGTTTTCCTAATATTTGCTTTTATTAAATCTCATGCTGGGTGCTGTGACCAACAGAAAAATAGATATTTATGATGCATTATTTATTTTACCAGTAACATTCCACAGTGCAGACACAGACGTAACACTGACACAAAAATAACAACAATAATACACAACGGGACATGACCTGCAAGTGTCCCTCTGATGTCATCCATTTCTGAAGAGTGTGAAGTTGTGAAGCCTCTTTTTCCTCGCGATGTGCGGCGCCATGTTGCGGGTGGCTAGAACGACTAGGACTGAGAAACACGCCCACCTTATGTCCACCAGTTTGCTGTTTTGTTATTTTATGGGGGTTTTTTTTGTTGTTTAGTTGTTATTTTATGTTCATTTTCATCAAATCTTTCCAAACATCCTCATTTCAAGTGAAATGACGTCCATAACGAGTGCTAGCGAGCTGATACGAGGTGTAGCAGAGCTCCGCCGGGACCCACGGCCACTTGGCCTGTGGCTGATGGGCTAGACCGGCTGCAGTCGGGCACAGCCTGGTGCACTGATGCCCCATGGCTTCTGGCTCTCTCAGCTGATCCACTCCAGCGGAGCTGCAGAGCTATCTCCAAACTTTTTCTTTAGCGGGACCTCTCATTCTAAATGTGGTTTGGTTGGAGAAGTCAGAAGTGTCTGCTGCGTTTAGTCGATGCTCAGTTAACTGAAGCTGCCTTTTCCTAGCCAAGCTTCATGCACAGACCTTTCCAGGTCAATCCTCTGCCAGTCATGGCGGTCTCTTTTGAAAAATTAATATTACAACAAAACTCTTAAACTCTTTAAAATATAAATGATTATGCTTTGTTAGTACAGCATTTACTTCTGAGCTGTGAAAGAAGTCCAACGGGCTAAATACCAAAAGTGATTTTTCCCATTTCCTGCATGGTTTCAACACGGAGGTTGGAATGTTGAAGCTATGGAATGGGGAGACTGCCACTGTCCTGAGTGTCTTCTACATCCGTCACAAGATTCGGCAGGAAGCCGTGACATTTACTGGCTTTCCGGATCCACTTCTCATGCAGTGTGCATTTGGTCATTGAAGGCTTTTCATGAATCAGTCTTTATGTTCTTTCATAAAGCCTTTAATTCTTGCCGTTGCTACATAGGGGACCTGCTGTTAAATTAATACTCGGGGAGCCACCACAAAGCTTATGCTTGAGTGTGGTCACAGTGTCTTTTTGCATTAAAAAAACAAACGAGTGGGCATCCCTGTGATTCCCAGCCCTAGCCATCTTCAGTAATCTCCTTCCAAACTCATTTTATATGTGCGGCAGTCAATTAATCTGCACCTGCTCTTCTACAACTCTGACTTTAATTATACCAGTTGGTCGACTATTTGATGTTTGACTGACTGGTTTCATAGGCATGGCTATGGCATCATGTGTTGCTTTTAAATCTTCTGTAGTTTTTTGCATAATAATTATATTTTTGGCCTTTCTGCTTAAGATTTGTGACATTTTGTGAAACCACAACATTTAGTGACAAATTTCAGTGGCTCATCAATGCTATTAGGATGTTGTTTTTGTTTTGTTTTCTTCTGTCTTGTCAGTCAGTGTAACGTAAAGTGGCTCTAAAAGTGTCAGGCGATGACAATAATTAGGATTTGAGCACAAGCAAGACTAAGTGTTTGATAAAATCTTGATACTATAATGTAGCTTGTATCTAGTCTCCAGCCTTTTTTAGCTGAAGATCACTTAAACTCTCCATGTTGCAACACTGCAGTCAAGTGCAACTTTAAGCTTAGCTGTGGGCTAAAATCCAAATCCCGTGGTTTAGGAAACACCATTTTAAACTGCAGATAAGTTATCCACATGTTAACTGACACGGCAACTGACCTTATTCAGAAATCTATATTGCATTTTCACACAAATGTTTATAGATGGATTTCTACAGCAGTATTAGACACACTGCACAGGGAGGCGGTGAATACAGTATTACTTATTATTCTAAAATAATTCAATTTTTCATGTAATTGTTATTAAAAAAAAAAAAAAAAAATCCCACATACATTCTAGCCAGTGAACAGCCTGAAGGTAAAATGTGAATTATTCAAATAAAAGGTATGCCTGAGAAAGGCTTGTTGAGGGTGCCGGAGCTCCAACAGATGTTTGAGATGTCCTAATTAGATCACAGTGCTTTCCAAGCCCGTGCCAGCTATATGTGAAAAGCAAGTCTTTGTTTTGGTTCTCTACACTCAGAACTACTGCCATCAATTTAGGAACATTTTGATCTTCTCCCAAGACTCCGTATAGAAATGTTCAGCCCTCTAATTGCTTTAGATTAACCCACTTAAGCACAGAATTCCTGAATTATAATTTCTGGGATATGGTGTTGTAGAACAGATAAATTACCTCCAAAAAAAAAAAAAAGGCTGAGATGATCTCAGTCCCATTGCCTTTACGCAAAAGAAAAAAACTGTTTTTCAAAGTGTTTATTGAAGGATAAACAACAGACAATCAAAAATCTCAACCAAGCACAGTCGTAACCAATGGTTGTCATGCTGCATGTGTGTGGAACAGATGAAATTCGGCTGCATGGACGAGACCTTTTCTGCCAGCTGTTCCAAAGCTACTGTGCAAATTGAGCACCTCTGCAGCAACAGCGGAAAGAAAGATGATGTACTTGTGTGAGGCCAATAAAAAAACAACTCCATGCCTCTATGGTCCTTTTTCAAAACACTTCTAATTACACAAAATGCTACTTATGTGTTTAAAATGCCAAATTTGCAAAAGAGCTGCTTTACTGTAAGCAGTAAAAATCCACCAACACCCAGAAAATAATAATAATTTAAAAAAAAGACCTGACTCCTTTATAAGGTGCTGTAGCTCAGCTGTGATGAATCTCCATAGAGGTCCTTAGAGTTGCTTTCATGCCGCCTGCACCTGTTTGAGTAATATTGTAATTAAACTGGGGACAGTGGGAATTTTCCTCAGGGTCCTGGCAAGTTAAACCATTCTCAGGTGTATGCCACAATTTTGTTACTGAGCCTGGGCAGACATTTACATCCAAAGAAATGTGTGGTTTTCAAGAAAATGATTACACGCTGCTATATCCTATACTGAATGCATTTATTATGAACAGTGCTTTATCTGCTGTGTTAAGCCAAAGAGGTAGAGAGGAAATGGTTATTTCTATAGGTTATTATGATTGACACTTTAATTTATAAGCAGAGTATCAGTGCACAACACTTGAAACTAACTGCCTCAAATAGAACATTGAGTGTTGCCTTTTGGCTAAACTGTCTTCACCACAAGAGACCAGTACGGAGTCTGCACAACTGCAGATGCCAAACTGATCTGCCTGTGGATCCCATGTGGCACTCTTCTTGAAGTACTCCACTTGAGGCAGTACCTCGCTCCCAACCCAGAGAGGGCATTCCACCCTTTTCCTGACTGAGAACCACGCTCTCTGATTTGGGAGGCAGCGATTTTCATCCCCACTAAGCTGTGAACCTCTCCAGTGAGAGCTGAAGATCTTTGCTCAATGACACATAAAAGTATGAGTAAATTAGGCAATTTGTATCTCCTTGATAGATGGTTGCAAAGCCTATGGTAGTGCCAAGACAAACTACACTTATGAGCATTTATAGTGCCATTTGTGCATCAGCCTCTTCAAACAACTGCAAATAAACATTACTGGATGTTACTCCAGTTTTTAGTATTGTACACGGGGAGCAACTAAAAGATGTTGACATTAACGTTTACTGAAATGACAGCAACATAGAAAATAAGAAACATAAGAGGTGTGTACAATCGTTAGACCGGATGGGTCTATAAACAGACTGGAGGAACACAAAAAAAAACAAAAAAAAACTAGAAAACTGGACTTAACTCCAGGTACAATAGTTGAAGTTCAAATCAAGTTTATTCATATACCACCTTTCAAACACAGAATTAAATAAAGCATGAAACTAGCAACAGATAGTAGTGTTTATTTTATTATTTAGACTTGAGCACCACTGTGCTAAAACCATCCCTACTCATTTGAACAGCATTGTCAGTGGCTCTTTTGTCAACAAAGCAGATCTATACGCCACCATGTGGTCAGAAGTGGCATTGCTACATAGAGTGGCTTTAAATCAAAGCCACATGTGACGTCGAAACAGACCACTGCAACTGGTTGCTTCTCTGCATTTCAAATAACTGGAATCACATTTTAACAGTAAACACGTACGTTGTAGGCTACTACATTGTGTTCGTGATCACATACTGATGTGCAAGAAGAAAATTGAGGTTAATGGTCACTTTAAATTTATTTCATACCTGAGGGAGACTAAATGCATATGAATGGCACTTAATTCGTGAAAAAAACAGGACACATTTTGCTCATTTTCCTACATCCCTGGTGAAAAGACAAATTAGAAAACTAAAATGACTGGGGAAAAAAAAAAAAACAAAAAAAAAAACCCGACCACATCCTGGTCTATTAAATCTTTTTTTTTTGAGTCCCTGCAAACACCTGCTGTCTTCCATTTGTGTGATGCTTCTGCATTTGTTGCTCTCGTGAGTGTTTGCTGCGTTGCAAGTGCTGTGCGTAGCTTCAGCACAGTTGTTGTCGAATTGTTCATGTTTTCTTCATTTGCAGCTGGTGTTCTCTTTGCTTCTTTTTTCCTAGAAGGCAGTGAACTGAGCTTTTCTGGCCAATGTAAATCTAAATTGGCTCAAAGTGTGTTTTAAGTAAGTGTGAATTAGTTAGTTTTGGTCAAATTATGTTTATGTAACTGGTGCTGCAGGTTTAAACAGCAATTATTTGCTGCTACATTTTCATATCTAGAAAACAAACGGTACGCTGTATAAGCGAAGACACCCTTTGTGCATTGTTATAGTTTGCCCTCTCGACACCCTTGAATGTGTGATATTGCATGATGGTTGCTGAAGAAACCGGTGACTCACCTTAGCCATTAGAGCTGATAATTAGCCCTGTTGGGTCCAAGAGTTGACACCTTTTTTCACACTGCACTTAATGAGAATTTAACATTTAAACAAAAGTGAGTGATGTACAGCATAGAGGAACATGTGCTCCACAGTATTCATCGCTGTTTAAAAAGCCGTAAATGCATTTTCCATACGTACACACAGCTCAAAATGCTTTATTAATCCACAATGAATAAGTGCGGCCCTCCTCAGGGCTACTTGTTCGCAGTTATTTAAAGCCAGAAGCAGTGGATTCTTAGAGCAGAAAGCAGGGTAGAGTAAGACAGCATGAGTCTTAATTAACCTGCTTCTTTGTTAAGCAGGGCCCACACTTTGTGAACTTTAGGCATCCCTTTGAGCTGGGATTAGCCCAATTTAGTTCAATACAGCTGTTTGAAGTCAGGAGAGGTGTATTTCAGACAAGGCCAGAGGCAAAATTTGCACTTGTTCTACAAGAATGTGACACATTATTCTTTCTTACTTGTACTCAAGACCAGTGGAACCAAGAAATCATGGGAGAGATGTCATCTACATTTCTGTGAATATCTGAGTACACACAGAGTGCAGCTGACTTATTTTCCCTATCGTTTCCTATCTTCGTTCCCAGTCTGCCTTCCAGTATTTTTCAGAGACACTCACATATCTTTGTGCAGCACATATTTGCCCTGGCTGATTACCCAGAAAAGGAAGGCCAGAAGGAAAGTGGAGTAATTTACCCTGCCTGTGCTGCATGCGATGCTTATTGTTTTATAGGGCAAAGCAAGATTCAGTACAGTGCATTGGCTTTACATTACACTGAAAAACTGGGGTTGCATGTGCATTGTTTAGTTTCCAGTGCTGCTGCCATTTCACATCTTAACTCTGTTTCCAATTTCCTGTTGTAGGCTCAAGCCCTATGCATCTTAGTTTACCAAACCAACTTAAGTATACCACACTCTTATATGTATATTAAAAACGCACACAAACACATACATACACACACACACACACACACACACACACACACCCTAAAAATCGTAGTGAAAGAAATGCACCACTTTTGGCTAAGATCATGTGATGTTTGTGCCACGATAACCAACACTGAAAGGCTGCATTACAAGTAATGGATGTGCGTTTCTTTGATCCAGGCTTAAGGGCATGGCTGGATCTCATCAAACACAAAGATGACAGGAGCAGATTGTAAGTAGGAAGCTTTCACAGTTCTGGTTATTTTTAACTTGGAATCTAGTGCTGAAGAAAGAACACAACAAGAGGCTCTAATGTGATGTACACAGTGGACCTGTTCACTGCTTCTCCTCTTACATCATCTCCTTTTCCTTTCCTCCCACATCCTTCCATAAATACTGGATCTGTTGGCCCCGTAGTGTGTCCAGTTCATATTTTTTTTTTCTGTACATTGAGGTAACTGTCACATGAGGTCAGATTCAAAAACGTGGGTGAAATCATTTTACAGTCGTCATCAAGGAGTGGGATTCGGGCATACTGTAGCAGTGGGGCAAGCACACAGTCTTGACAACAACAACAACAGGGTTGTCAGGAAAGATGCAGGAAAACAGATAACAGGGGGTACGATAGTGAGATGTTGGCCAGATGCTGTCACAGACATGTACATGCAGATATGCAACAAGAGGACAAGCCTACGTGCCAAAGCAGGGTAACACATGAGGTACATCCCTTGAATTACTTTCACATTTCTTGAATATTCCAATTTTGCTGAAAAATCACAGAATAATGAGTGTGCACAAACTGTTCGTCCAACGGTGAGCTTGTGTCAGCTAACAAAAGCAGTGAATGTCATGTAATACAGTAAACGTTTGAAGTTCACAGGTCTTCTAGATTCTTAGTATTTGAAATGCTCCTTTACTTTTTTACTTGTTTTTCACGAGACCACAACAAAACAGAAAACTCCAGAGCTCTTTCATTATTCTGTGTTAGAGCATTGCATTAAAACGGGATGCCTTTAATTTCCTTTTGTTTAGGATGGGTGAACACAAAGACTCAACTAGCAGCTTCCCCTGGAAGTAATTAAATTAAAGCATCCTAAAATATTCTTCATGCATCCTGAGAGGATTTGGTGTGTTCACAGAAAATCTTTTACACAAAAATGTCACAATTTCACATAAAATAAAATTGTCTTTGGGAACATGAAAAACACTCTAGGCAACTAATTTCAGTGTTTGTAGCTTTACAGTTTCTCATTATAACGACTAGTTGCTAAATTTGTACATTACGGATGGACTGGAAGCAAATCATATTTCCATACGTGCATCTTCAGGAGAAAAAATAAAACAGGTGAGGCGCTAATATTGTATTCTTGATTTTCTTATTCTAGGGTAAGTACCTGCATGATATTTTACTTTTTACAATCCCAATTACAAAAAAAAAAAAGATAGTAGTAGTAGTAGTAGTAGTAGTTGTAGTAGTAGTAAGTCTGGAGTTTGGGGAGAAGAATGTTTTCCATGGATTCAAGCCACTCGACTGTCCTGTGCATTTGTCATATTTTATGTGTCATGACACACCAAATGTCTCTCAAAAGTTTTGGACTGTAGGCAGGCCAGTTTGCACAGTTTTTTTTTTAGTGTTATCTTGCTGTTGCAAAGTCTTACTAAAAAAAAACAAAAAAACAAAAACAAATAAACAGCAGCATGTGTTTCTTTGAAACCTGCAAATTCCTTTGCAGCTTCCCATCCCATCTTCTAATCCACCACTATATAATCACAGATGGAGCCCTTTCAGGAAGCCGGATGATCCCTTTCCCCTTTCGTCCAGAGGATGTGCTATTCGACTTTTTTTCCCTTTTCAAATTTGATTTGATACGTTTTTCTGACCACCAGTTTTTTACTGCGCCCAAGTCTATTTTGAACGAGCTTTGCCCCAGAGAAGCTGGCCGTTTGTGAAGGATGTTCACATGTGGCTACTTCTTTCATGGCGGAGCTTTAACCTGCATTTGTGATTGTGCACAGCAAGACAATGATTTCCAGAAGTGTTCCTGAGTCCTTGCAGTGTTTTCCATTACAGAATCCTGTGTTTTTGAAGCAGCACTGCCTGAGGGCTCAGAAGATCACGGGCATCCAATATTCATCTTTGGCCTCGTCCCACACACTTAGAGATTGCTGCAGATTTTAACAATCTTTCAGTGATATTATGCTATTGTACGTTAAGAGATACTGAAAGTCAATTTTACACCAAAATTATTTTCGTTATTTTCATTTCCACAATTAGTAGTTTTTCACAGATTGAATTTACGTCTTTAGTTCCAAGTGACTGGCTCTCCAAAATGATTTATTTATACCATATCACTGATCAATTTCCGGTTGACCTAATTAATTGCAAGATGTTTCTTTTAAGTACAACCTACTTTTCCGGTCCCAACGTTTTATGGATGTGTTGCTGCTATCAAATTCAAAATTGTCATATTTTTATCATGAAATGGCAAGAAAAATTCACTTTCAAGATATTTTGCGTTTCTATGTTCTATTGTGAATGAAAATATGATTTTTTTTATACATGAACAATCATTCATTTATTTTATCTCCGTTTTTAATTTACATATTACATAAATGTCCTATTTTTTTCAGAATTAGCTTTGTTGGTAGGTTAAACTTGTTAGATATCTTAATGTGATTGTTGTGGGCCTTATTATAAAAATCTTCCATCATTTGGAAAAAAAAAAAAGAAATATCTGAAGATGAACCAAGAAAGACGCTATTTTTGTTCTTTTTTTTTTCTATATCCTGTTTGAGGCCTTAACAAAGCCTTGATAAAAAAAAAAACAGCAATATTTTTACTACATTTTCATACCAGTGGTCTGTAAATCTTTAGGTATTAGGAGTGATAAAGCCGTAGCTATGGGTAGGTTATTAAGCAATACTTATCTACAACCACATATACTGTATTTAAGATGTCTTTGGCTGATGTTCTGAGTTCCTTCTCATCTTCCTTCAAATGAGTTTGTCCCTGACCAATCCTGTTGGAACTGCTGCCACACATCTCCAGCAGCCAAACTTGTGCAAGTC
Organism: Xenentodon cancila; assembly: GCA_014839995.1. Taxonomy (NCBI): domain Eukaryota; kingdom Metazoa; phylum Chordata; class Actinopteri; order Beloniformes; family Belonidae; genus Xenentodon; species Xenentodon cancila. Next base: position 20,508,116 of record CM026213.1, on the reverse strand, counting down.
TATAACAGACAAGCAGGCATCTTTTCAGATTATTGAGCTTGCTGGCAGAAGCAGTCAACATCACATCACAGCACCAGAAGCAGCTCTGCAAATTAACATATCATCCAAAAACCTGCATGTTTTGAAATCCTGCAGTGCCTTTTGGGAAAGAATCTGTCTTTTTAAATGGTATGGATGAGGAGGTTGGGGTTGTGGGGGGTACAATAATGAATTAAAGCCTTTGTAAAAAAAAAAGCTCACATGATATAAAATTGGAGGAATTATTCCAGCCACCACAAACTGTTAAATCCGTTAAGTGAAATATGACTATTTAACTGTTTTTCAATCTTGCTGTGTAAAAATACCTGACTATTTTACAGTATAGCATCCCTCTGCTCCACTTAGTTTCATCTTCATGTGGTTATCTTTTCATTGCGTTAAGAAAAATAAAATGAAACAAATAAATGTCTACTAAAAAGGGCAATGTTATGCGTGCAGCATCTGCAGGTCCTTTGAAATAGGCCATCATGGCAGGATTGAGAAGGTATGTGTTACCTTGAGTTTGAGTAGATGGAGATGGATGTCAGCTTTGCAATCTGGCTCTGCACGGTATAAAAGATGGCACAGCTCAATAATCAAGGTTTATGCGGAAACACTGGGTGCATACATCACCAGCTATATTCAGCACAATTACATCTTCTTGGCACTTGTCTATATGCCTCTGTGATGGTGTCTGTTTCTTCCACACTTCTTAAAGCTTACTGCATTCCAGGACATCTCAATTAGGAAGGCGCTGAGGGATGTTATCTTTTGTAATTTCTTGTGACTTAAGTCAATTTCCAGTTGATGCTTATCGTGCTCATTAAAATGCATGTGTCACGTTTCTCCGCTACCAGTCAAGTGGAATGCCTGCTTTGTTGGTGGGTTTCAGAGAGAAGCTTGAAATATGATTTAAGATCTTATTCTTGGACCATAACATGGATGGACACATGCCGAGCACTTGTTCAGCATCTTAAGTGCACACCTGGCTGCAACCTGCCATTTATGTGGCTAAAATGAAAAGTGTAAAATGATGGGCATGGGAAAAAAACAAATTAAACTCAGATGGTTGGCAAAGAAATGTTTTTTTTTTTTTTAATGTTAAAATAATTGGGGAAGTAACATGTTTATTCTCATTGGATATAATCTACTGTTGTTCAGTATGTGGTTTAGTTAGACATACTACCACTGAGTATCATGTGACGTCACACAGCGGTCACGGCGTCATCATTAGGACCGAGTTCCAATATGCCTTTTATCTACACCGACCCAAAGCCGACAAACTAATGTTGCTAATGTAAACATGGCTTACGCTATTATCTAACTTTAATATCAATTATTTGACGGACTGCTACCTAGCCCTTCTGTGATCGAGAATGTCGTCTTTACATCAAGATGATACATTCTGGGATCATTAACCCATCCTGGGGTAAAATAGCAGTAGGCTTTGGTGCTTTTGCATGCCATGAGGGCTTCCGGGTGTTTGGAGAGGGATTGTGGATGAGGGAAAAAGTAAATATCTGCAAATGTCAAATTTGGCAGTGTTTTACTAAACTTTTGGGGAGTCAGCAGTTTGGTTGACAGCAAATATGGATCAAATTCTAATTTATCAATTTTCTTGGAATGCTTTTTGTCAGGAGGTAAGGTGAGCTTTTTCCGGGTGTTCACCATGCACTCTGACCGAGGACAGGCTACACGGCAGTCCTAAAGATGTCGCCTGCAACAACAAAGTCACATGACTGATACCCGTCAATACACAATGGACCAAACCAATGACAGTGGGGCAGGGGAGGGCTTTATTTGTTGACTCATAGCCTCCAAGGACCACCTTTTATTTATTTATTTTTTTAAATACTACAAGATGGACACAGTCATGAATCCCTACGTCATTTTCATCATTTTTGATCTGTTATTGTTTATTAGTAGACTGGTCACACTGTGAATCTAGAGAAAACAAATAAAGTAATATTTTTAATTGTTTTACAATTGTAGTTTTTTTTTTTAACTACATGTGTAAAATAGAGTGTTTCTTAGGCTCTCCAGCAAAAAAAAAAAAAAAAACATAAAGCTGTTTCAGGAGTATTCCTACAGAGTATGTAATAGGCTTTGTAGACAAGAAATAACACAACAGGAAAGAGGTTGCTTCTTTCTTCTAGCATTTTTCTATTGTCAGAAATAAGCAGCACAAACCATACATTTGCTACATTGCACACAGCACTGGGAATAATACCCTGATTCATCTCTATTTTTCCATTTCACATTTGCAGACAAATGGACATTTTTGCCACATAAAATTTAGAGCTTTTCCACTTTTCATAGACTTGACGCAAGCATAAATTCAGGATGCTCTCAATAAAACTCCTTAGATAAAGAAATGATCAACACAGGAAGGCAGAAGATAGAAGGGATGCAAATGACTTCAATTAGCAGGCCTGTCCTAATGAGTGAACTATCCGTTGAACCCGGACACATGGACTGATTTCATTTGCGCCTCGCGGTTGGACTGAATTATCACGGTTTTGACCTCTGAGACTAGTTGGCTGGAAGTCTTGATGAAAAATTGACAGGTGTGGATAATTTGTGAAAAAAAAAGAAAAAGAAAATGAAGCTCATGTACTGCCTGAATAAAAAAAAACATGTCCCTTTGTTCAGCACCAGTAACTCTACCATTTTTTGTCCAGTTACTGAAGCTGTAAAGGCTGAAATCTGATTATGACCACATGCATTCCTCTGCAGAAGCAACATGTGATTTCCTTCATTTATCTCTTTTTTTTTTGTAAAGCGAATGATTTCAAAAGTTTGATGATATGCCAACGTAGTGTGCTCACACAATGTGATACTTGTTATGTGTAGTTTGCCTGTTGTTTCAACAGATTTTTTCTGGGATGGTGCAGTGAGACAAGGTGATTAACTTTATTATAATAGCAAGAAATGTCTCTCTCTTTCACCAAACGAGGTGAATGTCCCAACAGCCAGCCACATGACACTTAAACATATGCAACATTATGTGTATACGGGGAAAAAAAAAAACAAGGAGTCATGGTTTTACATCTGAGCTAATTTATCAGTCTTGGCACTTTACATAATTTAATTTATTATATTGGCTTGTAACATTGCTGTGATTTAAGGGCATTTGGATCAGCGAATAAAGTCTTCCAAATGAATGGCATCTGTAAATGAACTTCCTGTGCAGCATCCTAACCAGGAGCTCTCTTGATATCATGAAAAGGCTCAGAAATGCTGACTTGCTCCTCAATGAGATGGAAAATAATTAATGTGATGCAAGTGATCTACACAGATTAAAAAGTGACAGTCTTCTCTTATCGATCAAGCCTGATGAAATGTCTGATGAAAAGCCAGCAATTCACAATGATGTGCTCTTACTTTTCCTCAGGCCTGTATGCTTTTGGTGAAATGGACATGGCCAGACTCTGACTTTTATGTAGGAAAAAAGAGAAAGAAATGAAATAACTCCTTTGGGTAAAGCTGTGTGTGGGCTCAGCTCCCTGATGGCATTGCCTGTAGCTAAGATATTATATCACCACACAGTCCAGCCTCCTTACCTTCTGCCAGGCAGATTAGTGCTTTTATCAATAAGCAGCTTAGCACCAAAGTGTCCCTCAATAATATACCATGGTATTTTTTTTTTCCCTTTTCTTACTGACTCCTGGGCTTTTTTTTTTTTTTTTCCCTTTGCTTTTGCATGGTCTACCTCTCCTCACTCCCCAACATCAACCCCCAAATCTCTCTACTTTCTATTACTCGTACTTAGACAAACAGTAAGACATTATGTAATATTCTCTTCTGGTCATGTCAGGAACCCAGAAAGGACGCAGGAGAAGCAGAGAGCAGCATCCCCATCAGACGTACTACACCATTAGAAGCCTGTAGCACACCATAAAACCCATTAAGATCCATTAGGGTAGTGCGCTGGCCCACAGACACCTCTGAGCCCAGTCAGCCACAAAGGTGCACAGTTACACATGCTATAAAAACTTATCTGATTTGTCACTGAAATACCATGTGTGTGTTCCTCAGCAAATGTTTTAAAAAGGCAGACATGGTGACATGAAAGGCATCGCTCCCTATAGCAGAATAAGTCATTATTAAATTCTACTTGGCTGGCTTTTGCCATCAATGAATTCACTGATGTTTAGTGACATCTGTTCAATACAGTTTCTGCATCATAGTCAGAAAGCAAGCACATAACAGAAAGTATCACAACAAGATAGGAATTGGCATAAGGGTTATTGAGCATAAACAGATCCCAGCTGAGATTTCTCTCAGGCTTTTGTAACTGCTGCTTGAACACGTTCTCCTGCTAATGGGAGCTCTTTCACCCTCTTTCGATTGGAACAATTGCATACAGCTGTGAGGTTTCTACACACTGCCTCTCATGTGATTAGTGTGCTGCTTATTATGTTTGATGAGTCTGACCCAAATCTTTTGGAGGCAGACGCATTTTTTTTTTTTTTCCTGAATTTTTACATTCCAAATCCTAAATCAAGTCAAAGGTGAATCACCGTCTGCTATTTCTGGGGCCTTTATGCTGGGAAATGGGCTCAGGACGACACTAGCAGCATGCCTGGAAATGTTTGGTGTTTGCAGACATTTAATAATATTATCAAGGGCTGCAGATGTGCTTCAACGTACCTGTCTACAAGTCAAGTTTGCCAGAGTCAGGATTGCCTAACATATGGTTTTTAATTAACACTGTGGAAATGTTTTTATTAATGTGACAAACTGTGGAGTTATAATTTCACTTCCTTCTGAGCTTGTTAAAAGCAGGAAACGGCAAAGTGTTGTAGTAATTCTCACAAATGCATGCTTTATATTCGTCTTGGGTTTTTTTTATGTCTTGTTCTTTTGCAATTTAAATGGACGAAAAAGACATAATGGAAGAACCTTTGATGCGAAAGTGGGCTGCTTATTGCTTATTATACTGTTCTCTTGCTTGAGATTTGCGCTGCATGACTGCAGCTGTGTGAAGCATGCTGGGGGCATGTTTGGATTACCAACTGGGCAAAGCTGCCAACTGCCTAGGGCCCTTCAAAAGACCCAAATTTACTACATATCATCTGAGTCTATGTAAATTTGCAACACACAAACAACTACAATTGACCCTTCTGGTTTCAGAGCTTTAGTATTTTTTTCCAACTTTATTTATAGACAAAAAGATGTTTAGAAATGATGTGTGGCTGCAACAGTTATGTTTTCATTTTTTGGCAGTTATCATATTGGTTATTGTTTTGAAAATTTGGGTTGTTCATTGTTTGCAGATAATAGTATATTTTCCCAGAACCCAAAACATACTTGAATAGCTTTTGTTGCCAGACTGACACAAAATGACTTAAGGTTTTGAGTTTGCTGTCAAAAACATAAACAAAATCCTAACCATTCAGTTGTATTTTTTTCTGAAACCATTAAATGTTTAATCAAGAAACACTATTATTGTAAGTTAATGAGCTAATCAAATATTCAACTAATCATTTCTCTACAGAAATGATTTAAATTTTTACCCAAAAGCCCCAAGAACAACAGAATGTTTAATAACTACACCGGATTACATCGCAAAATGCTGCACTTTTAAAATAAAGCTTCTAAAAATGTATCATTTCTGCGTAAAATACAATGGGGTGCAGAAGTATTTAGTGAATGACAGTTATGATTTTATCTTTATACATCACAATAATGGGTTTCAAATAAAAATTATGACAATTTGACCAAAATGTAGAGCATCACCTTTTAAATTAAGAGGTTTCACAAATATGTTGGTATGTATTACTGCAATACAATTCTCACATGTTGATGCAAATGCAGCATGTTATATGTCTGGACTCAGTATAAGGTGATGATGATTGCCAGTGATTATTAAGCTGGGAAAAAAAAAAAAAAAAAAAAAAAAAACAGTCTGTAAGAGAGATAGCACAACCTCAGGTGTGGCCAATTCACTAAGTCTCTCATTGGGTACACTCCTAAAAAGAACATGAGGGCTGGTGAGCTAGTTGAAAGGACCGGAAGACCACGGAAAACATCTAAGATGAATGATCACAGAATCCTTTACTTGGTGAAACAGAATTTCTTCACATATTTACAACCAAACGTGCATTAGTGATGATACAGAGTACAAACCACTGCAACATAACAAAAACTTCCCATGTCTTTTGGACGGTTGAAACCAAGATAGACTTTAAATGCATTGTATCAGAATGATGAGAAGAGAATAAAATGGGAATCATGATCCAAAACATACATCATGTGTCAGACACGGTGGAGGCAGTGTTATGGTATGGGCATATATGGCTGCCAATAGAACAGGCTCACTAGATTTTATGGGTGATGGGGACAGAAGTAGAAAGATGAATTCTGAGGTGTGCAGGACCATAATCTAATGTCTAATTCAGTCAAACGTTCTTCACAGCGCAGATGTTTGACGACAGCCTGGGAAATCACCTCAAGTTTTTTTGAAGGCAAATTAACAGAAATGTTTTCAATAACCAAGTCAATCACCTAATCTAAACCTAATACCTTGTGCTTTTCAGTTACTGAAGACAAAACTGGAGGCAGAAAGGTCAACAAACGAAAGATCCACAAACAAACAGTGAACACTTTGTAAAGTGCTTCTAGAGTGGATTTACTGAATTTTGTGATGATCATGAGTTTCAGACTCCAGGCAGTCATTGACTGCAAAGAATTTTCATTTGTGTCAAAAATGATATTCACAATATTTTGAAATATCTAATATTTTAGATTTGAAAAATCTAAAATATTTAGAGTCCCTGAAAATAGAGGCATGTTCCTTTATGTCTGCTGGTAAATACCCTATTTTTTGTGTAATTTATTGAACGGAAGCTGAAAGTCTACACTTGGATCACACCTTTTTTTCTTTTTTTTCACATTCACATGCTGCTGTTTAAAGACAAAACCAAAACTCATAATTCTTCTGGATCTAACTGCATGTAGATGGAGCTTCACGTCCTGACAGATCTCTGTTGTGGTTTCACGTCTTGCAGCTTGATGATGTGTTGTAAAACATCTCCAGATAGTATCACATGTGATGGTGTTTGTGTGCGACATCTCGCCAAGTTTGTGAAAACACTTTTGTTACATGAGAATCTGAGTCTGTTAATTTGGACGCTTGTAATGAGAAGGAGGGATGAGGGATTATGAGTAAAACAAATATTTAGCATTAAAATGAATATACGTGTTGTGGTTCAAATGTGAGTAAATACAAAACTTTGAAAAACTTCTCAGTATTTATGGCTTCTTAGTGTCGAACTGACGCGGCTGTTGCTCAACCGCCTGTGGATCTTTCCGCCATCGTAACCATGGATTATGATGCCACTATGTTTTGGAGCTGGATTTGGCAAATGTATTTGTAGCTAATTTTTAAAGGCTGTGCTGCCAACCATGACTCAGAAACCCGAGATATATCTGGGTTTTTTATTTTAAAAATATATCTTTGACTTCCTTTTTTAGTAAGTTTGCTCTTTTATGATCAAAATTCAAAAGGATTTATCAATATTTCCCTCAAAATAAGTTGTGTAAATGGAAATTTTTTGTGGCGATTTTACATTTTATCCCTAAAATTAGCCAGGACCCTTTTTATGATGTTGAAACTTGAAATGCATTGTTTATTGGTAAAAATATGTATTTATTTCTTGATAAAGTGCTTTGAAAAAAAAAAGAAGAATATAAAGGACAAAGTGTTCTGAGCGCCACTACGTTTGTCCTTGAATTTCAAATGACATTGAAGGAAGAAAAAATCTTGATTGACTTAATTTTTTTACGTCTTGCATCTCTTTCATCAGGGAGTAATTTACTCTAACTAATACAGCTTTAAAAGGCATTTAAATTGATGACTTGGGCAAAGAACATGTGGCCCCTGTGATTAGAATTTTTTTGTGCTTTTTACTAAAGTTGGGGAAAGACAGATGAACTGAAAAATAGTCAGAGTGAAAGGTTAACAAGAACATCAAATAATCACATTCTTATCTTTTGCAAAGCTTTACTTGATTAGTGAAAAAGCAAATAATTTCATTAACATTTCTGACATCGTATGGAGGTTTTGTTGAACTTTTATTTTAACTGACGAACATTTTAACTCAATTCACGTTTTCCATGAGTGGGATTAAACAAAAACATTTTTAAAAATCTTTCTACATGAGGACATTTGTTCATACAGTACCCCCCCTCCTCCACCCAAAGAAAAAAAAAAACTAAAAAAAAACCCAAAAACATCAACAAACAAGCAAACAAAAACATTTATTTCCATCCAGAGATGCATTAAAATTAATTAAAATTATTGTTCTGATGATTGCAGTGTAAAGTGTTTTTCAGTGCATTTCAAGGTTTTCTTTGGCAATAAAGTTAAGGTAAGTAAATTCAGGATGGTGTAATCTCTTTTGATAGTTGAAACTTATTAATCGCATTTAGTGCTCACTGCAGATTGAATACTGTGAGTGTGTTTTGTATAAGGAGGAGTGGCTGGCATGAAACAAATGGAGAAATATCCAGAGACATCTGGAAGTAAACTGTTTTATAGAAAAGACAGACTCCAAAGCAAGGAAATGAATATCAATCACTGCTATTCTGATCATTCAGTAGCTCGTTGGATAATTGCACGAGCAGCAGAAATACCTCACAGTTAGATGCAGTAATTGCAGACTTACCTACACACCCTAAACAGTTCAAGTTAATTACACTTGGTGAAGGATGCTTAGACACATCACCCACTGGAGACTGAACATCCAATATGATTGCCAACCACACTACGCTTTCTGAGCCAAAGAAAGTGTTTTCTAACCTCCAACTGAGAGATTTTCACTGAGGAAGCAGCACCATGGTATTCATTACTAAGCCCAGGTTGGGGTAGAGATTCAGCCAATAAAAGTTTGTTGAATTCTGCCAGTGATGCATCCAGGAGTGCTATATCAGCATACTGCCTCCACTTCATTGCAGGAGGTCTCTGAATAAAGAAAAAATAGGGGCCATGGTCAAGCTGAGCTATAAGCAGCTGCTCTGTATAGCATTTTGTTGTGTCTGAAGCACACGTTCATCTACCCTATGGAATGTAAATTTTCTAAGAACCTGTAATTGAATTGACTTGCCACGTGACTTGTAATTTAAAAAAAAAATTTAAAAAACAATATCTTTAAGACATCCCTAGGGTTTTACTCCAAGCTATAGGTTGCTAATATTACTGGGACACATATCTGATAAACTCGGTGAACATGTCAACACATGCAGACAACATTGTGTGTGCGAAGTGCACACTGTGGCATGGCAGCATCCTCGTTTCCAGTGAGGGCAGGTGCTGGCTGAGGTTGGAAGAAAAGATGGTGATGGGTGGTTGGCTTAGCAACGGAGAGGATCGGGGCCTGGGTTGTGGGCCAGATCTCGCCCTTGCAGTTATGAAGGAGAAACAAACTGATCTGACAGTGACAAATGAACCATCTCCTCTTCCCCAACTGCCAGTTTTATGCCTTTCAGACTCTTTTCTCATCCCTGGTCTCTTCCCCATTCCCCCACACCCACCCTTTTCCTCTTAAGCTTCCTCAGCCTTTATCTTATTCACTCTCACCTACCAAGTTCTTTTCCAGCCACAATTTTTCTTGTCCCATATTTTTACTTTTGTTTTCTTCCTCTTTGATGCTTACTGAGTTCTTTGCCTCCCACTATTACTTTTCCCGTTTTGTTTTGTGCTGTGCTGCTTTATTTGGATGTATTTAGGATTTTTGCAATCTGAGGAGGGCCGAGCTCCATCCTTTTATGCAATAATCCGTGTGGATTATTTTGCCCTTTTACGCGATAGATTGATTCTAGAATACCATAACTACTTCCCCATTTCTGCTTTGTGTCCCCATTGCAGCCAACATGGCATCTAAATGCTATAAATTGCCTCACTTGTAACAAAGTTTTATTATTTTTGATTGGAAATGCAATAGCAGCCAGACACTGAAGTAGCATGAGGATGAAGGCATGGCTCAGCAATGATTATTGTTGAGGTTTAATGACTGTCTTGCTCCTGTAATAGACCTTCTGCAGTGTTGAAATGAGATGCCAAGCAAAGAAGACAATTAATTGCATGGCTTCCTTTTGTCCCCACCCTCATCCCCTGTGCGTTGGACTGAAACCTGATAAGATGCAGGCTTAGGGGCCACCCTAATACCTTAAGACACCCGTCTGACTGTCTTTCCCATATTGTGAGTCCTTTGTGTGTGTTAGGTTTTCCTGTACAACTATCCAAGAACAAGCTTATGAAGTTATAAAATTCTGCATATCACTATATATATATATATATATATATATATATATATATATATATATATATATACCCTGGATAGACTGGCCACCTGTCCAGGGTGTACCCCTTTCGCCTACTATGCGTCGGGATAGGCTCTGACAGACCCCCGTGACCCGGAAACGGATAAAGCGGGTATAGATAATGGATGGATGGATATATATATATATATATATATATATATATATATATATATATATATATATATATATATATATATATATATATATATACACACACACACACACACTACATGGCCAAAAGTATTCACTCATCTTCCTTGACTCATATGTGAACTTAAGTGACATCCCATTCCTAAAACCCATTTAACCATTTTCTATGCCAGTTATATACTTTGCAGGTTCACAGGGGTCTGCCGGAGCCTATTCCAGCTCATTATATGCGAGAGGCAAGGGTCAACCCGGGACAGGTCACCAGTTTATCACAGGGCCACATATAGAGACAAACAACTACACATGCTCACACTCACACCTACGGGCAATTTAGAATAATCAATCAACCTAGTATGCATGTTTTTGGACTGTGGGAGGAAGCCGGAGTACCCGGAGGGAACACACCCATGCACAGGGAGAAGATGCAAATGCCACACAGAAAGACTCCTGCCAGGCCCAGGAATCAGACCAGGAACCTTCTTTGTGAGGTCACACACTGACGTTGGACGAGAAGGCCTGGCTCTCTGTCTCCACTCTAATTCATCCCTAAGATGTTCTATGAGGATGAGGTCAGGACTCTGTGCAGGCCAGACAAGTTCATCCACACCAGACTCTGTCATCCAGGTCTTCATGGACCTGCTTCGTGCACTGGCGCACAAAGCAGGAAGAGGAAGGGACCAGCTTCAAACTGTCCCCACAAAGTTGGGAGCATGGAATTGTCCAAAATGTCTTGGTATGCTGAAGCGTCCAGAGTTCCTTTCACTGGAATTAAGGGACCAAGTCCAGCTCCTGAAAAACAACCCCACACCATAATCCCCCCTCCACCAAACTTTACACTTGGAACAATGCAGTCAGACAAGTGCCGTTGTCCTGGCAACCACCACACCCAGACTGGTACATCAGATTGCCAGATTGAGAAGTGCCATTCATCACTCCAGAGAACACGTCTCCACTGCTCTAGAGTCCAGTGGCGGTGTGTTTTACACCACTGCATCCAGCACTTTTCATTGCATTTGGTGATGTTTGGCTTGGATGCAGCTGTTCGGCCACGGAAACCCATCCATGAAGCTCTCTGTGCACTGTTTTTGAGCTGATCTGAAGGCCACATGAAGTTTGGAGGTCTGTAGCCATTGACTCTGCAGGAAGTTTGCGACCTCTTCACAATATGCGACTCAGCATCTGGTAACCCACTCCCTCAGTTTATGTGGCTTGGTTGCTGTTGTCCACATCCATGTTCTTACAATACAGTTGACTGTGGAATATTTAGGAGCAAGTACATTTTATGACTGGATTTGCTGCACAGGTGGCATCCTGTCACAGTTCCATGTGGAATTCACTGAACTCCTGAGAGCGACCCGTTCTTTCACAAATAGTTGTAAAAGCAGTCTGTATCCCGAGGTGCTTGATTTTATACACCTGTGGCCATGGAAGTGATTGGAACACCTGATTCTGATTATTTGGATGGGTTAGCGAATACTTTTGGCCATATAGTGTATATAGCTGGCAAAAAGGTTAATTGAATGAATCTCTTTGCAGGAATGACATCTAAATATTAAAACTACTATGTCAGAGCAGTACAATAATAGTTACTTGTTTGTGCATTTGCTGCTATTCTCATAAATGGTTAACATGGAATTGCGCTCCAAATATTTATTTATGAAGTAGCATACAAAGCAAATGCAAGATAAATGCATCATGCAAACGCTGTCCTTTTTTGTGCAATCTGTAGAAGTGTATATCAGTGACATTTGCAAATATACTGTGACGCAATTTCAGTGTTCAGAATGTTGCTGAGGCTGCACACCCACATTCCATACAACTCGGTGTAGAGACAAGATTTGCAATGGGAGAATGTATTAAATCATGTTGCAGATCTAGAATTATTTCGTTATAGTTCGAGGGGAAAAAAGAGGGGTAGGTCTTGGTGGAGGAGTGTGTGCCCCAAGTCTCTGTCTAAACAAAACAAAATATTCTAACAGCATCGTCTGAAAAAGAATACATCTTAAAAAAAGAAAGGAAGGAAAAAGATATAAAATGATAGCAAGTTCCTTTGTTTTTATATAGTTTAGTCAGTGGTATCAAAGGTATAACAGTATGATGCCTGAATGAATAGGTAGTAGAGCCATTCTGGCCGTTCTCAGACCAAATCAGGCATTTTTTCTTAGAGATGGAAAAAACAAAGTAGCTCAAACTCTGACCATACAGTACAGGACTTACATAAGCTGTAGAATGAGGCTAACACATGACACCGTCTCACATCTAAAGGCTGTAAATCACAGTTTTGAGTTGCAGATTAAAGATAGTGACCACACAAGATTGACTTTTCACACGACTACAGGAGTATTCTTTTATGAATCAAAGGACGAGCAATGTTCTTTTTGGCTGTTGAAACTAATTACATCATGGAATAACAGTTTGCACAAGGCAGGACTATAGATTTGTGATAATATTAAAGACGTTTGAATTAGTCATAATGCCAAGCCGCAGAAAAGCCTGCCTCTGACTGCCAGCTTACACCTAATGACCGAGATCACGGGGCCATCCATCACCTCACACAAGACTCTTCATGATTTTCTTCCAACAGCAAAAGTTTTTTTTTGCAAACTTGAAATGGCTGTTGAAGTCGCTAAGTGTAAGGTCAGCATTTTGAAATTGGAAATCCAATCAGTATAAAAACATAAAGGTTGTGGCAAATATTTTTTCTCAGATGCAACTTTACAAGCATTTTCTTTTGCCTGGCGGGCCACACTCATTTCCTGCTAAAATTCTCTATCCGGCACCCGTCCCATTGACAGGTTTATCAACGACTAACAAAGGAGCTTTCAAGAGGAATCCAAAATGACCATGGTGGCTGCTGTCACATGCTTTCTTTCTCTGAGTTTTTGTGTTTTTGTCCACTAGCATCCTGAGGAACCTATTCCTGCTTCTGTCGGGACGGCACCCATGCAATCAAAGTGAAAGTTATTCTTTCTGCCAGGAAAAAAAAACTAGGATGACTAGCCAGGCTATTTTCTATACAGCGATGACCGAACTCATACAATCTGCCTGAAGTGACCTTTCTTTTATTTACTTTTTACTTATGTGACCCATGTCTGATTTCTTTTCCAGAGCTGCTCGGATACAAAACTGTGATCATCAATTCTGATTTTCAGACTCAAACGGTGTTACGTTAGTATTCGTCGTAGATCGTGCAACGGGTATATAGCTAATGGCCAATGGACATGATTGAGAACAGATATATCATAAGTCACACTTTTCTTTTTTTGTCACCTATAAGCGTGGACTGAGCATTTTTGTCATCGATCCATAAATGGATCATCTGTCACCGGAACGGGAGTATGATATTCTTTCCCCTGCTTACTGAACATCACAAAAGATCAAAGGTCCATAAATCATGAACATTTAGAGGTATTAATGAGAAATAAGACTTATGTTCTTGATCAATGTATGTTTTAGACAGTTTGACAAGCATTTTACATTTTTGCAAAGACTTTTCAATATTAGGTAGTCAGTTTTTGCTGTTTGCGTTCCCAAGGGGGAGGGTTGCATTTGTCAGCAGGCACGCGCAATTTGGCAGCAAAAATCAATCTTCTTCTCCTTGATCTTTTCATATGTAACTGGGCAAGTCTTTCTGGTTCTCTGGAGCTAAATGTCACCAGTAACAGCTGCGTCTGGCTCTGTTCTGAACTCTGTTTGCCTCAGTCAGCTCTCGTTCAAATATGGTCCCACAGTTATGACGTTTTCTGCTGGTGTTGATACCAATGACACATGCTGACAGGTATCTGGTGCACGTGTGCTGTTTTTATGGGCTGTCACATTCAAAGTCTGATGCAAGATTCTTGTAGTTATGAACATGAACAGTCAAATCAGACCTTTAAGAAATCAGAATCATAATGGAATTAGACAGTGTGAACGTAGTGGAAACAATCTACTCTGCAGCTCGTGTTTGAGGCGCCTCAAATTTGAGTTAAACATCTCTCTTTTGTATTTCACGATGGTTCGACTCATGCAGAGGGAAGAGCAATTTTCTGCCACGGACATAAACATGCTGCAACAATGCACAGTTAAATGGTTGAGGACATATTGTGTGGAAAAAAAAAAAAAAGAAAATTCCACAGCGCACGCAGTTGTTTATGAGCATTAAAAATGCATCGGTGTTCTAAATCATTATAATGCAAATTCTGAGTCTGTTAAGCAGCAGTACATTGCACACATTAGATGAGTGCAAATCCATCAAGCACAGCTGAAAACTACAGTGTACTCAATGTAATTGGAATAACAAATAGTAGGCTATGTTTTTTAACATATGGTCAATACGATGGAGATTGGAGTTAGAGCAAATTGAATAGCAAAATGTGCAAGTTTGCCACACCATTTCCTTAAGGCAGCCACTGTATGTAGGGCCATTAAGAGAACAGCTTGCTAGGGGTAATGGAAAGTGTGATGAATAATACAACCTTGAATAAGTGCCGTCACTCAATTAGAGACAAAGATAAATGGCAAACAAGGCAGCTCATCATGTCTTCATACAATTTCCATATATTATGTTCACATTTTTTTTTAATCATTTTTGCATATATTAGGCAAGATTTTAAAAAAAATAAAATAAATAAATCCCATGAGCAGCAATGATTGTAAAATGTCTTTCTCTTCCTGCTTTCTGCTAAGTGTCAGTACAAACACAGCTCTCAAAGTGAAGACTAAGGCATTGCAGTGTGGAATTTTAGTTCTCAACATAATGACTCTCTGAGGCAGCAGCAGCTCATACGGGGAAGGATTGTTTCTGGTTTGCAGTCATATGAAATGTCATCTGGAATTTGACAAGATATGAAGAAGCAATCCCCTTTGAGAGCTCCACTGAACCGCACATTTTCTTATATTGTTCTCATGTTATAATCAAGCCCTTACGGGTGACCCATGTCATTGTGTGATAAAACTAATTATTTGCCGCAAGAATTATTGTAGGCTCTGCTGTCTCGAGGTCAGAATAACTGGCAGCCTTCCTTACTATTAAACCGATTATTCTGTGTCACTGGCCAAGACTGTGCACACTGTTGTTGGTGTAACATAGAAAAACTGTTTTAACAGCTTGTTGTTATTTTTTTTTTTTTTATTAACTCTGCATTGTCATTATGTGAGACTTGAAAACACTATTCTTTTCTTTTTTGTCTAATTCTCCATTGTAATCATAATTGCACACAGGAGAAAAAGAGTGGTACAAGATGTTTGCAGAAAACGGTTGCTTGAACTCATTTTAAACTGTTAATTTAACATGAAAATATCATTCCTCCACTTACTGCTCAGAGACATTTTTTTGGCAACACATCTGCTCATTTATTTATTTTGCAGCTATGTTGGGTTTTGCAGGACATCTGGCTCATTTCTGGCCTTTCTAGATCACATTCTCTTTTATTTTGACTTTGTTACTACAACTACACCAACTAAAAGATATAACTTCAGTGTAATTAGGGTTAGCGATGGGAATGGTGAAACCTTCCTTTCTTCTCTTTGATGTCTTGCACACAGTTGCGCTCCACACTGGCACATGAAAAAGTGCTCTGATCACAGTGCCCACTTTGGATCACTGCATTTTAGGTTATTTCTTTAAAAAAAAACATTGTGGTGTCAGTCAGTACCTCAAACTTCAGCTTTTTACCATAATTCAGAATCCATGTATTTACAAACTGACCTCTTTCTAAATGAATCTAAAAAATGTCAGTAAAATACCAATCATTGGTAAATACATAGATCTGCAACATCCTGAATGCTGGGATCCAGCTGCTGAGAAGTTTGGTGGCACAGCTGGAGCAGTTTTACAGCGAAGGCTTCTTTGGCTTACTGTAATCCGTCGATATTTCCATGGCTGCATAGTTTCAGCCCCAGGGCAGCCTACAGTCGGACAATTGTCCAGCTTCCACTTCAGTTCAGACAATACGCATTGATTGCAGCTGCATTCAGTGTTGCGTACTAAAAAGACACATTTGTGAATTTCCTCACAGAAAGGCATCTCAAACTGACAAACTGACACATGGTGAGCATACTGTTGCTGTTTTTAACTCAAAACTCATGCAAAATGTATTCAGAATCACAGAACGCAGTCTACATTCTCAGAAATGTGAGTTCAATTGAGACGAGCTAGAGAAAGAAAGATTCTACCACAAACGGCAGCTGTTTTTTTTTTTGTTTCATTTCTTCTTTTTTTTTAACGCACACTCTTTCTCAGCTGCTTCTTGTCCAAGGCAGTCAAGAGAGGAGCTCGAGCTTAATGTTTACCTCATAAATGTTTAACATGAAGATTTCTGGGGTTCATAAGGGTCCTCAGTTGCCTGCAAGGAAACATGTTTTGAAGTAATCTCATCATTGTCTATAAAAAAGGTATGTTTAGCAACAAATGAAACTCATTTCAGTTGATTAAACTTTACTTTAAATTAGGGCTGCGTGTGAGGAGTTTATGGAAATCGATTTTCACTTTAATCTGCATAATCATGGTATAGCGGCAGCACCTCTTCTGGGAGCTTCTGTAGTTCTGTAACGCTACCCCCCCCCGACAGTTGTCTTCAGATGCAGACAAATACTCGCTGCCTGTGATGTTAAAGTGGGTAGTTTTCTCATAACATGTTTCTAAAACAGACCGGTTCTTCAGTAGCGTGGAAATGATTTGTGTTTGCAACCTCCAACGTCGTACCAACTGCTGTCTTCGGTAGTTTTTCTGTAGTTGTCTACAGTCGGTGGCAGCTAAACGTGTCTAATTTATTTTACTGCAGCATCTTACTAAATGGAAGTATGCAGCTGAGCGGCAGGAGTGCATGCCCCTGCACACTATTGTCCGTTGTAAAGTTTGACTGGATTCAGTGGCAGCTAAAAGGCAGCAGCCCGACTGATTTATTCCAAACTTTTAAAGGAGCGGTAAATGTGTGTGACATTCACTGTGAGGTGCACGAGAAGGCAGGACCCTTAAAACATGTGCCATCATTTTCCAGCAGCTTCACAAATGATGCGAAAGAGACCAAGTGGAGAGACTGCTGCAGCGGCGTTTCACTTGAATAAAAGCATATTGTTCATTTACAGCTGAAAAGCCTGATTTCATCCAGATGCTGAATACAATCAACCACAGGCACAGTAGTGCTTATTATTGTTTATTTATATGTTCTTGTTTATACAATTATTATTTATGAGTTCATGTTAAAATTGCCCCTTTTTTATTCTAATAGTAATCTATTTAAAAAATAAAGAAACATAAAACAATTAAGATCAGAAAATCTAGAGTGGTATTTAAAGAAAGATGTTACAGCTGTGCAACCTTGTATTTTGACTCCAGTAAGACCACTCACAGTTGTATTTTTACCTAAAACTTTATTCATCTCCAACCGTTTGGTTATCGATTCCACCTGTGAAAGAAAAGAGGTATTGCTGCTCTCCCTGAGCCATAAAAGCTCATCTACAATGTGAATGTTTTGTTTTTGAGCCGGTTACTAACAAATGAAAAGAGGAAAACAAAAAAAAAAAAAAAAACCTCTGGTAACTGGATTTACACAGCTGATACACGCTCACTGCGGTATATTTGTTATCTGACGGGAGCTGTGTATATCCCCACTCACTCGTGTACTTCCTTTGAGTATTTCCACCTTGTTAACTGGGAAGCACACAGTCTGCAGACATGGATAAGCTCAAATACAATATAACACGATCCTGAACATTTTGGGGTCTGGTTGTGAAAGCCTTAAGAGTATGTTAAAAATAGTCTCTGCATTTGATAGTGATTCTGTATGAGCTGGATAAGCAACTGCTTTAAATCACTGCACTGCAAGTATGTGATAAGACTTACATTTGACTGTAGTCCTTTATAAAGGTGTTGATCTTGTGTTCTTTGTGCATGTAACACCGAGATTTTGTCCCATATACCTATGAAATTTCTTTAAGCTGATGGATTTTTGTTTGTTGGAGAGTTTCTTTGTGCTGACAGTGCACTTATAAAACCTATTTACACATGGTGTGGAGTGACACCTCATGACTGGGGTTATACGACTAACTCCTTTTTTCCATTTGTCTTGTATTCGTAAATGTCTTACTGATGCATGTTAATGTCATATTGTGATGGCGGGGACAACTGTTATACGTTTTTAGTAAAAATGACTTTAACAAAAGCATAAGAACAGCTTTAAACTAGTAAGGGTACGTATGTTTTTATCCATTTGCAATTAGATTAATTCAGATTTTGTGGATGCGTCTCTCCTGCTGGGAGCTTGTTTTTGTCTTTAAGCCTGTCTGCCTCTCTGTCAGAAACATTCATTGTCTCAAAAACAATTACCCTTATGACTTGAAAATAATTCAATTAATTTCCTTCATTTCCAAAGTAATAATGCATAACAGAGTTCATTTTCCCCACTCCTATAAAAGACATAAGGCTTTCACGAGAGAGCCCCATTGCCTCTGGCTCTGGTTTTTCTGCTTTCCCGGAGACACAGTTCCTTAATCTTCTCCATTCATTTGAAAAAGATTTATGAGATGGCAGCGAGACCTCACTGTGTTTATCAAAATGCCCAAATGTGAGGAGTAAACAACAAAAAAGTGCACTCAAAATCGTCATGCATGTTTCTTTTTGTTGCTTTTACCGTTTTTAAGGGGTTTTTCTGCTGCCAGTCACAGTAATGATGATTGAATAGGTTAGGAAGGAGAAGGCTCCTCACACGTTCAGGTTAATTTTGACATGTATTTAATAATATGCCACAGCCCCACTGCAGACATCTCGACGCCTTTAATCTACATCTTCAGTTGGATGAAGAAACCCCACACAGATTAAATGTTTTTTTTATAGGAACAATGTGATTCAGAGCATTATGTCCATATTTAGTGCAATTAAAAAAAAAACATCAATCTTACACCTGTCCCTCCTAGAATATAACATTTTTCTTTTATCAAAGTGTTCATTCAATTTGCCATTTCCAATATTAAATATTAGTGGTTATATAATGTTTCTGTGATGCTCACAAGTTTTGGTCCAAAGTGCTTCCTTTTAAAGAATTTGGCCTTGGCAGCCTTGAGCAGTTCACTCTGGCACTGATAGAAGTACTTCCAGGGGTTTGTTCTTCTCTCTTATATTCAAGGCTTTCCAGAGTGTTTTCACCCATTTGGTCAAAGCACAGGGAAGAGCCTCAAGACATCTGACAGTAGCAGTTAAGTCGCAGTGCTGATCACGTTTCCTTTTATGAACATGTACAACCCATGTGGGGCTCATTTGATTTCCAGTTTAAAAAAAAAAATAAGGATGTACGTTGAGTGACAGGCGCTACTAACGTATAGAACTATATAAAAGATAATTTTCCTTCAGATGCACCAAGCGATGGGTTTGTGAGCGGAATAGACCGATATGTTTGTTTCCTTTTTCCAGTCGGTATATGAAGCATATCAACAGTCTTATTTTTTTTTTATTAAATACATCAGTTAGAAGCTTTGACTACTGAGAAATCCCTTCTTTTTCTCTTTCATAGTCAGTAAGAATGTCATGATGAAAAAGTCACTGTGAAGCACAGTGTGCAAGTTATTCACTGTGAATAAATAATGGCATTGGAAGCTTTTACGTACAACATGTTAACTAAAAATACAGTTAGCTCAGGGAAAACAACTGAAATGTGGGGTGCAACAAACTCGGTCCAATCGCTCAAAAACAGGATCGCCATGTTTTTCAAGCTCAACGTTATGAAGCTAGAAAAGGACTAAGAGGCTAAAAATAACGCTATTGGAGGCCACAACCTGCAGCCTCCGTCAAACCTCCTTGTTAATTAAGTTAATCTATACGATTGATAATGGTTTAAAAAAACTGGAATTAGACAAAACTTTTGGCAAACTTTTTGGTATTGGCAAGTCAGACCTTTAAAGCTGCACAAACTATTGTTTTTTTCTATGTTAAATACGCGTTTGAGTTGCATTTAAAGGAATATTGGATTACTTTTAGGAACTTTGGACTCCTGTCCTGGTCGCCGTTTGTGACTTCTGCATAGCTCTTCATGGCCCTGGGTCACACATCAACGCCAATGGAGCTACAGCTGCAGCGGGACTAAAAGGGAATTGTAAGAACCAAGAAAGTAATGACGGAAGAGAAAATGAGAGCGTAGCCGAGGAAGAGAACCAACAAGATTTCCTCTTGTTGGTTCTCTTCCTCAGCGCTGTAAAAAGTAACTTGACCTCCATGACTACAGGGGGACCCTCAAACTAAAAAACAAATGTCAAAAGTTCCTTTGTGCCGCTTTAAGAAAAACATAAATCAGAACATGCAAAAAAAAAAATTGGGATCAATTAATCTTGTTTTTTGTTTTTATATTTGAAAGGGAGAATTACTTGTAGGGGTGTGCTTACAGTTTTGTAAATGTCATAAACCTCTCCTTATATAATGTATTCTTTCTTTTCACACCTGAAAAGATGATGTAAAGCTGGAGCACTTGAGACACCCATTACATGAAACAGCTCAGCTACTGTAAGTGATTTTGCTTTAATAAGATTAGTTGCCCGGATTGCTGCGCATGTTAGCTGACACAGGCACTTAAGTTACATCACATGAAACTCGGTATCGAGCTGCTATCAAACGTCATCCGCCAACAAAAGTGATATGAGATGTTTTTTTTATTTAAGATTTACTTGTAAAGAACACTCCGTCTCTGTTTTCGATTTCTACTCCGTGTGACTCAGTTAGGAAATCAACATACATCATCTCCCTCCTGTATTTGAAGTCGCTGTTCAGAGAGAGGATATAACTGCGATCCATCTAAGCTGTTCTCCAGGTGCCAATTAATTGCTAGTTTTCTTTAATGATTTTATCTGTTTAAGTGCCTTTTTGGATTAACTGTGTTTCAGAAAATCAATCTAAAAATGTAGAAGTGGTGAATTTGTGCGTTAGACATTTGCAACTTGTGAGTATTACAGACATACAGAATGAGGCAGGACAAGCACATACCTTTACATTGTGAAAGCAAATAAATGATGCCTTCACTTCCTAAGGACGTCAGCGTTAATGTTTGCAACATTTTCAGTTAATTTTATGAATTATAAATCAGAGAAGGGCTTCAGAAGGAAAAGATATCCTTGATTTAAAATGGTTAAATGAATAATATAAAAAAAAAGAGTGGGTGTAGAGCTGTAAGTTTAACAGTGTTCAAGAACTACGAGCAATGTCACCTTGAAATTATTTGTTATCAATTATAAGTCATCATTTAGCTACTATTAAATATGCATTATTTAAATGATTCACATGGACTTTCATTTTCATATGACTTTTTCCTACACCGTCATGCATCAGTGCATCAATTTTTCAGTACACGGCCACGAAGAGTCTGTGGGCAGATTCTCCCATTAACCAACACTGTTTGCTCCGCTTTCATCGTCTAGTTGTAGTCGAGGACAGAAATTGTTAATTTCAGTGGCACAAAAGAAAGAAATATATTTTTTCACAGGTCACAAAAGCTCCACTTACTCAAATGAGAGCAGCATGCCCTTCTGCACTGTGTCAAAATGCATCTGCCACTTAAAAGAAGGCAAATCATTTTGTAGGTAAAAGTGAAGGAAAAAGAAGTAGAGGGGAACCGAGGTTCGTCTTTATTCTCCCATGCTTGTTTTTCAGTAGAAACTTGAGTAAATAGTAAATGAGTTGGTTACAGTGAAGGAGGGGAAAAGAAGACCGTTGAGTGATTGGAGTGTGAAGATCGTCTAGGGATGGGGTCGGGTCAGCGGCAGGAACCAGGGAGTGGTTCTTGGGATTGTTAAGTCGGAGTTATTGTGAATGTCAGAGTAGCATTTGAAACGGACGGGGTTGCTAGGATACGAGGGAATAGATCAAATGCGCTTTGAGAGCACATGCAATTTGTTGACTGGATTTGGCATTAAAAAAAAATTAGAGCCAACGATTAATGCTTGTTTATGGAAAAAACTACAGAGAGTAAGCACTTTTATGATCACAAGCCTCCCTGCAATATCTTGCAGCTTACCAGTTAAAAGCATGTATCGTATATTGTGTAGTTAAGCAAATTTTTATCATAGTCATATTAAACTCAGGAAAAAAAAAAAAAAAAAAGTGAATACTATTTTTCAGCAGCATTGCTTGCAGTACCAGGTCGCTCGAGTCCAACACGACTGTGAAATCTATGTTCTGTAACTCTGAGACGGCAGAACATTCTACCATGTGTCAAAAGGATAAATCACTACACACTACCTTATCAGCTCAGTGTGTGCATTATTTAAAGGGGAGATGTTCAGTAATTGGCAAGGTTTAAATATCTTGAGCTATGGTAATTGAATAGTCTCCCCACTAATGGAAATGTGTCAGACATGCGCTTACACCCAGCAGACCGCAGACAGTGAGTGACGGGGCACCAGGGCAAGAGAATGAGGGATGGGGAGAAAAAGAAAGGAAATCCTCTCATTGTTTGCTCGGTTGTTGAGACGAAGATGTCATGATGAGAAAAAGAAGATGGCTCTCGTTGTTCTGCTGCCATTAAGCTCTGTGGAATTATTCCATCTCATTCTTCTAATATTTATCTTTTGATAAACTCACCGTTGGCTCTTGTTGGTGTTCTCGTCATATCCACCGTGGTTGTTTAGTTTAGTTTAGGTCCTGTGTTTTCCTCTGGTAATTTAATATCCAAAATATAAGCTCCCTTTTAGAGGGACTCGTAGAGGTGTTTTGGGAGCCACTGTGACTTCTATTAAAGATACAGCAACATTTTGGCAATGAGTTTCTTTTTTTTTTTTTTCTCTCAAGCCCAGAATTTGATAAGAGTGTAAATGCAGTTTTCTTCTCTGTGCATCCGGTAACCCAGTCTGACAAATGCCAGATGGCCTAGCCGAACATAGTCGTAGGAAGTGGATTGTTAAATGTAACCTAAGAGAGAAATAAACTTCCACACAACTCCAAAATGTTTTATTTACAATAAAACAACCATTTTATAAGCAGATACATAGTGTACAAGAACTGTTTTTGGACTGTGGGAGGACGCCAGAGAAAAAAGCCGTACAAGCATAAGGAGAACATGCAAAATCCACACCGAAAGACCCCTGCCGGGATTTGAACCAGTAACCCTCTTGCTGCTTGGCAACAGCTAGCCGCCCAGTCCACTTTGCCGCCCCAAAATGTAAGATAATATATGTTATTTCATAAAAAAAGACCAATTACATCCACTGGTTGCAAATATTTCCCAAACACTGAGTCAAAAATATAGAAGTTTAATGGTGGCATTGAACTCACCAACTTTTTGTTCTCGTCTCTCGGTCTGTAAGCAATATTGCCCACATATTGCTCAGACAAAGGTCATTGTTCCAGTGTTTTCTGTGAAAATTAAACCTGTCTTGTCAAATCTTACTGTGCAATAAAAAAGTAATCTCCAGGTCACGTCAGCGTTGTGGCAGAAAACATATATTGATGCCGCCCACATGCAAATCGAAGGGCCTTTCTGAATGCCATTTACACCAGGATAACATGAGAAAATAGGCCTAATGCATTGCTTTGGAGGGTTTTTAGCTCCACTCTGCTGCCAGCCAGTAGCTTATCTTGTGGTATTTACTGTGCAAGAGAGGTGTATCAAGATGCTTGAATACTTCATTTTGATTTCTAAAGCCAGTTGCAGTGACCTACATTTTTGCAGCAAAATGTCAGAAAGGACAATTTGGATCAGAGATGAGAAACGTTGATACAGTGAACTTTGGGAAATGCTGTGAGTTAAAATAGCAAGATTCGATCTTGACAGCTGATCTATGGCGCAACTATTCAAATACTAATTAAACCACAAAATGGGATTAAAATGTACAGATATGTGATGAGCAGCACGTGTTGCTGTAAATCAGAGCTACACTGAGGCAGAAAATGGGTTTTTGAGGGCGGGCATTGAGCGTCTCTGCTGTCGTTTGTTCAGTTCCTAGTAATTGCTAAGTTCAATACATCTTGTTCTTTATAAATCAAATTAACACATTGATCAGCCAGGAAGCTATCTAATAACAACACAAAGTAGACCAGTAGAAAATAGTCTCATCAGTCTTTTGAAGTCTGCAGCGCTTGCTTCTTTTATAATTAATGCAAATGCACTTTTGGCCTTATAGAAATCCTTTGTTCTGGTAGATATCATTGGTTGAATGCAGTTTATGCACAGATATCAACATGAATAACTGTTTCAATATGCAGGCTAAAAAACAAGTGGCACTGCTGTGCACGACACAGCTAATGAACAAACAGCTGAGATTATATTAGACAAACACGGAGCAGTTTTTACGCAGGCAGTGATTCACTGGCCTTTTCATTTTCCTGAATTTCACAAGTTTGCTAAACTTGAACAAATGACTCAGGGATTCTAGCTTTGTTAAAGAATTTGTCTTTGTTGAGGTGAAATGCAGAATGTCAGCAGCATCTCCTGTCAGACGGCGGGGGTTGCTTCAGAATCTATGTGGGGAGGACGGATCAAAATATTCCTGTTGCGATTGACTGGCACGCCGGCAGCTGCACAACCATCAGCAGCTGCAGAAATAACCCCACATGGGGTTGTAGCTGTTTGTTTTATGGTTTGGTTTTTGTGGGTCAGGATGCTGAAGAAACATTGCATAGAAAGGAATATTTAACAATCTGCCAAAAAAAAACTGAATGTCTGGGGATGCATACTGTTGAAATCAGGACATATTCATCTATTTCAAAGATTTCTCTAGACACCTACTGTGTCACTGAAAGTAGAGACACGGGGCATATTTCAGATGTTCTGTCGAGCCGTTCCAACTGTGACAGAAAATTGCATGATTTTTAAGATTTAGGTCAATTAAAAGAATGGGATTTCCCAATTTGATCACGATCGGGAGAACGTGGTTCAGTCAGTGAGAGAGAATATGTCCGGGACTTGCTGTTGGATAAAAGGCCAGCATTGTTTCATGGGCACTGCTGGAGATAAGGTTTCATTCACTCTTTGAACCTTTGATTGCATCATCCTGCAGGATAACAGGCCAACTGTTCTTTTTGACTTGGTTCACAGTGCACGTAATGAATCTCTACAGTAGATGTGCTTAAAAAAAGAGCTAGATTTTGACCAATCGTATCTAAATCATCACTACCACCAACAGCATAATATAGACGGTATACGGTGTGAGTGGGAATGTCTGTCGTAATGTTTGGACTATGTGTCAAGTAGTTGATAAATAATTGTGCATGACACTATTAAACTAAGAAATGAGAAAGTGGCTGTAGATAGAGAGGAAGAGAGAGATGGATTTGATGTTGGCTGGGAATAACAGTCTGACACGAAAGAAATTAATCCTCAATATCCACTGCTCCCAGTGCACCTCCACAATTGCAGGCTCAGGCTGTCTAGTCCATTCATGAATCACTGGGCTTCGGAGGCACGCAGGAGAAAACCACCAGCTCTCATAAATAAAGCAGGAGCCTACTACTGTAGTGCCAATGAGTCATCCAGGTCTGTTCTCATTCACTTTCGGAATGGGGAATAGCATGACAAACTGCTTCCAAGCCTTGCGAAAACCGTCCACGCCTACAATTATTCCCAAACTTAACCTCTCCGACACCGTTTCTATAAGCCCGGGAGCAGCATTAGCCTCCATTACAATGTGAAAGCACTCTTTGGTTATGAGAGAATGCTGGCCGGGGTTTGATAAGGAACACACATTTAATTTCCCCTCATTGATTGAGGGTATGGATGTGGATTTTGCATTCCGTGGTCGATCTAAGATAAACGATACAAACGGTGTTTATCAGGCGCAGAGGATTTTTTTATTTGAACATATATAGTAGATTTCTACCCAGCTCACCAGAGATGCTTCACATCAAAATGTCACTAAAATGCCACTGGGGATATAGAGCTATTTTTTTCTCATATGCCTCTAATGTCTGAAGGAAAAAAAAGCCCAGCTGAATTCCTAGAGTGGTTGTTCATTATC
This sequence comes from Xenentodon cancila, assembly GCA_014839995.1. Classification (NCBI taxonomy): domain Eukaryota; kingdom Metazoa; phylum Chordata; class Actinopteri; order Beloniformes; family Belonidae; genus Xenentodon; species Xenentodon cancila. The sequence goes on along the minus strand of CM026213.1, from coordinate 20,481,710 downwards.
TCTGTCAAATAACATGGTTATGATGATCCATGGTATTTGAATTTTGATGGCAGTGAATCAGCGTGGATGCAGAGGAGGAACACTGTACTTCCATCGTTATTTTCACTAAATTCTTTATCAACAAATGCATGTTGTGCAGCATTGTAGCAGCTTTTACCGGGTACAAGACGATGAGAAGTCATTCTCGCTAAGCATGTTCCACAAATGTGGCTGTCTTAAAACCTTTGTTAAATAGTCGGAGTAGTTAAGGGAGTCTATTATGGAAAATTTAACAAAGGAAAGAGCTTTTGAATGGTAAGCAAACAAGACCTCATTATTCATATTGTCTCAGGACATTAAGCATGACAGCGTTCACTGACACAGCAGTTCTAAACTTACTCTACTGAGAATTCTCTTGAATCAGTGATCAATATGTGAAACGTATTACAGAGCTCAAAAAGGCTCGTGCCAGGGACCACTTAAGAGTTGATTTGGAACCGTTTCTGAAAAATGGCCAGCCAGCTTTCCCCTTAAGTTTTGCATCTTTAGTTTCTAGTTCCTCCACTTATCTGTTCTTTTTGTTTTTTTTAATTATCTTTCTTGAAAAGTGAGATGTGCATTATTTATTGGGCTGTGTATGCATTTTTAAATTCCACCTCAGGGTAAGCTGCGTGTTGCTGTTACAATGTGTGCCATAACTCAGGTGAGTGAATTATCTCTGCTCTCGTTCTGTCATATAAATAATAATATTAATAATAATCAGCATCGTTAACACCATCATTATCATCGTCAGCATCATCATACATGATGTCGACTATTTGATTGGCCATGTCACCCTAGCAAAAACCTAGGAGGAAATATATCTCTCGGCTTGCTTGGGAACGCCTCGGCGTTCCCTCAGAGGTGCTAGAAGAGGTGGCTGGGGAGAGGGAGGTCTGGACTTCTTTACTTAGGCTCGTACCCCTGCAACCTGAATTTGGATAAGCGGAAGTTAATGGATGGATGGATGACATTTAATCAAGCACTGAGCCTGACTTGTGATGAAATTATAATTATTCAAATGTGCTGACACTTCTCTTCACTTTCAGTTACAGAGACCAGCAAGACATGAAAGAACATCTTAATAGTCTTGCTGAGCTGCTAAAATCAGTTGCATGATATTGCAGTTTAACAAAAAAAATGCAGAGTCATACGCAGAAACCTCACTGAAGTAAGTATTAGGCTAAAATGTACACAAAGGCCACAGCAGCTACACATGATGCTGTTCATATGCTCATGATAGAAGTCAGTCAAAAACAAGACAATCGATCAACTAGGTAAAACCCGTGTTAACCTTAACGGACTTATCCACATACAAAATGAGCTTGGAAAGATACTGTGGTAATCATTGCTTGAAACTTGTTATGCTGCAAATGACAGTGATTTCCTCAAGTTATTGTATTTGCACATGACACAGACACCATGAACATCCTCAAGTGTGATGCTGTATGATGCATGGTGATGGAGCGATTTTACAGCAGGTTCCCTGAGTAGGTACCTCGCAGAGCCAAGAACCTAACGGTGTCACTGAAGCCTGTGAAGATTAGTGCACAAGAAGCACTAAATGGACAAATAAATAATTGACTCACTGGACTGGCCAGCTGAATCGTTTGATGGCGATGGAAGAAACTCAGGACGCTGACAGTCTTTCCTTATCAGGCAAGATTCAGCCGGGCGTAAACGCTATCACTTTTGGCCGCGTGATTACATGCATATGTATGCACCGTGTAATGATACTGCAGTGTTGTGTTGGCCTTTAAACGGTCAGCATCCTACATAATCTTAAACGAGTGTAAATATTAACAACAGTAGTGTGCAGCGGGAGAAACAAAGTATTAAAGAAATAATTTAGGCTTTTTAAAGCGGCACAGACAGAAAAAAAGAAACTTCCACTTGTGGGGACTTTTTTAATTTGTATTTTTTTATTCTTTTGGGGAACACACCAGTCAAGGTAACGTTCAGCTCCAGGTTTAATCAAAGGCACAAACGACAGTACACTGGGGTTTAAGGTGATATGGCTGTCTTTGGTCACACAGGACACGTTAAACTCTAAACCTCCGCTGAGCCAGTGACAGTGCAATTGGCCCACTTTTTTCTGCTAGTATTTTCCTAAATTCCGGTGGGTACATGGACAGTTCTTGTTATATTCTGATGATTTGATGTTGCTTTTTTCTTTGTTTTGATATTGTGTCTCATGGTTATTCCCACTTCCTTTAGGTTTTATTTAAAACATGTTTTTTTTTTTTTTTTAATGTTGTTTAATTAATGCTGCTTCTTGTCCTTGTTGCTCGCCTAGATTCAGTTTAGTGACTTCCAAACACCTGCACGGTGTTTGTAATTACCTCCCTCAGTATACTGCTTGTGTTCTCTTTTTTTTTTTTTTTCCTGTTTGATAGATGCTCATCATTGTTGCCCCCACCATTGTTGCTACTAATTACTGTTGCTGCTTCTATAAGTTTCCTTACCCGCCCGCCTCTTTGTGTCTACGTGTGGGTCCTCCTACCATTCATGGTCACAGTTACTGGACTGCAGCCTACTGGATTATGGGGACAAGACAATATTTTCCTTCTATGGCACTTCAAGGCTGATGAAACACCAAAAGTCACATCCATATCCATTGATTGTGTCCATTGCAGCTTTAAGTGGTTTCTCTCCAGCAAAATAGAAATAAGAATTGATAAACACTTACACACCTTGAAAAAACCCAATGTTGGAATAAAAGTCAGCAACATAACTATCTGAAAACTATTAAGTGACAAGATGGCATTTTATTCTGCACAAAAACAGAGGCCATTTGTTCATATTATTAGGTAAAGAGCCCATTGTGACGCACCGACCCAATAACGATCTCGTTTCCACAGCATCCATTATGGTCTAGGGACACACTGGATATTGGTAGTTACAGCAATACCAAAAGGCCCACACAGAGCCAGAGGAAGAAGATCTATGAACCTGCTGCCGGTAAATTCCTGTAATCCACCAGTGTTGATTCAGGTTGTACTGTAAATACCTTGCAGATGGTGACCACCATTGACATTTAAGGTTCTTGTTGAATATTGTGAGGGAACACATATGGCACATATGCTGGCTTTTAGGAAGCTTATTGATTGGGGCGACAGACAACTCTCCTGCCGAAGGGTTAACATAAGAAGACTGCCTCCACCCAAATTTTAGGAAGAAATGTCGAACAATTTAGCATATTGTGTAAAAATTCAGGGCTCCTTGTTGACTTGGCCCCACTTTCATCTTAGCTCTCACAGACTGGATCTATTATCTACAGTAATTGAAGAGCATCCTTGAATGTGCTGCTGAATGAGCTTGGTTTTGGATGGTATAGAAGCCACGAGCTCTTCAATGCACTGATGGACTGGGTCAAACACCATGATCTGTATTTATCAGCGGGATGCTGCCCCTGTGCTGTAAATGTGATTTTAAAGCCTCTTTATCCTCTTTTTGAGGATTTGCAGTATAGAGGATCACATGTGAGTCTTCCTGCACTTAAGCTACACTATCAGCAGCTCAGTAGGGTATCCATAACACATACAACCTCCTTTTTTTTTTTTTTTTTTTTTTTTGCATTTATTGAGAAGCTATGCACATTGGATACAGTTCAAATTCATGAAGCAATCTGCTAAGTGCCTTAACGTTACTACTTTAAGCCAATGAAACTATTGTGGAGAAATCAAAGTGCTGAATCCGTCTTTGTGGCCCAAGAAGCCCATTCATACATCACTTGTTCACTCTATAAAAAGGATCTGATAATGAACCTTTGCAGATAACATTATAATGGGGCTCGTAGTGAAGTAAGGAATGTTTTTGACTTTAGATTTAAATACATTTTATTAAAGCAATTTGAGTTTATAAAACAGATGGAGAGGAGAGGGCTGCGTGCTTTTTCACGTGATGGTGGGACGCGTCAGAAAATCTCTCAACAGCATTTATGAAGACAGGCAGTGCCTAATGCTTCCTTTGTGTTTTAAGGCTCATTACAGGATATGCAAAGACTCCTTTTAAATAATTCATGCCCAGATCTCTAAAATCAAGTTCAAATCAATATCCTGCTGAAAGCACTGTAAAATCAAATGGAGACAGAATGCCGGGTTTCACTGCAAGGATGCAGGCTCTCATGGTAATTACACAGCACTTTATGCTAAAGATGTACTAATGAGTGTCCATTTTATTAGACAGTGATTCAATGAGCCACCTGCTCTCTTCATTCACTCAGGAGTTATTGATGTTATAGTATGACCAGCCAAAAAATAAAAAAAAAAAATAAATACAAAGAGCATGGAATAATAATAATAATAAAAAAAAACAACCCATTTGAATTGTAAAGGTTGGATTTGAATTGTTCTGGTGCTAATCTTGAACCTCATTTCATTCCCACAATTTGATGCTGATTAAAAAATAAATAAAATAAGGAAAGAAACCCTTTCCTCGATATGTGAAGATGCATTTCAGCAGAAGATGTAGAAGCCTTATAGAGTACAGCGTTAATTGATCAGGTTTTGCTGTTATTACTCATACGTCTACTCTGCCTCTTAAGCTCCTCAGCAGTGTCATCTTATTGTAGAGATGGCTTTCTAACATGACATTATACAAGCTTACAAAAAGCAAAGGTAATATGTAAGTGAATCTATTTTGGCAGCATGTTCTGTAACCACCCAAACAGACTTCATAGGGAATAAAGAAAGTGGGGAAGCTGGAGGGGGAGGCAGCCAGTGAGGAATCATGGCTTGTCAGAACCGTGTCTGTCTAAGCTTCAGGAATCCAGGAAGCTAATGCTGTTTGATGTATTAACCATGATGGAGGGGGCAGTGTCTGCGTGTTCATGCACAGTCCTGTAAGGATTCGGGTGCATTGTGTCTGTGTATGCGTAGGGGGGGATGCTTGCCTGCGCTTGCCCGTACGATGTGCGTGTGGGCGTGTACAAGTATGTGTGTTCTCATTGACGAGTGCAAGAGGATGGAGAATTGATGTTGTTTGATGTATTAATCATGCATATGTGGGACTGAGAGACTCTGGGATGGGTTGCTTGGGCTCTGATTCTATCTTCAATCAGTGGCTCATTTGGGCCCCTTTGTGTAAATGCTTAACATTGTTTAGCAGAAAATAAGCAGTCTGCTTATTTGTGTGTGGCATTCAAGACAGACAGAAGGGGATAAGGGCTTGAAAGAGTGTTTCTCAGATTTTTCATCTTGTTCGTGCATAAAGCACATCAGAAGCATTGTTTTCTATGAACCGGTTCTTGATATATCAGTCATGCAGCTTCTAGTTGCTCTTCAAACAGCTGCATGTTTGTGGCTGAGTTGATTTCATAGGAAAAATGTATGGCAATGATTTCTAAGCCATTTTGATTTATTAACTTCATGTCCAGCCTTGTGACAGCCCATAGACTCTAGCTGAAAGCATATAAATAACCACAACCATTAAGACAGTCCATTCTAAAACCATACCGTTAATTAGTTGTGTTTATTTTGTGCTTATTCAAGCATCCACATCCATGTTTGAATAAGTGTTCAGTAAGTTATTAAGTCTCAGAGAATTATTTTGCCTTTTTCCAATTCACTTCACCCATCTTGGCTATTGAAATCTTGTCCAAGAGGCACACCTACTGTCTAAAATTTAATCCGTGTTTCCTTTGGATTACAAATGTATTTCATTTGACACTTTAATTCACTGCAGAGCTCCAGTTCTGTTGCCAGGCAACTCTGTTAAGGAGCACACAAAGGATCATTATAGATTTCTTGGGTGCAACTGTTAACTTGTACTTCTTTAAAAAGACACAGTACCATTCTGTGCCCTGATAGGACTTGTTTGTGGCATTCTTCAGTGCGTTTGCTGTACTTCAGGTATGCCATTCAATATACAAGAAAGGAGTCAATTATTTATTCAGCTAAAGTGGCGGCCTTGCTCAAACATTCCAGCCAGTAATTTAGCAACTTTAAGCTTCAGCATCTCTGGAACAGTATAAAAGAATCAAGTTGAGTGCCTCTTCTTATGCATCTATCAGACATATGTTACTAACAGAGGATGACAGCATGGCCCTCAGTATTTAAATGGTTCATGGTGCTTGTTCTCTGATGGCTACGATATGACATGATGAGCCATAAATATGTCAGATATGACTCAAATGAGCTTTGAAAGGATAAAGCAATAGAGTATTCATACTAGAAATGTTGCTTGTAGCCCTGTCTAAACCCCATTGTGCAGCACTCCACAATAATTTCATCAGTAGATTAATGAAACCTGTCTTCAATATCATGTCATATCTGTATCAAGTGTGTCTAAAGTGTTGTCCTGCAGTATTACCAGTGCTCTAGAGCAACTGTGACATATAAATGTGCTTGTCTTTGTTTCCAGTATGAATAAAAAGTTGTTTCTTTATTATAGTTTTTACTGCCACACGCCGTATCTGCAACAATGGAAACTTGGTCTCAGCGATCAGCCCTGCAAGTGTGTGCAGGTTGGAAATGTTGTTTTCTTGAGTTCTAAGAGTTCTAAGAGTTTAAATCCAAAAACAGGGCGAAGGCAGTGGCAGGATGCAAATGGAGACGAGATAGGAGGTAGGCTTTGGAAAAGAGAAGTGCAGCAGGATTACACGTGCAAATGGATGACGAGACAGAGGACAGAAGTTAATACTTGTCTGTGAGTTTGTTTGCAGAATGATTGGGATGCAAGGCGTGGATTACCAAGCCATTTCACAAAAATGTGCCAACCACTTAAAGGCCTCGACACGGAGCAGCTCACTCAAACAGAGTAATCTCATCATCTGATGGGTTTCGATATGTTGTTTTTCTGCCTTGTTTCACTGTGCCGTGGCCTTCTCAATCCCTGGGTCTGCAGAAAGATCAATGTTGAGAACACATTTTGCTTTGGCAGCCACTGGGCGTCCGTAGCCAGAAATGAAAAAGGTCACTATGAATCTAATTAATCATGATTTTTCAGTTCTTTGACAAGATGGCAGCACATGATGGGTCCTCATCCAACAGCATCCAAATAAAATGACTGAGTGAAAATATGAGACGCAGTCTGACACAATCCAGCTCTTTCAAAACATTCCTAGTTGGGCTTCTGGATTTTGGTTTAGTCCTTGAAAAAGTGTGATACATCATGTATTGTTCTACACAGTTGAACTATTTTTTTTGTGAAACCTGGTGAGAACCAGGTCTTTTTTTTTTATTTTTTATTTTTTTTATTCTCTAATTTCTAAAACCTTCGATTTATTCTCTTTATAACAGGGCTGTATATTGGTTTTTTCCAGTCAAATGCTGCAGCAACAGTTATTTTAACTCAATATGTAGTGGCAATAGGTATCAAAAAGATAGAAAATAATCTAAAGCTACATCTTATTCTTTACTTGTCCAGCAGCACGTCTTCCTCTCAACGTCTCTCCTTTAGTATTATCAACTTCTGGCATGTTTTCCAAAGAGAGAGTTGGAGGATGTGTATTTTTGCCCATTTTAATAAAGTCGGAAATAAATGTATAAACAAACCCAATAGACAACCTGCAGTCCAGTTTACTTCAAACGTGTACTTAAAGACTAGGTTCTTGACATAAAGCTTGTGCAATTGAGCTTGCCTTTCCTGCTGACATGAATACACTGACAAAGTGTATACTGGCCCACAGACAGCTATTAAGGTGTGGTGACTGTGCAGCTTCTGCTCTGGGCCTAAATATTGATTGGTTTCTAAGAACTTGAGGTGACTGCTTGCAAGCTTAGACAAACAGAAAATGCTTTGTAAAGTAAGAGTATCGGCTATAATCCATGTCAAAACACCGATGTGATTTTCTATTGAATGTCTTCACTTTTGGAAAAAGTGAACATATGTAGGTCAGTAGCAAACACGCCGAAACTCCAAACGAGCTTCAAATTCATTTTGCTTTGTTTTTCTTCTTAGCACCTCGACTCTCAACTGGAACTTTAGTTTTTGACATTTTGTCCATGTATGAAATACAGATACAGTCGAACATTAGAGGTCTTTCAACCCAAACACACACAACCACTGCAATTTGCAAAGCTGCCAAGGCATCTGCTCAGCTTCATTACAGAGTATGACCAGATGTGATCTGACAAACTTTGGAGCCAAGTTCCGACACTTATGTAAAATTTGTTTTCCCTCGCCTTAGGCGTAGAAAAGTAGAAACTCTACTTTAAAGTTGTAGCTCAAATGCTGGCTCAACGTGTTATAATTAGAAAACTGGCTATTCCAACATTAGATTTTTTTATTCATTTATTGATCTGCTTATTTATTTATTGTTCTAGCTGCCCTGAACCTATAGTGGTATGATTAGGATAAATCACAGATCATGTTCAGTCTTGAAACCACTTATTTTTATTTCCAGAAAAAGCATTAAACAACCAAGTGATGTTCTTGTTTCAGAAGTGCGGAGTCACTCAGTGCAAATATGTGCGTCCCAAAATATCCTGCTGAGGTCAGATGTTGTCAGGTTGAAAGCTGAAACCAAATTTCTGTAGGCATTTAAATCAATGTCTTCACGCTTTTCATGTGTGCTGATGTTAATCCATAGTTATGAAGGTGAGGGATAATTGTGCTCACTACAGACTATGAAGACTGCTCCTGCCGTTTCTGTGGCGCTTCAGTTGTGCAGGAGGCTTTTGTGAGGCCCATGCCAATATAGGGTACAATGTGCTACAGTGTCTACAACTACATAGAACCACAGTCTAGTATGTAGCGCAATGTGACAAAGGATTGTCTTCATTCATCTAAACAGCATAAGTTTTAAAACATTTTTCTCCATCCTAAAGCCTCCTCTGCACACTTACACCTCGCTGGCCTGCTTCCAAGGTACATTGTAGCCACTCTCATTTGCAAGAGTTCACTTCGAAATGCAAGTGTTGTTGTGGTCTCTGAATATTATTTAAGCTGCAAATATAATTTGGCTTCTAAGTCAGAATTAATGTCTGGATCAGCAGATCGACTAAAAAGTCGACAGTGGAAAAATGAACAAATATTAAGTAATGACATTTGATGCAATATATTACATATTAAATCACAGCGTAAAGGAATTAACGTTTTATGCTTGTTTCTTCTCTGCGTTGTGTCGACCAGTTTATTCGGTACTGCCAGTGTCTTGGCCATGGAATATTTTCCTAACCACTTTCATTTAACTGAACTGCATGCAAACCACACTCTAAAAATAACTTTTTTTTTTTTTCCCCTATTAGCTGATCAGTATTAGTAGTCCCCAGAGTTTAAGACAATGAGAATTACAGTCGAACGACATCACCTTCTTAAACCTCAACCAATCAAAATGTTAATCCTGTGCCCTTCTCTATTAAGTTTTACCACGGATTCTTTCTCTGGATTCCCAAAAGCTTATCCCTCACCTCTAAATCTCTTTTGACGCCGAATAATATTATATTCCCATTTCAACATCTCATCAACTTATTTCATTATGTCCTTATGTACATTATAAACCAACTACGGTTATGTGAATATTATGTATGCATATAAATGAAACCCTTGGAGGTTCAAATAAATCCTCTGTTATCGATTGGATCTGACCAAAACTCAAGGATTATTTGTTCAGTTGAGTTAAAGTATGCGGCAAAACACATTCTACTCTGTCTACTAGTCTACCAAACCCCTTCTTCTTTCGGTAAAGTTTTATGTGGCACTCGGGACTGTAGCTGCATTACAGTCCTTGAAAAAGGGTTTCCAAAGTAATCCCTCCATGCGGTTATATCAGTTATTAATGAATGACGGTTCTTGATGCAGCGCTGGTTGAAGGATTGGAGATCACAGCTGTCAAGCTTAGGCATGGGCCCTAAGAGAATATGGAAATGCCTTCCAATCTTTTTTTGAGGAATGTCATCTTTTAATCATTTAAATGATTGTACTTACACTCTTTTTGACAAAATATAGATCTTCTGCCCATCTTTGTTACTTAACCACTTTGATGGATACTGCATTTACCACATCATGAGTGCAATCACCTGTTGATGTCATACAATCTCATTATTTTATTAATATCCTTATTATTATTAATATAAAAGCATGCCAGACTTGTCATTAGTCGGAAAGTCTGCCAATAGGTTACTATGCAATGTATAACTGTAGCAGAAAAGCCTGAACTACCTTCCAGGCAGTCTGCAAGAGCAGTGTCCTGTGGGAGAGCATAAGTCTCTTTTGTGTGGACTTGTGGGCGTAGTAACTTTGAAAATCCCTTTCATGTACAAAAAAGTCGCATAACGCACTCATGGGAAGAGGGAAAAAAGCTCAAAACATAACATGACTTCTCTTAAACAGCGCGGAAGATCTTCACATGTTTAGAGTTCAGCAATTTGCTCTGCATAGACATGGATCCACTACACCCCTTCCTTGTCAGAACAAGCGACTACACCACTAGTGTGGTCTTGGCATGCCCCAAAATTACCAAAAGGGTGCAATCAGGGGGAACAATTTCTTCCCCGCACAAGTTCCCTGTTTGCTAAGAAGAGATCTGCAGGGAAGAAGATTACTTTTAAAACTATGATTTGCTTTTGACATTGTGTGCTCAAAGCATTTTATGTGCTTATAAGACAGTAAAGGAGCATAATTTGGTTCAAACCAGGCCAGTGAAAGTGGAAGGTTTATGTGTGGTAACTGTGGCACTGAGACAAGATCATTGCTGGAGAATGCCTCGCAGCTGACAGCGGTGAACCCACCAGAATCAGTTTTATACACTGACTTGAAATGTGCTCCATTGTGAGAAGTGTTCTTGTAATGGAAAAAAAAAGACATCCATAACTCATTGTGGGACAGCGGGGCTGACGGAGAGCTTTTTGTCGAAGGGTGATGCATTCACCCCAATGCTCGCACATCCTGTAATGTGGAATTGCATGAACGGTCAGATTTGTCATTAGATGTGGCAGCTATATTCACACTCGGTAGGTCCTTCTGCAGTAATACTTGGTTTTACTGTGACAACATTATGGTATTTCAAGGCGAGTGCTCCCATTGAAATGAAATTCTCTCAGTAAGGGGGAAAAAAAAAAAAAAAAAAGAAATACTCCTGAATAGACAGCAGCACAGAACAGTGAAGAATGCAAATCCAGTCTTGCCTATCAAGACCATTAAGGTCTATGTGATTGTTTTTTAATGCATTCAGACCAGCCTTTTCTCTCTCTCCATTTATAGTATGTGAACAAAGGAGGGACTTCTGGTCTTTATTCACCCCTCACCCCCTACCCCTCCCTTGTCTGATCACTTCATCCTCCGCCTAAACCCATGATGACTCCTCTGCACTTTCCCCCTCCCCACCTCACGCTTATGTTCTTCCCTCCCCCTCTGCAGCGTGTCCCCTAGTTTTCTGGTAGCTGTGTCTCTTTGATAATCCAAGACTCTTTGAAGACTCCAATTCCACGCTGCTTGCCTCGGAGCTATTGCACCTACAAAAACAACCGTGTGTGTGTGTGTGTTTGTGTGTGTGTGTGTGTGTGTGTGTGTGTGTGTGTGTGTGTGTGTGTGTGTGTGTGTGTGTGTGCGTAGAAAGAGAAAGAGCTGTAGATGGGATGAGAATGGAGGACGCAATGGTGATATGGGAAATAAAAACAGTTCCATATGCATTTCCTTTGCAACTGCTTCGGTCTTTATGGTTTTATGCTCGCTGCATACACTGAGAGGTGCACTTCTTCATTGTCATATTTGTTGGTGCAGCTCATTTTTTCTCCGTGCCTTCAGAGGCAGCAGCTCATTGATTCCTGCATACACGCCAAAATGCCAGAGCCAAGATGTACTCACAGACGCGGTAACTAAATGGAAACTCTGAGTCCCACATTGGGCTATCAAAGACACGCAGCTTGTCGCTGATGTGTACACATTATGAGAAGGTGAAGTTTGTCCTGTTAGATTCCAACAATGTTTTTCGCTGTTGTCTGACAGTCGCTGCAGATAAGTTACTGGAGAAATTAGTTGGCTCAAAGTAAAAAATGCCACCATGATTCTAATTAATCCAACCTTTTCCTACTTTCTGTTTCTCCCTCTCTCCTCTTACCTTTTGCTAAGTGTGGCTGCTCTCGCCTACTCCAGCGTCGTTTCTCCATTGTCTCAGTCTCAATCTGTTGTGCCTCTTCTTCCATCTCAGTCTGGCCCTCCCTTTTTGTCTCTGTCATCCTGGCTCTCTTTGGCGGAGGATCCTGCCATTGGGATTTAGAAGAAATTGAATTCAATTATGAAGGAATTTCTCTGCAGTACGATTGGCATCATTTCCTCCACACAATAGAACATCATTCTCATATCTCTCAGTGTGAGGGAATGAAAATAGGCCGTGCACCATTCTTTCTCTCATCCTTTTAAATTGAATTTTTCATATCACAGGGGCACTGAGACATCAGCCGTTTCCTTTAACATGGGCCGAAAACCCATTTCATAATATCAGAGAGGCGCAAAACTGTGGTTCAATAAGAGAAGTTGAGCTCCCAGCACCAGAACACATACTATATACCTCAGCTCAGTATTGATAAACACGTCCACATGGGTTACCTGCAGCTTGAAAAGTTGAGGGCATTCCAGAAGAGTGTGCTATTGGCTTCACAACTGGTTCGGAGCATTGTAAAATGAAGTCCAAACCACCTCACACTCCCAACCACTGCATGCATTTGTCTCCGCCTGTCTCTGTCCGAGACATATACGCTACCTCCTGAAGCCCCCACTTTATTAGCTCACTGTTATTAGAAGAAAAGACACTGTTCTGTGATTATCTCTGCACAAGCTGTATTTTCCACCTCGAAATTGCACCCAAGATGCTACTGTGTGGCCATGGTAGCGTTCAGTTTTGGTTTTATCCTCTTCAGCTCAGGCTCTGTGTGCGCTTCGCTGCTACATGTGGAATAGTGAATATTCAGCATATTTCCCCGGCCGCGGTGGCTCGGCTTGAACAACACCTTTGTGTAATAAAAAATTTAACTGAAAACATTTGGCAACACTTTAACTGTGACAAATACATTGTTACTCATTACACATGGAAAACAACAAGAGATTTCACTTATCATACGACGTCGGGATGCAGCTCGCTGTATTCCTGGTCCAGCTTGCCGAGGAGCAGGAAGAATTTTCTCAACATCACACATAGTTGCACATTTAGATATTCCTCTGATTTATTTCCTATCGACTTTACTACTCAACACCAATCCAGCGCATGCCGTTCTGAAGAATATGGATATCTAGTTAGATTAAAAAGGATTATTTGAAAGATTTAATTAAAGATTATTTCAAAAGGATGATGCAATACTTGACTCTCACCCAGATATGTTTTAGCAAGAAATCAGAATAACATAAAAAGGTGTAATCGGGGTATCGTGAATGGGGTAATAACCACTTTTCCTAAAATGCAGAGGTTTGTGCTTCTAAAACAGGATGTGTCCTCAGGCTTCACATCTCAAGTAAAATAAAAATGAATGTGTTGTATTTAAAATTCAGAGCACACTGAGGGTAGTTGTGTTACATTAGTATTGTTTAATATTAACAGCAGAAGCAACAAAAAGAACAGTAACAACAATAATAATTAGCTAGGGCAGGCATCTTAATACAAAAAGGTAGTGTGCTTCCTCTGGGTTTGACTTTGATTTCCAGCTGGCAGTACCTACGGATGCAGAAGAACCTGCATCTAAGTGCCATTCGATAGACGAGCAGCTCTGAATGTGAGGTTCACTGAACCCGCATCAACTAAAGCTGAGTTGTCAGTTCCACATCACTAGTTGTGAATTAGTTCAACCCACTTCCCATTAGTCAACCCAGGGATGAACGCCACCATACATGTTGTCTGTGAAGTGTTGTAAACCACGGTAAGCATGGCCAAAAATACGCACAAAATACACTAAACGAGTCTGAATACATTTGAGATTATTCATTTACTTTTGAAATTCATGTTTATGATGCACCTTTAATGGATGCGCTATTTTATATTAATTTGAACTAAATGCAGTGCGGTGGACTCTATAAGCACATGGCAACAAGTGAAAATGAAGTAAAGAAAAAAAAAGCATGTTTCAAATTTGTAGGAACTGTCTCACAATTAGATGCCCATATAAAGTTCTGATCTGGTTTTTTTTTTTCCATATTTTGGATCAATCGTTACTTTTTTTCAACAACATTTATTTTCAAGCCAATTGGAAGAAGGCAAATGCCTGTAAGACATGTGGGTGACCGGCGTCACCTCCTTCACTCCAGGGGAAGAACTGGATCTCAGCATCAGTAAAGGGTGGGTCATTATGGATGTGGTTCCACCGAGCCAGTGATCTTTCAGGATACTGGTGATGGTACAGGATGCTGGTGTAATGGGCATGTTTTAGGTGAACATGCTGTTGCCTCTAATAAATATTCCCCCTTCAAAAACATCCCCATTTTTGTTGTTGTTTCCTGTATGCAAGACAAACTTTTTGAGAAAAGAAAATAACTTTTAGTGCCAAAAAACTAGTCATCTCTACTAGTTTGTAGAGATGTTAGGGCAGCTCTAATGAAATATTAGATATATTAGGCTATACAGTCCTGTCCAGACTTAATATTTAACCAAAAACTATATTACTCTGGTGTATCCCACTATTATGTGGCCTGTGGTTTTATTTCTTTTGGTCAAAGACGTCTACAATCATCTAGCTTGCTCTTCTATTACAGCCCAATGTGGTGAAAGTACATAAAATACAATCACAAGCTTGATTATCAAAAGTTGAATCGCAGATCAGTCAAAAAACAATTTCAAACGTGGAGGCACCAGCGAGAGACTCAAACATTTTGTCTCTCTCATACAAGTCTGCTGGGACTGGAGTCGAAAGTGACCGAGAGGATGGACGAGTTTCCCGTTTTCATAAGTTCCAGCCGGCCCGTCTACTGGCAATCAGTGAGGCTTGGCTGGAAGACAGGGCACCTGATGGCAGCATGGTCTCTGGTAACTCCAGGGCAATATGAATGGAGGAGAAAGAACTCAGTGCAATGTGAGACACCCCCCCCCCCCCCCCCTCCCAATCAGCAGTTTTAATAGCAATACAGAAACCAAGATGCTCTCCTTGTTTCTAAAGTGTATTGATTTACCACTAAGTGTCTTCTTATTCCTTCATTCAAGCTGCAGGGAAATACATTGAAAAAGAATCAAATTCAATCTTTATGACAGACTGTCCAGACTGTTATTCACAAGTGATTAGATATAAACATCAGCGATGACCCATTTGCGTCTGTTGCTGTGGAAACAGCTGAGATGTGAGCACATTGACAAACTGGTGCTGCATCTTTCCAAAGGAGTCACAAAACGGAAAGCCAAAGGCTGATGAATAATGGAAGTTTCCTCGCACCCGACACACTGGCAGTATCTAGTCTCAGTCCAAAAGTCCTCCATCACACCAGACATCATTAGTGACACAGGTGGTTGATATACTGTATGTGTTATTTCCGGCCTTGCATCTTGCCAACAGGGATAACAGCTCTCTGGATGCAACGTCACTGTCATGTGTCAAACAAAAAGTGATGTGAAGGACAATTTAAAATCCACT
This sequence comes from Xenentodon cancila, assembly GCA_014839995.1. Taxonomy (NCBI): domain Eukaryota; kingdom Metazoa; phylum Chordata; class Actinopteri; order Beloniformes; family Belonidae; genus Xenentodon; species Xenentodon cancila. The sequence continues at coordinate 20,466,204 of CM026213.1, read as the reverse complement.
TTTTAAACCTGATTGAGGTCCCCTCATAAGTTTTTTTCAAATCTCATTTTGTAAGTAAAATATTTGTTTTGCTGTCTCAGCGAGAGGGCATTGCAATATATGCTGCAAGTCTGAAAATAACCTGAAATGCATTTTTACATTTACAACAGCTGTTTTCTTAACTGCAAGGTCAGAAGTTACTTAACACTGATCATCACTTACAGTTATACTCAGTTCTGTTTCACTCTTTGTCAATTTACAATAACTGAAGCTCATTTCAATGCTCTGCCATTGCCATGCATGTCATTTTAATAAACACGGAGTTGTGTGACGCTGACTTGCAAGTTCTTGTTTTGAACTAGTAGTTAAAAAGAACAGTGGTGCATGGGTTTATGAGCTGAGTTAGTTTATCTAACTATCTAGGATTAGCATTACCTAGTCATTATGGAATTATTTTACCTTGGAAAATCAAACCAGCAAAACTGTAACATTAACAGAAATCCAAAACTATCTCACGACGTGAAAAAGAAGTACAGCCTACCAATCAAACTAAACTGATTTTTAGAGAGACACAGCTTTTCAAAGTATATCTACCTATATGTGTTGGGGGGATGTGTAACAAAATGATTGAATGACTTAATCTGGGACCCGCTATTGTTCACTAAAATCTGCAAACTTTTACCATACCTGAATGAAGACATCAGAGTCAAGAGCAAGCTCCAAACGCTGTCAATCACCGTTGAATGTGGTTTAAGATGGCAACCGCAATTCCTGTGATTACTGGCAGAAACATCACAGCCAGGTTTGGAGGGAGCGCTAGCAGCAGCAAGGGAGCTGAAGGATTCAGCGAATTATATTTGTTCAAGTTTTCAAGCCAAATCTACCCTCTTCTCAAGGTTTCCAAGTTACGCTTAAAGAGGCAGGAGCTAAAAGACTTTTTCATATATAGAATACACGGAGGGCTACAAACAGCCAATATAAGAAATTGATTTTTTTTTTTTTAATTTTAAATCATGAAAAAAAACTATACAAGTAGATTCCCAGAATAGTAAGTTTAAGTCAGATAGGAGCATTATATCTTCAGCTTTTCTTGGTGCATTTAAGTACCTCTGCTTGGCTTTAGAAGAACATTTAATCTGCGGAAGTAGTGCTATCAGTCATTTTTAATGTTTAACTTGGCCATCATGTGTTGCTTATGGTAATGAAAATAAGAATGAACAAAACAGCAAGGTAATTTGCACATTCTGTTCCCAACTAGATATCAAAAGGCTCGAAATTAGTCTCGGGTAGAAAATGATGCATTTGGTTTCTTGGTGGGGGGGGCAGGGTTATTACAGGAAAACAGGGTTTAAGGTTGACATTTGACCACTGATGGCGTTAAAATATTTTTTTTGACAATGATAAAATCCCATGGTATCTTTCCATCTGCTTTAGGGGACTGCACTTTTATAAACAAGGTCATTTTAGCCCAATCTGTAAATGGGGTTATGGATTTAGATATAATAATTAAAGTCCCCTCTTCCATTGTCAGACCCAAAGCTTCATAGTCTTGCAACAATGCCCAAACAACCCCAGTCTCACGCATCCAGTCTCCCAGAATCTAATCCGCCTGCTCACCCCCTCCAGTCAAAGCGCCGTCCATGTCTGTCCGACCAACTCACCACTCTTGCTCAGCCTCCTCTTCCATCCTTCCATCCTTCCATCCTTCCATCCTTCCATCCTTCCTCGTGCTGCATATCTACAACCCCCAGGCCCAGCATAGGATTTTCGCTCTGACTAAAAGGAGAATCTATTTGCCATCTCTGCAGCCTTAGCTCGTTATCATATCATGATGACTCTCTCGGGTGATGCCCAAGGAGAAGTTTAAGTAAGAATCCATATTTGGACAACTAAATTCCCTCACGCATTTATATTGCTTCAGAGTCTAGAAGAGGACAAAGCATTTTAAGAATGTATCACAGGCATATGTAATTCATCTGGATCAGTCACTTGAGTAATCTTTAAATTTACTTCTACAAAGCTGTAGAACTTGTTTATAGATAAAATGTGGTCAAGTTTTGTACTGAGAATTCTTATTACTGTGGTCTATTTTTAGTACTTTGCTTTTTTGTTATATATAGCTTGGATCAATTAGTGTAATTCAGGTTTTCCCTGATTTTAAAAGAGTGCTTTCTTCGGTTTGATGCATAGTTAATAAGCACATATTTATAGTCAATAGCTCAACATGTTTAATGTGTTGATCCAATCAAAAAGCATGTTTAATGAGAAGAAAACAAACCAAAATCCCTTACTGCCCTCTTTTCCTCATTTTCGCTCTCGGTATGAAAATAACTATCTAAGAAAAGGGATAAATGTCACAGTTTCAAGTGTTAAATAATCTTGTATGAAAAATAAACTGGAGTTCTACTTAATGTTACAGATAACTGTGGAGTTTATTGTTTTAAACTTTATTATTGGTGCTATTATTTGATTTAGCAATATGGTAGAAAGAAAAAGAAAAACGCATTAGCTATATAATACTCATTATTTGGATAAAATTCCAGGGGATACATCCGTCCAGTCGCAAAAATATGATGGGTTGAGATTACTCGGAAATGAACAGCTTTCTGGAAACGCTACGAATTTCACTGATGGTATAAAGGTGTTGATGGCTCTTACCTAGGCTCTAAAAGCATTTCCTCATGTTTTCTGTTTGCTAGAAAAGTGGTTGAATGGTTTAAAGTGCCGGCCAGTTGCATTGATCGGCGCTGACTAGCATTCAGAGGAGGGGCTGTTCTGCTGTTTCAGTGCTTTCCTGACTTTTACGAGTGGAGCTCATGTGTGATGGGGTGAGGTGAAGAGTGAGCTCGCACGTGCACTACAAGGAGTCATGTTTCTATTGTGGAAGGGTGCAAGTAGCCATTAGTAAACTGATCTTTGGATGGGGAAATTTAATGGTTTCCTAAATGTATTTACAACATTCAATTTGATAAAGGGTGTGATCTCTAATGATTCATTACGGGCTGCTCTGTTCCACTTCTGGCAATCAGATTCAGGATTTTATCAGCATTTTCATTCATTCATTCAACTTTTTTTTTTGTTGTTATTCTTTGAACAAATCTCATCAGCATAAAACAGTAAAAGCAGATCTAACCCTTAAAAAAGTAACGCCTGTTCCAAACAATCTCTTCAGCGCTCAGTTTTGTCTTTTTGTGAGTCTTATTTAGACCCTCTTGGGAATCCGTTTTAATCAAATTGAGAAAATATTGTCTTGCTTTCCACTGGGTTACACATCAAAAGCCAGGGAAAGAAATATATTAAAATATGGAGATAGAAAGGAGCTCACTGGGGCTACTGATTATGGCACCAATCTTTGTTATCAGAATTTATTTGGTGGTGACAGATTTAGAAAATGAAACTTTTGTCTGACTAATAATGATAATAACACCAATAATAATGGTTCACACTCCCAATTTCTGTGAAACCAAGCAATACTTATTTTATTATGTTTGCATCCACATTCATACATTTTGTTTCCATACCAGACAATGTATTTATATACATGTTGTCTGTGCAAGATCTGTTTCTGTTCAGTTGCCAAATCATTGAGATGGCAGATAACAATGAATGACATGCTGACATATCACATTTCTATTCACATACTGCACATCTGAACTTCTTGATAAGATAAAATGAAAATACAATAAGTCTGTGTAAATTAAATGCACATTTAATGATGCTTCTCACAGGACCCATGCTATTTTATTGTTTTATTTTCAATTATGTGGAGTTTAACACCCGTGGACAATATAAACAAGGCAAAATTCTTGGAAAAAAATAATTTATTGGTATGTTCTTGGATATGCAGCGTTGTAGTATTTTTTATAAACCCCATTGAAATGATATGACTCATTCATATAAGCAGCGGTGTATCGAAGTGCATGTTTAAACTTTGTTTTGCAGTATAGATTGTATTGTTCTTTTGTTATAATTGTATATGACAAAAGAATATATCATGATACATTTTTAAATTTAAAAAAATACTAACTGTTTACGCTTTGAAAATACGCTGAATGCTTTCCCAAGGACATTTCTTTAAGTAGACGATGCTCCAGAGCTTGGCAGCACAGTGGCTTTGTCAGCTTTCAAGTAAAGAAAAGACCCAGATGCAGGAAGTCAGGAGGCAGGAGTGGTAACGATGTCCTTTATTTAAACCAAAACCGCTGTCACAGCGGGATGATCCAAAACCCAAAAACAAGCTCAAACAAAACTGACAAGGGCACAAGGAAACAATCCGGGAACACAGAAAGTACAGGAAATACATGACCAGGCAGCAAAACAGGCTGACTGACAGGGAAAAGACGAGAGACAAGACAAAAATCACTGAGATGAGACACGAGTCTGAATAATCAGGAAGGATGAGAGCAAAGGAAGCCAAACCTGAACTTAACGCGAAGAGAATCGACTTTCAAACTAAACCAGGAAGTAACGCAAGCATAAAACAGGAGAACGACGCTCAAAAGAGACAAGAATTTAAGAGGATGATTGGATTTCTGGCCTTGTATGTTCATTTTCTTGCCATCTGTCTGGGCAAGTTATGATCGCTGATTCAGAGGCTGCATGCATTACATAACAGACATCTCAATAAGTATTATCAGATTTTTAAACTGCAAAACACGTATCACAGAAGTATTTTAAACAAAATATCACAGTTTCTTTTCAATCTCAAATTGAAATACAAATATTAAATTACAAAATGTTGTACATGAAGAATACATATTTCAAACCGATGTGTCAAAAATACAATCTATCCTGACTTGTAGTTTTGCACTTTGTGTATATATTGTAAAATGTGTGTAATTTTTAGAATAATGCTTATAATGACAACAATACCCCTAAAGAACATTCAGCGTTTTTCATAGTTTATGCAGTTTACTAGCTTTATAGAGCCAGCAGTATCCAGAGAGTAATCCTAAATTGGTGTGTATTGAGCTGTAACATTTACCTTTGGGGGGACCACTAAACACACAGAAAATGTAATTGAAAAATGTGGTTGGGAAACTTGTTTTTTGATCTTGAAGAAACCCATTTGTCGTCTGTTTTTTTTTCAGCATCCCCATCGTCGAGTGACCTTTTCCTCCACCAACCCCGTGCAGGACCTGCAGGATGCTTCTCAGCACAGCTATTATGACAGCGGCTTGGAGGAATCGGAGACCCCCAGCAGTAAGTCATCATCCGGTCCTCGCATTGGACCCCTGACCCTGCCCGAGGACCACTATGAGAGAACCACTCCAGATGGCAGCATCGGGGAAACTGAACACCCAGAAAATGGTACGGTGACAATTCCTCTCCATTCTGGCCTATTCTTTATGAATATGTATGTAAATGTAAGAGGCTCTAATTGGCCCTTGTTGTGCGTGTGAGGTCGTGTCGCTGATGGAAGCATTCGTGGGAGAGCCGACCATTTCTGAGTAGAGACTCTGGTGCATCTGTGACGTTCGTTCGCCATGTTTGTCGATGTCTGAGTGAAATGTTATTGGTTTTCAAGCAGCTCTGTACTTGTGTGAGTGTGCTTATGTGTGTGGTATCAGGGCCGGAGTAAGCAGTGCCTCCAGCCCCCTCATCAGCAAGTCCTCTGTCAGACTTCCTTAATGACCCTCTCTCACAAGTGTGCTAATTAAAAAGCCCAACTAATGGAGCATTTGCCCTCTAAATAAATCTGAACCTTGACATCTGTGCAGACAACACCGTGTTGGCTCTAAGCATTTCCTTATAGCTGGACACAAGCTACACAGCATCTTATGTCTGCAGGTGCCATCATTTCTAAGCACCGTTATCCATCCAAAGGCTGATGGTCTCAGCAGAGGCCCATTTTTAGAAAAAAAAAAAAAAAAAAGGCATATCCAAGGCTCCCATTCAATGAACTGTTTATCATAATAGAAATTGTGCTGCTTCAACACAGGAACATGAGCTATTACCTGTTTTGTAACAGGCTCCAGAGAAGTGAGTCACATGGTGCACTTCCAGTTATCATAGTGTTTCACATCGCACTACTTTCTGGACGAAACATTTCGCTGCTCACGAAGAGCGTCTCATCCTTCTCATTATATTTGTTTCTCATTAGTCCGTTGCATTAATGTGACATTATCTCTACAGCATACAGGGCTTGGCTTTTTATGCGGAAGGTGTGGATTTGAGGGATAAGGCACGCACAATATCATATCAGCAGGAAATCAGCAGAGCTGCTGGTCAACGATGACACTAATGTTGTCACGCCGTGAGCGAAAAAAAGATACAAAGGTATCGACTATCAAAGAGATTTTACTGCACATCAAGAGTGCAAAGAGATCTCTGGCTTTTATTTCTTTATTTATTTGAAGAGAGGAACAATAGAGACCTATTTTAGAATCAAAGGCCAACATGTGTCACAGTCGTACCAGCAGATGACAACCTTTTATTGTTTGTGCATCATCTTGCTAGTTGATAGTGGTGTTGGGTCTCATTAGTCAGTTTTTTCATCTCTATTGCAAATGTTTGTTTGTGTCAATTAGTGACTCCACACTTGAAGAATAGAGTTGATTGTGAGTGCACAGGAGAGGATAAGTCTAGCTAATACTGCCTTTCCCCCAGGCCCTGTTGAGGTCAGAAATTGCTTTGCATTCTCTTAAATGGATAAAAAGGTAAATGGTGTACAATTACAAAGCTCCTTTTAACCTCATCTGGGCTCTGCAAAGCGCTTTGAAAGGTGTTACTCATTCACCCGTTCGCACAAACACTCATGGCTCTTCTGATTCTCAACACTGTACATGAACTCTGCATACAGTCTGCAGTGCTTTGAAGTGTGTTGGTTCAGTGTCTCACACAAAGACAATTCGGGATGCAGAGGACTGAACTGCTGACCTTCCAGGTGGAGGGCGACCACTAATCGCTGAGCCACAGCTGACAGATTTAGTCATTCCATATTCAGGATGGTTATCCACCCAGGAGCCTGTAACTGACCATTTCCATTATCTCCCCGCACTTACAACGTGAAATACATACATTTTCCTCCTCTTTAGTTTCTGTTGTGGCTTTTTATTGTGTTATTTCTGTCTGCAGAGAACTGTTTGTTGGGGGATAGGGTGCTCTTTGTTGTCAGCAGCAGGAGTGCAACATTGTGAGTGGAGATGGAGCAGTTAAAGGATCAAAAGGTGGCACAAGATGGGGGAGATGTGAGACTGTGACAGGGAGCGGGAACTAAGAGCCTCTGACAAAAGCAGCAAAGCCCACAGGATGAGAACACAGGACAGGGAGATGCAAAGATGAACTGCTAACCAAGGATAGACCTAATTAAAATGTGATTCCCACTTCAGGGAGATAACAGAGAGCCCCCATAAAATGAAAGATTAGACAGAAAAATCAAATGAGACAGAGGAATTCCTCCCCAGCTCCCCTTGAATAGTGACATAAAGACTTTTTTAAGCATCTGAGTGGTGGAGTGACAGGTTGTACTGGTGCACTGCTTTATTCATTGCAGTAAAGATGACTGACAGGCAAAAAATGGGGAGGAGAGCGTGATGCATGATGTGTCACTCTATTTAAGTTGGATTAAAAGCAAAATGTGAGCCCCACACTGTCAACGTTTGCATCACCTGGCCCTGGAAATATCGTCATGGATGTGTGTTTTGTCATCCAAGTGGAGTTTTGACACCAGCGAATCTACATTTGGAGGCTTTGGCTTCCTGTAGAATGTGATGTACTATAGCTCTGAATCTATTTTAGTTTGGCTGTTTAACAAAATAATATTGGTTGGAGGCCCTTCAGATATTAAACTGGTATTACATCAGCTTCATGGCCTCAGTTGTTGAAGCCAAGTCTATCCATGGCACATATCTATTATAAATTCAGCTTTTTGTGGTAATTACCGGCGTACATGATTAGTTTATTTTTACCTTGTGCTGATTTTCAATGTCCTACGTTTGCTTTCATTTGAAGACTGTTGCCGATTGTAATATGACCTTGGTTTCTTGGACCGGGTAGCGTAAAAAGACTGTGTGTCAGTGTGTGTGTGTGTGTGTGTGTGTGTGTGTGTGTGTGTGTGTGTGTGTGTGTGTGTGTGTGTGTGTGTGTGTGTGTGTGTGGTCTACAACCATCCCTCAGCTTCACTGACATCAACATCAACATATTCTGTTATGGTTCTTGGCTTTGGAAGTGAGAGTAAACTCAAACTACAATCATAAAATTTGTGATAAATAACGCGTGCGCTGCCTGATCTGCAGCAATTAATTTCTGGAGTTGCTTTTTTTTTCCTGCGCCTGAGTAGCTACTCCCTCCTCCCACTTTTCCTAATTCTTCTCTTCAGGCTGATAGAGAGCACTCTCTCTCAGTTCCCTCATGTTTGTTTTCAAGCAGGGAGCACGAGGAACTGTGTGACCATTGGATGCATCGCTCTGCATGCCTCCCGCATACATGCAAGCATGTGTTTGTTTGCCGTGGAGGTTGTTGCATCACGACCCAAATCGCTAAATCATTTTGATTACAGTGCTATTTTACTTTAATCGACTCTCATCATAATCACTGAGCTCTGTAATTCCCTTTAAATTGATTGCTTTACACGGCATGAAAAGTGCTTATCTTATATGTCTGGTTGCTGTCAAGACGCATGATTTGTCATGCACAGTGAAATCAAAGGAAGACCAGCATGTTCCCTCTGTCCTTCAACTGTATTTCAGACGTTTTCCTGTCACATTTTGTTTCCTAGTGATGTCAGTTTACAGTATTTGTTCATCTTTTGGTAGTTTTTATATCTACTTAACATGATTTTAAGACATATGAAATGAAATCGGTATTTGAAAGTAGCAGTTACACAAGTTGATCAGGGAGCTTCAGTTATATTTAATGTCACATAGTTTTCCTAGCACTTCAATTTGCATCTATAATGTGTCATAGAGGAATTATGCATCATAAAGAATACAAAGTGTGGTACTTTTTTTTTCCCCAATTCCTTTTATGATCATTGCTGTTAGCCCAAGCCTGTAAGGGAATCTTGAGCTCCGGCACACACTTGAAGTCACAAAATGCACAACATCACCCCAGAACTGGAGTCATGAAGGACCCATGGATGTCTCCTCTCTCTTCTTGCACACAGCAATCCCATTGATCCAATCTCAACAATAATTGCTCTTCCAAGGATTAGTAGTTAGTCATTTTGGCCGTGGTATGAGGGCTGGACTGCAGGATTTAGGCGGACCGAAAGTCAGGTGCGAGCATGTACAGACATTCCCACACTCAAAGTCGCTCGGCCACAGATGGAAGAATTTTGATGTGGCCACTTGCCCAGCATGAGGTCTCTCTGTGTCTTCCTCTGTGCGGACTTGGTGCCATATGCGCTATTGAGAAGGGTGAGATAAAATGGAATAAATGGCATTTGCATGATAATGAGATTCTTTAGTAATGCCGTCTGATTTCCCCGTCTTAGATCTTGCAGATGACGCTTGTAGCGTCATTTATTTGTTCCCTTTAAACTCTCGTCAGTGGTTTTCCTCATCTTTCAGTTCTTGCTATATCAGCATCAGACTGAGGACTGCTAATTTTTCATTTATTAAAACAATCCTGTGAACATCTGGTTTGCACGTACGAACCAGGAGGAATCATTTGAACAAATAATGAGTCAGGAAAGACCGAGCATAGATTGAGAGGAAGAATGTCATCCTAATGGGTGTTGTTTGTCCCAGAGTGCCAGCTTGGGCCCCTGCCTGGATGCCTGTACAGCATGTTCGTGCAAGGTTGTGGGTTTCCTCAAACAGATGTCACTGTTGCCTGCCTGTTTGCACTACGGAGTGGAATAGTTGAATCGCGCCCGAACCAACATCGTGGCCAAAGCCAGGCGCTGCTGGAGCTGCCACCACCCAGAGAAGAGACAGGTCATGAGACTGGCGGTTTGTGGCGGTGTCTGTAGGAAAAGGTCCACACAAGGGGCCCCCTGAGGCAAGTTGTCATGAGTAATGCGCCTGTAATCCAGCGCTCATTCTAGCACGCCCATTATGCTCTGCTTACATTAGCTGCTGCGGTTTTTTACTAACTGATTGTTTGTTAGTTTTGTTTTGGTGCAAATAGGTCAGTGGAGGAGCCTATCTGGAGCAGAATTAAATTCTCTAACCTGGATAAAGCCTTCACACCATGGGCAGTGGTTAAATATAGCTCTTTTACAGATCACTTTATGGGACAGTGGTGCTGAATCCAGTGGCAATGATGATGTGTCAACATGGCATCATTTTGAATGTGTCTGCATTTCCCTCTGCCCAATTTGAAATGGAAAATGTGCTTTCGCTTGCGTGATCACCAACAATGAGAGCAAAGCGTTCCCTCCAAACTTCAACCACACACTCTACAGTATTTGTCAAATAACAACAGACAGGCCAGACCTTTGGAACAGCCTCTTTTGACATGTTATCACATCTCAGGCCATTAAGTAAAGCAAAAGTATGGAATTGGCTTATTGTCTTTCAGAGCAAACTGAATTATTTTGTGGCAGAGACTGCAGCCACATGTGAAATCGAAATGTAACCACAGCTGAAGTCCCATTATCCCAATAAATCTAACCCTTGCATTTCATACCTTCTTTTTACACATAAAAGTGATTTCTGTGCTGTTTCATCACTGCGTCCAGCTGACTAAAAGGAAGTTTTTATCTGAACTTGAAATTTATTTTCGGCTTTGTTGCGGCCTCATTAGCTTTCAGAGCAGTGCTTGAACGACTTTATCTCTATTAATGTTTTCAAGTATAATTCATATGCTTGGCGACTTTTTTGAAATCGTTATCTTCTGTGATATGACTTCTTAGAAAAAGAGATCTTGTTTTGGTGATTTAAAAAAAGAAGAAATTTAGGAGTTAAAAAAAAAAAGAAGAAAAGGAGATGAAGAACATTTCCTTGTGACTCATTCTTTAATACTGAAATTTCAATCAAGATCTTCAAAAGCCCCTCGTGTCTTATTCAGCTGCACAAAACAGGGATGAAAACCCAGATAAGTGTCCAGAATTACAGACATAAAGAAAAGTGCATGCATATGATCTGGCATACGATTCCGCAAATAGTGCTTTTAACGTCACGAGACCACAGAACATGCCTGGTTTTAGCACTAAGCTTTTAAAATGAATGAGTCAGTCAGTGTGCCTAAGCCAGTATCCCTAAGCTTTAGATGTGCTCATGTATTACTCTAACAAAAGTGGATGGCTCTCTGTACTTAGGCAAAAATTGGATAGTACGCTGTCTGCTCTTGCCATGCCAGTGAGAGCTGGCAGCACGTTGCTGAAGCAGCAGGTTCGGAGGTGGTAATGTGTGTGTGTAAATTTGGACCCGAACGTACAACTTTATAAAGACATGTTGAGTAAAAATTCTTTATCAGCCTGTCACCCACAGGAGATGCCTCTTTTAGCTGAGTGTGTACAGGAAGGTCCAGGGGATCTTGAGTTGAAACTTTAAGGATAATTACAGAGGCAGAAATAGAAAGAGGAGGTAGAGCTCTGTTGCTCTCAGTGGGTCTTACCCGGTCTCACCCCAGATGTGATTCGTGGAGCAGGTAGGGCTTTGTGCGGTAGGGGAGGGGCTCCTGGCTGGGGGCCAGTTCTACTTCAACCTCAGATGGCTGGGTGGCTCGAGCCAGCGTCAGATGAAGGCCCTGGGGGTCATCTCTCCATCATAGTGTGAGCTGCAGAACCTCCCTCTAACTAGTGTTCTGCCCTTCAATGATGGATGGCACTTGAGGGACTGGAATTGTACTGTACGGGTCTGACATGCATTTCCTTATTTCCAGTGAGTCTCGCAGGAATGGAACCGCTCCGGCTTTAAGGCTTTCTCACAGATATCTCAGAAGTCCCTGCAGTCCAGGGGCCTTACAAACTCAGTGAGGACTAAATCCAGCGAAACTGAAAATGTCCTCTTAAAAATAAAATGGAAAGTAGCAGTATTTTGTTTTTCATTTCTCTTTTTTTCTCCCTTGTGAAAGAATCAATTCTCAATTTGCAGTTTTGAGTTAACATGACATATCATGTAGTCGATAGTCTGCATGCCTAAAGCTAAATAAAAAAAGACTTAAACTAGTCTTGTTTTTTCCTCCATGGCCAAGCATATCAAAATATTATACTTTTAAGGTGGCATACCTGGCATATTACCGTTCTTCTGCAAAGAAGTAAAAGTATTATTTTACAAAAGCTTAACATCATTTTTGACGGATTGAATGCTTCAGCAAGTCAATACATTTATGAGGAGCCTTCATAAATTGAAAGCTTATTGTATGTGAGTTATGCCCAAAGAGTTCTTGTTCTCAAGTCATGAGTAATTCTGACAGAATACTGTATGACAATGCAGCTTGGTCCCAGCATGCATTTCTGCAGGTCTCGGGTCTACATAGGCAGTGCATTTGAATTCATTGGGAAATTTCGGCTGATTTTTGTGCAGTTTTAAACTGCAGATACATGTTTTGTACTGAAATATATTTTAATCCATCAGATTTCCCTTTTTTGTTGAATATATGACGTGCTCTTCTATCTTTTTTCCTGTGGGTGACTCCCTTTCAGATGGCCATGTCATGTGCAAGGCCCCAACACTTGTCACTTATCTTGATGAGCTGTCGACTGAAACAGTGTCTAGCCTGAAGATGGGGTACCCATCAAACATATAGCCACCGCAGGCACGGAAAAAAACAGATGGTGAGAGAAACCGTTTGAATAAAAAAGTAAAAAGATAAATAAATAAGTAAACAACACAAATTTGTACTCCTGTTTTGCGTCTGCTTCCCACCCTGTTATTGCTTTGTTTTAGCCTCCTTACGTTTGAGTCCTCCAGTCCAGCTCGCAGCAACTGCCGTAATTCTGTAGTAGAGCCAAATGCAATGATTAAAAGGTAACATTGTTAAGATATAACATTTCAAAGTCATAATTTTTCAAACGGGGATCCAGACTTCCAGACTGACCCAGACAGCTGTTGTGTGCTTGACCCAATTTTCATAAAAGTGCATTAAATTTTAATTTCATCATCGCATAATGCGGTTTTTGTTCTTCCCCATGTATGACATTTTGATGAAATATTTACATTGCCGTTTTAATGCTCCTATCATACACAGGACAGCATTAAAGTGCAGGTTTGGTCTCCACTTGGTCAGATATGTCCAAGACTTCCTCTTGTTCCTATTCCCACCTTTCCCACAGACTTTCTTCCGCATCAGAGCAAATGTTGTTTTATTGGTGTTTATTGTGCCGAATGACTAACTTTCCATTGGATCACTTTTGACAACATCAGAGAACATAAATGTTGACCATTCTTCACCAAATGCTCGCAGCTGACTGCAACAGATCGGTTAGGACAACTAGTTTCCTGTTAAAATAAGACACTCCACCATGTTTTTGATCCCATCTGCTATTTTCTCCTTCCCCTAATCAAAGCTGCCTGGCAGAGGACATGGCGAGCGGAGCAGCATAGGGAGATTGCTGCTGCTCTGTTCTTGTTGCCTCCCTGCGACACAAAAGGCAATTTTCATATTCCATAATGACATAAATTTGAATCGTCCCGCTCCAAACCCATGGCTCTATTGTTCAGAGTATTGTGAGAAGGGGAGCTTTCCATCTGACTGCATTAGTGCGCTGACTTTCCCGGAGAATTGTCAGTCATGCAGCAACTCTCTATCAGCAGTAAATGGTCAAATAAAGCTTTGCCTCTCCAGGGTGGTTATTTAGCCGCTGCAAGGGCTGCTTACACGACTTTCCAGATCGGATTTTGTGAGATTACGTTGATATTTGTCCATACTGGCCGTGGAAATGATCTACCTCCTGTGCTTGTATTATCTAAATCTGTTTGTGTATTAATTTTACCACTCTTATCTTCTTGTGTCACTTGTGCTGATGCATGCATTTTGCCTGCAATACATCCCGGACATCCACGGGACGCTGATATAAATCTGCGCTCGACCACTTGCTTGGTGGTTGAAGGATATGATATATGACCAAATGATAAAAGCTGTCATGGAACAACCGTGGCCATAGGCGAGCTTGTGTAGCCCACAAAACATGGGAAAATATGTCGCAACACAGCAGACCGACTCTGTCTATGTTCTTTTCAGAATCCTGTGCAGGTTTAAGCTAATTAGATGCGAATGTTAGTTCTCCCAAGTCAACCATGTTTCACATAGCAGGCTGTGGAGATCAAAGGCAGAATTAGCAGCGAGATAACGTTTCAATCGAAAGGGGAGGAAGAGCAGCAAACAGATCGTGGAAGACATCCTTTTAACATGTCAATAAGATCAGTCGGTTAAAGATGGTGAGCATGAAACCCATTTATTGGAATAAGCTCTTGGGGAAAATCCAAACAAGAATATCATTTTTTTTTTGATAGGTTAAGATGGTGATCATGTTTAAGGAGCATTTTGATGTTATTTTTTTTTTAATGGTAAAAATAATCAGTCAGTGTACATTTTTTTAACCCTTAACATCCATTCAATATATCTCATGTGCTTTTTGATAAAAGCCCAAACCTAGAACAATTCTCTTTAAAGGAAATTAGAACAAACATTAACAGACTGAAGACTGAGTGCTTAGGGTTTTTTTTTTCAGCTTTTGCAAAAATCAAACCTCTTGTACCTGCTGCACAAGGCCACCGAGAGCTGCCATCGTGTGGAAGGGTTACAGAAAGGGTCTAAAGCAGACAGACAGCTTCAAAGGCACGAAGACAGTCACACATGAAGAAGAAGAAACCGTTGGGTGTTACAAAAGAACAGACAAGTGTCTCTTCAAGTAAATGTCAGACAACAATCACGCAATGAGTTGGGTGATAAAATGCTCTCCTTATTTATCAGAGCAAGATTTTACATCACATCTGTCATGAAATTCTCAACAAAAAAAAAAGTATTTTTGGATTTAATTTTCCTCATCGCCATCTCTGCTTCCACTGTGAGCGCTGCCCCGCATTTATTAAGCTTTGCTCTTGCATGTTTTCTATGAACTAATCTGCAGAAGAACCAGACTTCTGCTGGTCACTGATACTGACATCCGCGTTCTGCAGCACAGACGAAAGCAGAGTACTTCAAGCAGTCCTGCTGTAGGAAAAAGTACTTCAAACATGTTGTTTTAGGCCAAAATATGCTTTATTTTCTTTCTCACCTAAGTACAAAAATTGAAATGGTAATAAAGGGTGGTAAATGTATAAATAAACAAAATGCAAGCCATGTATCCAGTTACAATCCTAAAGAACTGAGCTTAAGTTTATATGTCCTTGAGCATTCCTAATTAGATTACCCACAAAACTGGATGGGAAATAAAGGTTTCCTATTTCAGGAATGAGACAGGAAGATGCAAATGGGCCTAAATGTAATTGCAAAGGCAAATGTAAGTGTATGTGTGTATTTACGCAGTATTTATTTGAAAAAAGAGGAATAAAATCAGTCATCAAGCTAAATAAACTTTCACTGTACTAAATTCTGCACATTGTCGTGATAAGTGACTGGATTTGCCACAATATTCCCTCCGTTTTGAATTGCGCCCTTCATCGATTGCAGCACTGCCCCCCAAGAAAAATTAAAATGAACTCTATTAATAAAATACCTTTATTAGCCTCGGGAATAAATGCAAATTGGTGAGTTTAGACTAATTCAGTGATGGCTAACTAATGCCATTCCGGTTCAACATCCACCCTCCACCCCACCCAAGGTGATCCAGTGCAAACACGCATTACAACAATAAATTCTGAATTTCATGTCACTAAAAGCTGTGATTTTATTTTCTAAACACCATGTTGAAACCTCGTAGTGTGTCAGTACGAGTTAAAAAACAAATCATTTTTATTTTGAGATGATGAATAATTATAATGTACTGTGATATTCATATCACTGAAACTTTTATGTTTATAGGCCTATATATTTTCTTTTTTTTGCAGGAGCATTAAATCAATATTTTGTTGTGAAGCTTCTGAATGCAATTTCCCGTCAGTAATTGGCCAGCAAGCCTAACATATAGCTGTAGTGAGAGGCATGAAGTTGGTTTCCACCCATGCATTTCACAAACACCTCTGTGCACCAGCAGCGAAACGATTATCTTACCCACAAAAGGAAATATATCATCATTTAGCACACTTTCCTCACAGCTCTACACCGATGTTTTGAATTGCTTTTATCTGAAGATGCCTTGTGCATGTGTCACAGTTTGACAAAGCCTTAGTGTTGGTTGACATATCACACCGCATATCAGCTTCTCAATTGGAGGAGCTGGTGCATAGCGTGATCTGTCAGCAGGTGCTAAGGCTTTGTCAAATGCAGTGATACAAAAGGCAGTCTTCAAATAAAGGAGTTCTAATACAAAATGGTGGATGGTGAAAGATCTGACAGGAGGTGCACTAGCACCCACTGAAGCAGCTCCAGCATCTTTTTCCTGATGTGCCTCTGGTCGACATGTCCACTCATCAGACTTTGTCAGCAAGAGGCTCACCGGCTCACAAAGCCGGGAATTCAGGTCTCACCGAGTCTGTGGGGGAAACCCTGACACTTGTGCTACAAACCAATCCTTATCCTGCCATCGCCTTCTGGACAGTTTGATTGAGGATTGATTAACCTGTGTCCAACATAACATTTAACCTTCTCCATCTCCAAAGACTGAATTCTATTTACGGCTTTTATGTAGCGAGACTCTAAGCTTTGTTTTTTTCCTATTTTTATAGGAAATAAAATACATAAGACAGGCGTGCCTCTCGAGCGCTGTTCATCAAAAGGACGGGCTTTAGAACGAATATATACCAATTATCGACAGAACAACACCAGAGCATAGGCATTCTTTATAGCGCTTTTGTTCACACATCATTTCCTGTTAAGTTGAGGTGAGGAAGTTTCTTACACGTTCTAATTTTGCTGGCAAGATGTTAAAGTGCACAGTGAGATGTTAAAGTGCATGTCCGAGGCAACAAACACCCCCGTGGTTCTTCTGGCCTCCATCACAACGAACAAGGAAAATGTGCTTGTCAACACTACCCTTGTGCACATGTAGCAAGCTTCCTTCTGTTAAAAAAAAAAAAAAACGGACAAAACTAAAAAAACACACAAAAAAAAACAAAAAAAACAGCATGGTAGTTTCTGCTTACTGTGCTTACTGAAAGCAGTTGAATAGCGAGACTTGACATGCCTCAGATAAATAATTAGAAAACCCTGATTTCTTGTTGCCGTTCTTCACAGAGGACGGCAACCACAGAATACATTCACACCCAGTTATTATACTGATTGTCACCACAGACACTGCTGTCTGCTCAGATAGGGATATTTTGTCTTGTGCCTTTTGTTCTTTGGAACGTCTCTAGTCGTTCACAGCGCAGACTGTTTGCAGGCAGCACATAAAGACTATTTATGTCCATTCCGCTCCCCAGAACGTCAAAAGCCGTTCCTCCCCCTGTTATTCCTCTGCGAGCTGCAGGTCCCTCATATTTGTTCGCCATCGATCATATTGGTGTGGTGCACACGCCGGAAAGCAGCCGGTGGGGAGAGGCAGCATTTGCAATCAAACAGAGAGGAGCAGTGTGAAATCTCAGGAAGAGGCAGCTTCCCCCATGCCCGTGGGCAGGGGATCAGACGATGAGGAAGCCTGCCTCAGACATTCAACACCTCCCACTGGCACCCTGATGCAAGCAGCATGCAAACCCACCCCTCACATGTATCTGTCAGCCGGCGGGTTAAGCTCTGTGTGTACCCCCACTCTGCCACCGCACCGTGGAGTGCATGTTATGCTGCTGCGAGTTGCTGATTCGGTGCTCAAGGTGGGAGACGGTAGAAGTCACTGTTTTCTTTTTAATGATGTTGCTTTAAGCAAGCAGATAGTTCTGACCCCAATAAGAGGGAAAAGGTCCAGGTGCAATTTATCTCCAAGTCTACAGGAAAAGAATTCGGCTGTGCAAAGAGGAAGAAATGTCATTGAGTCACTGCTTTTCAGAATCAAATCACAGGCTCTCAAAGTCCAGTCAGCCTCTTTCAGTCACCGGCATAATAGTGTTGTCGTTGGTCCATCTGTTTTTTTACTGTCCACACTGGCTCTCCATCCATGACATGGAAGATTATAAAGTTTAAATGTTTTTTTTTTCCAAAGTGTGAGCACATTTATTTCAGGTATACGTACAGCAGGTTTACAGGGTTGAGTGGGTGAGAAAATACCAATTTTCCCACAGCGCCTTTGGCTGGTCCTTTAACCCGACAATGACTTATTTGCTTCATAACATCCACCAAATATTCAAACAATGATCATTTCAGCTTATTGTGGGAGTATGTTTTTATTTGCAGAGCAGACAGGATTTTGCTGCGCACTAAGTGGACTCCACTACAGATGGGTAATGGCCACAGCAAAAGGCAGACACAAAAGTATAATTACCAGTATTGATCTTTTTTTTTTTCTTTCTTTTGTATGTGGAAATGGATTTGAGTGTGGCAGAAAGGTCTCTGCAAGCAAATTTAAGAAGTTGTGCTTTTATGAAAGATACATCCTATCATAACAGGCTGTCAAAACACCACAATAACCAGTTCCTCATTATTACATGTTGAAAAACTGCTCCGAGCTGATGTGCAAATGGAAATAACACACGCTGAAGGATGTTAATGGCTGCATTGTAGCAACACGGCGGGCTGCAGCTCACTATAGACTTCTCATCTGTTAAACTGTCTTTTAAGAACATTTTTTTTTTTTTGTCAAAGCCACCATTTTTTTTAATACAATGAAAGGGAATGTGGTTGACACTAACAGACAGGGTAATGGCCTGCTAAAATCTCTGGTGTGAGAGCATCGATATTCTCACTTGATGATGTGCGATTTGTGCTTTGGCACCAATGGAAGAAAATGACATGTCTTTGGCATGCATCTTGTGTATTTAGCTGTCATTGCTGATTTTCTGGCCCTTGGTGATGATGAGCATGGTTCAAAATGTGCAATGTGCACGGTATAATTTTTCGTAACACGTTTGCGTTTACTTGGCATCCCTTTAAATAAGTCCATGTTATCTTTTCTGAAGCTCACAGTTAGTCAAAAGTTGGCACTCTGTGTTAAGTTCAAATTCATCCTTTCTTTTGTATGAGTGGAGAGTTAGGAGAGAAGTCTTATATTCATGAAACATTTGTGCAAAGAAAGGAAAGGCACTAAGCTTTATAGCAGAAGGAAATTGCATACAATAGGAGCAATAAAATAATGCACAGTATTGATTTCATATAATCCCAACTCCAAACACTACTTGTCCTCTAAAGGAGCAAAATGCTGTATTTTAATGCCTAAAAATATTAGGGTTAGGTTACATCCCAGATAGAAAAGATGTTTAGTCCAGACTTTGTCCAAATCTGCAGCTTCGTCTTTTCGTCCACGTTTGATTTGACTGACACCACTGACTCTGGGTGAGTGTAGATACCTACACTGCTGATTTGGACCACACCAGACCCTCACAACTTTGCTATATCCCTTGGCAAACAACATACAACACATGCCAAAACCCACACTGGGCACATTTCATGAACTTTGGGAGCATATCTGGTCCACACAGCTCTTTGCAAAGCCATAACTGAGCCATAAGTGCCAAATTTAACCCAGAATCTAGCTGTGTCTGCTATTGGGGGGGGGGGGGGGGGGCAGTGTGCTTGCCCGCCATCCATCTTCATTTCCTCATACCGCACCCCCCACGGTAAGGTTTGGGGTAGAGCGCAAAGTTTGCTTGTATTCCTACAGAACCCGATAACACATGCACATGCAAATGGTACTTTCTAATTCATAAAGATAGAAACATTCCCAAAAGTACATGAAAAAAAGTTCCCTAAATGTTTCTTTTTTTTTTTCTTTTTCTCTCCCAGTACACTGATTTGTAGATGTAAAAAGAGCAACAATTTTAAGATGGGGCCTCTTCATGAGGCGTAAACCTCCAAGAAGCCGTGGAGAGATTTTAATCAGGTGTGAAATCCTTTTGAGGTAGTTGCCTACATGACTGCGCTGCTGCTTAGAAACTCGCTCCTCCAACCGCTCCGCGACTCCTTCCGTGAACATCTTTTCCAGTATGAGCCCATTTCACTGCCGTGATGCGTACTGACAATTCTTCTAGTTGAGCTGAGAAAATGAAACTCAGCCTATCACGCACGAGGCAGCGCACATGCACACGCGCAGAGGCGCAGGCATCTCATGTCTCGGTTTCTGTAAGCGTTGCATTTAGTTTTGTTGTTTTAAATTAAGCATAAACGTATAGTACGTTCATTTAAAAGTAATCTATGCTCACTACCATTGACCTGGTAAACGGAAAGATTGTTCAGCATCGTGACGTAATTAAGCGTGAATAAGGCACATCATTGCTCAGTTGTGAAGTAAGTGCATTAAATAGCCCAAACATAGAGCTGTTTGGGATTACAGGAACAATGAGATTAACTGCAACAATAGCTCAAGAAATGCATTCTTCTTTGTCCAATTATTATTACTGTAATAAACAATGAAGGAATTGTGTATGGATTACTTATGAAAGATAAATAGTAACAAGCAAGGATGATGTAATCAAAATAAATAATCTCCATTATGGATATTTAAAAGTATTTAAATGTCTCGCTTTGTCTTATGATTGACTGAATCCCTGGTGAACCAGATGCAGTTTTTTCACCCTCAAAGGTTTGACATTTTCTGGGCTAATTATCTCGCCACTGGTCATGAGTACAATACTGATGATATGTCTTATAGGCTTACTGTCAAGCTGGCATTCTCTCTGTTCGCTGTGAACTCGTACTACTGCCTCCACCACATCAGCCCTAATGGTTGCCTCTTCCTCATGCAGCATCGTCCTTGTGTGTGTGTTGTGCATGTGTGTGTTTGTGTTTGTGTGTAGCGTTGAGCTCTCAGCCCTCCCTGCAAATACATTTGCTCTCATTCACACCCTGTCCACTAAAACAAGGCAGAGCATCCGTGATAAACATGCTTCTCAGCAGCGTGGACAGCCTTGCGCATTACAGTAATGCATTTATCACAGCAGTCAGAAGTTTACATGTCGGCGACGTCACAGACACGCAGACATGTCTGGTCCTCTCTCTGTCTGGTCCTCTCTCACACATCGATCTGGCCTTCCCCCGGCACGAGTGAAGGGATAACAAAGATGAATTGCGTGGTATTTCCACTTAATCCGGGCTGCATGTTTGGCTTGTCAACAGGTGCAGTGCTTAGCAAGTCCGCTGGCAACCAGCTGCATGTTTGTGGTGAACAAATACATCAGTAACTGGATGCTTTTACATGCATATGATGATATAATGAGTGATAGCTTAAGCAAACTTGTTTTGAAGCTTTCTCAGCTTGTACATTTAAATGAGGTCACTGGGTCATGGACCCATTTATTTAATTAGGAGCAGTTGAATAAAAAATGGATGATAATCAAGGGCAGGAAACTCATTTTATCACTGTCAATCAATAGCTCATCGAGAAATGGTTTTCTCTCTAAGGGATTCGTGTGTTCCCTTAATAACCAACCTCTGCATGTTTCTATCTGTGGCTGTTGTCCATTATTTTAGTTTATTATTAGGTACAAGATGCATATCAACAAGGATGATGGATCACAAATATATCAGACAAGGATGATGCAGAATACCTCTTAATGACAGACACAGCACACCGTCTCTTGCATCCACACCGGGTTGTGGACTGCACTCACAGTAGCACTCAGTACACAGTGCATAGCGACAGCTACATAGCAACTGCTCCTGACTGCTTAGCAACAGCTGCAAAGACCTCAAAAAAGGGGGGGGGGGGGGGGTTCATGGAGTGTTTCAGATGACACCATTTCTCTTCAAAAATGCTGTTTTTTTTTTTCCCGATTTTGGCTTGTGAATACTTTGTCTTGTCTGGTTCAAAGATGTTTGTGATCACGAGGCTGTCTCTGATTGTGCTGTTTCTTCTCACCTGCCCACAGACATCCGCTCCCTCCCTGACGTGGCAATGACCGGAAACTGTACAACCGAGTGCAGCGAGCTGGGCCACTCAGACGCCTGCTGGATGCCCGGCCATCCCTCCCCCGTCCGCAAGACCAGGAACCCACCGAAGCTCTCCACCTTCGTGCCTTACCAGGAGAGAGGGAGCCTGGGACGCCTGGCAAATGGGAGTGCCAGAATGGGCGTTGAGGAGCACCGGTCGCGACTCCCGCCCTCCCGCAGTGCCTACTCCAACAGTGGCAATGATGCCAGTCAGGACTGCCCCTTAGAGGAGATGCCCCTGAGTGTGGCCTCTGAGTTCCCACCCACGTCCCCTTCTGCCCACACTCCGAAACGTGAAATCTACCTGTGAGGAACATAGTCATCAGATTGGTACACAGCAGAAGGAAAGATACACCCACTTCAAAAGGAGAAGCAGGCTGTCCATGTGCTGCTGCCAGCAGCTGTTGTGTAGGTAACAATAGGCTGTGACTCATTCAACCACTGGCATGAACACTTGTTTTTGTCATTTCCAAATTGAATTATTGATTCATCAGCATATTTATGAATGATACCACAGTTATTTGATACATTCACTCATTTATTTAATCAAAAATCTCAAAGGCTACAAATTCAGACGGGCAAAAAGGAAATGCAAATGGAAATTGCTACTTTAGAAGTGACTAATTATTGTTGTAGTTAGGCGAGTCCTATTCTGTGAAGTGATCTCTTGAATTTGAAAGTTGTGATCAGTGCTCTTGTGCCATGAGTAGATATAAATTAATAGACAGCCAGTCTGGCCATATCAGAAGGCATAACACTTTTGACCAAGAATCCAGTGAAATGGTCGATCTTAATGTACAGAGCTGTAAATACATTTGAATGGTGTGTTCTACATATATTTTTGTCTGGTATAAGCTGAAAAAATGCCTCAGAATTTTAGCATATTTAAGCTTTTCTTTACTGCTGCTGTTTAAACTTGATTGAAACCATCTCCTGAAGTGGAGCTCGCTATCGTTGGAAGGCATTTATCTGCTCCGCACTATCAAACACAGACACACACACACCCGTACACACACGCTCACACACCTTTGACCCCTAATCATAGTAGAATGGCCTTTACCTCCGCTCCCTGTAGAGCTCCGCCACTGGTGGAGGGAACTGTGTGGCAGCATTTAATCTGACATTATGTTCCACTGACTCGCAGCACTGTGACCTGCCGTTCATCATGAAAACGGTTGACTTGGCCACAGAACCCCAGGGTCACGATGACCAAGCACAGACCGCTCACCGGACGCATTCTGATTGGCTTTGTACTCCGTGGATGAGATTTTACTGGTGTGCCAGTGTAGAAAGTTCCTCTCTGTTGAGACAATCAGATGGGCTTGATGTTTAAGTCACAAACCGTTCCTCCACAGCTCACAGTCCTTTCCCCGTAACAGGAGCGAGAGCTGATGTAGATCTAATGAAAGCCAGAGGAACTCTTTAAAGGAAAGTGCACTTGGGTGTTGAGAGCCACTGAGGAGATTGACTACTTATGGCATTTAATATCCTGTTGATCTAAACTAGATAGGTGCTCTACATTTGAATTACTATTTATTTTAGCCACTCAGTCTTAAATTTAATACACACTGCACTATAATAAGTGAATTTACAATGTGGACCTAACAAGGTAGATCATAAAAGCTATATTTGTGATAAATATTAGATTTCATGTCAGTAAGTGATGTTTGCAAATACAAATTCCCACATTGAGGTCAACCCCGGGATTCAGGCCCGGTTTAAGGCGCTGCTTGGTAATTATAATTTTCTTTGTATCGAGGACAACATGCCTAATAAGTTACAAGGCATTTTTGTTCCTCTGGCTATTGAACAGAGAATAAAAATAGGGTATGCCTCGGGGATTCATTTATCTTTACAAAGATTTTCCAAGTGAATCTGAAGGATATGTCTGAAGGACACTATGTATTAGTCTGTAATTGGATCTTAATGATGACTCCACTTGCCTGCGTTACACCGTGGCACCAGTTGGTGTCTTTGATTTAAGCATCGATTTGATTAGATTTGTAGATACCTTTCACCTCCACAGACTATTTCCATGGTGAGATGGTGTCGCTGAGTGAGGGTGGAGCAGCGTAGAATGGACATTTCCTAATTAAGGTGAGTAATGAGTCCTGAGCTGGGGCATGTGTGAGCACACCCCCGGGACGAGGCACCCACCAGATAAATGCAAATCCACCCACAGAGCTACAATCAGTTAAAAGGGGTATTTTTATCAGCACTTACCTCATCATGCTGCCGTTGAAAAGTAAGCTTGGAATAATTAAACCGAAAACATATGGAAACTACTGGACGTGGCCATGATTAAACAAGCTTGGCAAATATCCTGCCTTGAGTGGGGAGAAAGCACATTATGCCATTTTCAGAGCCATTTAGCGACTGGAATTAAATTCAAACAACAAGCCATGATGCACTGTGATTAACCCCCCCCTGCATATATCTCAGAGCTGTCGATAGCTCTCTCACCAACTGGATGCAGCGGGTAGGATCACTGACCTGGAATTAATGACAAGTGAGAAAGATAGCAATGAGTGATAAAACCAATGTCACACAGCCTCAATCACAACTTTATCTCTCAGAATGCTTTGACTTGATTTAGATTCACAACTGCTTTGCATCCAGATTTATCTCTATCTTAACCTGATTCCAGCCTACATGTCCCTGAAGCAAATCTGGAATGCATCCTCTGACTTGTCTCTTTGATCCCTAAGCCATGAAATACACGGAGGTAACTCTCAGCAGATAAGTCACATTTGTTGGGTGTTGGTCCAAATAGTAAGACAGGAGTTTGATTTAAATTTTCTGCAAAACAAATAACAAACCCGGGCCCATTCCCCACCCCCCGCTCGATGAGTCGTATTCTTTTGCCCCGGCCAATAATGACCTCCTGCTGCTCACTTCTGCAAGAATATATCACCAAGTTTGCCCTTTTATTCCAACTTGTGCTGAAAGAGATGTGTATACTTCTCTCTCAAATGCAGAACTGTTCTAAAAGGAGCTCACATTGCACCCAAACACACTCCAAAGTGTGATGAATAATGTTTAATTTGTACTTAACATTGATTTAATGTTCACATGAGTATCTTTTGCCTCTCTGTAGTGTGTATTGTATGGTGATCATTTCTGTGGACAGATGGACAAATTATTGTAATGAAACTGGAAAGGGATTTTTTTTTCTTCTTCTTCTTCTCAATGATCAAAGACTCTCAGCAAACTAGTTATGTTGAAATATAAAGAAAATCTGTTTGGTGGTATGGTGTACATAGATCTTCACAACCCCGTGTCTGCTGTTCAGCCGGTGGTGATTTTAGCATGAATTCCAAAGATGATTGGTAGAAACTGTTTACTCGTTTTATTTTCATTTAACTCTCTGAAATGTCAGTGCTGGTTCATAATCAAAAAAAGGCCCTCTTCTAAACGAACTGAAATTAACTGATCATTTCATCTCTTTTTCCACCGTTCATCTAGAACAAAGACAATTGCCTTGAAAATATGTCTTTGCAAGAAAGAATCTAGTTGTTATCCTAATTGTTGGTATATTTATATAGGATAAAATGCTTGTGATGCCATGTTTTTGTACAGTTTTATGTACATACAAGTGAAGCTTTCTAAAAGTTCTGAGAAAAGCCAATGGCATATAACAATTGTAACATGTTTTTCTTGAGATGTGCACATCATGCCTTGGTTGGATTGACCTTTGCTGAATCAGTGTGAATGTGGCCGTTCTATGCCTGCACTGTAGTCATTCACCGGCTCCCACCTCCTGAGGACTTAAACAGTTTTTATGTTTATTGTGAACAGTGGATCGTCTTATCTTACCAGTTTGTTAAACTCCTGTGTTCTGCTTTGTTCTGTTTTCGCATGTTGACAAATTCTCTTGTAATACTGTAAGTCCTCATGAACTTTGTAATAAAATCACTTCAGGGGAAAAAAATGCAATACAGTCAGTGTTTTTCTTGACTCCTATTATTATTCATCACTTTTGACTGTTTAGTTGTTACATTTTTAACAGGTTTTGAAGCCTCGGAGCTACATTGTGTGAAATGTGTCTCGGTGTAGAGCTCATTAGGAAGAACTAGTATTCTTGTCATGCAGGGACCAGCGCCGCATTTCTGAGTCCACGGGCCCAAGAATGTTGAGAAAGAAGCAATACTGAGCTTGAAGTAGGAGAGTCCCAGGACCTGTGTTCAGCACTTAAATGAGGAAAACAATGCACAGAAGTACACAGTCCCATCATGCTCTGAGTTTAATACACTGTTTCTTCAAAGCACTGACGAGCTGCCCACTGGTGCACTGTTCGTGCAAGGCCTACTTACAAGGCAACTGTCTTGTGATGTTAATTTTGAGATGTCTATGCACGATTGCTGAAAGCTAGAGAGAACTGAATCTTTTTAATGGTAAATGAGCTACGGTTGAAAGCATTCAAAGAAAAAAAAAAGGACCCATCCAATGCCTGGACGTTCGCTCAGTGCATTCCTGCTGCATTTGATTTTAAGCACATAAACTGCAACTTTAATTGACCTAATCATTGTTGCACGGATAGTATATTAAGTAATTGTGTGTGAACTACAGTAATGAAACATGAGTGATTAAACCATGTAAAGGTCTTTTTTTCACAAATGGCCATTGAATGTGTAGTTGTGTGTTTGAATCTTAGTTACTTCAGGTTTGAAATGCAATTCCAATTTTGGAATACTGCATAAAGTGTAAAAACAAACATGAAGCATTCATTTGCATGTGCCTTTAACCCATATTTTTTGTTCAAAATAGCAAAAAGAAGAAACACATAGAATGTCCAGTTTGAAAGTGGTGAAATGTACAATAATAATAATAATAATAATAATACAATTTTGAATTTGATGGTTGCAAAATGTCTCAGAAAATGAGGGTCACGTATACCACTATGTAGCATCCTTTTCTTTTTAAACCACTATCCAGATGCATCTGGGAACTGAGGAGATCATTTGCTGGAGCTCTGGCTGAGGAATATTATCTCGTACCTGTCTGATAAAGGATAAAGCTGATCTACAGTCCTGGCTCTTCTTTGTTGCATTTCTTTCTTTCATAATACGCAAAATATTTGCAGTTGGTGGTCTGGGCTGCAGGTGCACCTGGTCAGCACTTGGACTTTTCTCGTACAAAGCCGTGTTTTTGTAATTGCTTTTGTAATAAATGCTGTTCTTGGCTTGCATCGTCTTGCTGAAGGACGCAAGGTCTTCTCTGAAAAGGCTGTTTGAGAGCATATGGTGTTCTGAAACCAGTCAATTCTTTTCAGCACTGACGTTTTCCTTTCAGATCTGCACACTATCCTTTCCAAGCATGCCAGTGCCCCCCCCCATACCACCAGAGATGCAGACTTTTGAACTGAGCTCTTATAACAAGCTGAATGCCCCTCTCCTCTTTAGTCGGCAGGATACTGTCTAACCAAACAGAATTTCAAATTTTGATTTGTCTGACCACATGACAGTTTTTCACTTTCCTTCACTCTGTTTTAACTTTGGGCCTGAGTTTCTTGATCATGTTCACATATGACTTCTTCTGTTTTAATACATTTTTACATTCTTAGCCATACATTTATGGAAAGTCTGTACAGTTATTCCATGGCAGAACCATCCCTGTTTTCAATGCAGCACTGCCTGAGGGTCCAGAGACCATGGGCATCCAGTGTTGTTTTTCATCCTAGTCCCACATGGACCCAGAGCTCTTCAGAGTCTATGAATCTTTTTTTAAGTTTTTTTTTGGCTCTTGTAGCCTTTACTGACAGTACAGAGACAGGAAAGGAGGGCGGAGAGAGGGTGGAAGACCCGCATTAAAGGGTCACAGGGCGGGATTCAAACCTGGACTGCCTGCTGGGGGACTACGTGTCCGGTCCACTTGCTTATTCTCCCGAGCTAAACAGCGCCCCAGTCCTTTATGAATCTTTTAATATTTTATAACGTAGATGAAGAGATATTCAAAAGCATTCATTATTTTACACTGAAAAACATGATTCTGAATTGCTTTTCACCAGTATGTGGTTTTTCACTTTACCTATCTGCTTCTCAGAGGCTCTGCACACACACACACACGCATACTTTTTTAACAAATCATCTCACAGACCTGTTGTCAATTAACCTTAAAATTCTTAACCAAAGAGAAACCTATCAAGCTGCCTGCCAACCAAGATTGACTAGGGTGAATGTAAAAACATGCCTAATGTGTTTCAAATGTGAAAAAGATTGTGGAGGTCATAAACATTGCATTCTGGGACCAACGTGCACAAATCTAAGTGCATGCTTACTTCTACCTTATAAATTAGCAGGGAAAACAGCAGCCAGGTGCAGCTAATTAAATTGACTTTAATAGATTATCAGTGCATGTCACGGCTTCTATAAAAGCAGATGTTTTGGCAGCTTGCTGGTCCGGAATATTCAGACTTCCCGTAACTCATTGCCAAGGAAGAAAGACATCAGCAGTGATATTCAAAAAGCAACTACCATTTCCCATCAGTCTGAAAAAAAATTACAAAACCATTTACAAATGATTTAAAGTCCTAATTTTACAACACTTGACAAGAAAGACTATTCACAAGTGGGAAGGATTCAAGAGAGAGCTTCCAGCAAGTTCACCCTTCATTGCTCACAAGTAAAATAAATAAATAAAGATGCAGAAACTACTTTACAAGCCTCACTGTGCATGTTAAATGTTAGTAGCAAAATTAGAAAAAGACTGCTCTGGCAAAGCTTGCCAGCAGAATTTCTTTCTAAAAAAGAGACAAGAGTAACAGAACTTATTTTTGCAAAGTTATGAACAAGCCGTGGGAGCTGACCAGCTTGCAGTCACTGAGCTGAGCATGAACGTCTGCATGTAAAGGTCTTCTGGAGTCAAAGCTGACACCATCTGAAAACTGGTTTGGCTGAATCCGATAAATCCTCAAAATTAAAAATAGGTTAAGAATACACTGTGTGTACACAGCTAACCGATCTGCTGTGTAGAAAAGATCAATACTTTTAACCTTTAACGTTTTACCTTTTAAAGTATCCTCAAAGAAACAATGGATTTCATCCTCCCAACCGTTTGGCTTCCTCACGATTTGAAAGTTTGCCTGCAAATCACAGGTGAGCACACATAAAATAGTCTGTTTGGTTTCATTGCAGCTGTTAAGAATTAGTGGGCTGTACCTGACAATATTGCTTTTCTTTATAAACATAAATAAACCATAGTTTGGACAGTCTGCTGGTGTGGTGGTCATCTATAACTGAACATATGGTCTTTAGAGCGTGCCGTCTGAGCAGTACCCACGATGAGATGGCAACTGCTGCATGAATGGTATTTTTCATATCTACAGGAGAGACACAAAAGAGCCGTTTCTGGCAACAGCTATACTTAATGTTCCCATAAAAATGAGTCTTAAATGTGTTGCAGCCAGAAGCTACAGAGATCATGGCCATGCTGCAGGCCAGAGAGGGCGAAAGGAAGGTGGCTACACTTTTACATAAATGCTGATGTTACAGGAACTTGTGTCTGGTCTTTAACCATCAGTTCCCCCTTTAGTTTTCTATGTATCAGATTTAGTGTTACATCCTGATTACACGTAGGGAAAAGACTAACTCTCGTTGCCATCCTTTTCTCATAGATTTAATCCACTCAGACAAGCTGGATACGCTGTTGTTGTTGTTAGTAATGAGTCATCAAATGAAACTTCTCCTCCTTGCTGTCTGGTTTATTTGTTACTTTTGATTAAGAGTATGCAAGATCATCTGTGTTTACTTTGGTTTCGGAGAGGAAGACTATTTTTTCTGTTTTGTCTTTGAAAACATATGCACTGCAGTTGAATTGTACAGGCAGGAAAGTTATCTGCTAAAGATGTTATCATAGTGAGTGAAAAAACAAAGATCAGAACATTTGCGGTCAAGGCCAGTAAAGGCCAGTTAAGGCACTACTGGGGGACTTCGCTGCTGTTGAAGCTTGAAAGAAAAGCTCAAGAACACAGCTCTTCTCCCACTGCTCCCGACGCTCCCTGAGGACACATGCCCCATCATGAGGTCTCCCAAGCTCCTCCCAGCTCTCCGGCTTCATGTGCACAAGCACAGTTTATGGAGCCGGGTCCGTGTATGAAGATGGAGGTTTTTTTTGTCCACTATGCCGGTGAGATGTGGGCAGCTAGTGGATGGTGAGGAGAAGTTCATTGAAAGATCTGAGTTCAAATCGTTTAGCTTATCCTTAATAAGTATCACGTGAAACCCTAAGCCAGCTTGAATTGCTGATCTTTTATGTTTTATATTACACATATGAATCATATATCAAAATGTGTGCAAATCAAAGTCCACAAAGAAACATAACAATTAGATGAACATACGACTGAAATTGCTTTCACTTTGTCTTGACATTTTAAAGGTTTAATTTGAATATTTCTTTCTCGCATGCACTGAATCACGGAAATGCTGTATAACAACAACAACAACAAGGTTTATTGTAAAACAGACTATGAATAAGGTCTCTAACTGACCCATATTAATATAAACTAGGCATTGATGGAAATAGGAAGTGTTACTGAAAGTGAGCCCCTGTAAATTAATAATAATCCAAACAGAAAATGTAGCCCAATTCACTATTTACATTATAAATATACAATATTTATATTACAAACAGAATAAAATATTCAATAAAATAAAGAAAAAGAAAGAAAAGATGTGAAAACATTAAAGATGAGAGTGAGATAAGGAATTTAAAAGAGTGGGTGGGGAAAAACTAATAATAAATTATAATATCTTTCTGAGAAAACAGCCTGAAGGTATGAATTATAAAATTCTATAAATTCTGTAAAATAGTCCTGTAAGAGCGGAGCAGGCAAATACTTTCATACGGTATTTACTTCAAAGATCAAACAGACACCCTGAGACGGCTGAACAGCAGCGCCGGGCTGCAGAACTGGAGGTATTATCTTTCCTGGAAATAAAGGCACTCTCTCCACTTAATAAGCCTGTTAATCCACTCATTAGTCACATTGTCCTCAGTCATAACTGCCAGTGAACACTGTGGCCCACTCTTCAGTTCAGTGTAGTTAATAATTGTCTGCTTGCTTCTCACATTATCTTCGTGAATATTGGCACAAACATGACTCTGGGTATAAAATGGCTACACTAAATGACTTATCACATTTAATTGAATCCTACAGGTGTGGAGGTCCACGCTTTTTTCTTCCTAAAATAATTTGATTCCAAGTACACAAAGTCACATTTACTTTAACATTACTGTAGCTCTAGTTGGAGGGGGGATGTCAGGGTCTTTTCCAGTAAACCACAAGCGTCATAGGATATAAAGTGAATTCTTCATTTCAGCAGTACATGCGTTCACACACCGTGAAAGGGCTTCAATGATCATTTGCACATACAGAAACTCTGGCCCTTCACGTCTAGGTCTCCAGCCAATGCACTATTCCCTGATGTGGGTCCTGTATATAAACTTTTTTTTAGTAGTGCTTAGCACATGACAAGGACATGTGTGTCTTAAAAAACAATGCACATTGGAGTGCTGGGCGGGGGTCCGGATCAAACTAGACCCTTATGAAAAACGCTTACATGTCTTGTCAAGCATGGGCCCATAACTGCAATGCATGTTTTTCTCTCCCAGGATTAAAATGATCCCGGTGAACCATCCAGGACCTGTGATAACTCCCTGAGCTTTTGTGTTTGAAGAATGGGTCCTGCCACTGCATGGCAGCACTCCAGTTCAGTCTGATGAGTTTGTTACTTGGATGTCTCAAAGGAGCAAAGGTCTTTTACCCTTAAACCTGATTCAAAGCAAGCAGTTCTTGTGTCTTAATAAAAAGTAGCTTAAGAGGGATTCAACCAATGCAGTTAGAGGAAAACATGCCGCACACTGTGGAAGCAATGGAATAAAATGTGTGTTAGTGCTGCTGTTGTAATGGAAATGTTTTTGGGATGTTTTACAGATACATATTTCATTGTGACTCAATTAAGTAATCAAGTGATTATTAATTCACTGTTAAAGTTTCTCATAAACTGGCGACTCATACTGGATTTCTGGATTAAAATACAAAATCATGAACAATCATGACTCCACCCCAAACTTAAGTTGAACTCATCTAATCTAATTGCTCCATCTTAATTACAAGTATTAAAGTGGAGCTGAAATGGATACAAGAACCTGGAAGAGCATATTTGTCTGCTTGAAGATTCTCTCCCAACCCTCTCCTCTGTAGCAGGAATTGCGTGATTAAGTTCTCCGAGTTGATCGTCTCTGATGCCATGCTTCAACTTGCTGCTAATTTTAGCCTTCCCTTCATCCCAGGGAGTGAGAGGAAGCCAATATTATCGATGGCATCTAACCTTACAGCTGGTCAGGGGCTGTTATGATAGAATATGAAGTTTTTGATGCTGCATGAATGAGCTGAAGCCCAGTGGGTGATGGAGCAGAGGTGGGGTGTGTGTGTCTCTGCTCTTTTGCTATTTCTAAAAAAAACAGGTGGGGATATTTAAAAGTTTGACTTCTAAAATGTACCAAGCACTCTCTCTTAAAAAAAAAAAAAACAGCTAATTTTACCTGCATCAATTTTAACTGTAAGTGACAAGTATTATAATAAAGGTTCTAATATTGTAGTACAATGACTGAGCCAGATGAGATGCTTTATCTTTATTACGTTTTATCTGTATCATTTTTTTTTAAAAACAATAACAGAAAAGACTTTGCCATTCGTTATCTCCCCTTGCCTTCCGTTTTTCACGATTGTCTGAACATTTATAAACGGTATAGCCATCTTCTCCATCTGTGTCGTCTTCAGGCTTCTAACCGCTTTCATGGCAGTTGTTCCCTCAGGCACTGACATTCCCTGGATGATTTTCTAAAGATGCACATAGCACTTGAATGACTCTTGCATTTAATTGCATTAAATTTCACAATTTTTTTTTTTATACATTTTTTTGTTCATACCAATAAAGCTGTTTGTTTTATTTGATTCTGAAGCGTATGGCACCGAAACAGAACATAATCATACTTATCTCATCTTACACCAACCAGTAGCAGGATTGTCCTCTTTTTTCATTAGAAAATAAATAAAATAAATTTTGAAAAAATCTTTTAAAGATCTTGCTTCCATGCCTTGTGCCTTATCCTGGGTTTCACCAGCTTCACACGTCTGTAAACTCCTGATATGAAACTTCACATTATTTTTTATATAAAGAAAGACAGAAAGCGACAGCTCTGGTGTTTTTTTTCTTTCATCTTGTTTATGAGGCAAAAGAAACTGCTGCATGTTATCGCGTTGCCATAGTAACCCATTGTGTTTCACCAAAAATGTTCAGGTGAAAACAGACTTAGGATGAAAGATCCATTCTAAAATGTAAAAAATTGCTTTGATACTAATGAGGCAACTCCAAAGGACTAGTTCAGGCCCCCATGACTTTATTTCATTTTTAGATCTATATAAGTTGAAAATGTACTTTCTTCTCACATTTCTAGGTTCTGATTCTATCAATGTTAATTTCCTCCAATATATCTATGTATGCCTCAAAATTGGGTTTTTGTTGTTTTTTTTGTGTTTTTTTTTTACATCAAAGTCCTCATACAAAAACTAAAGTGTTTTAATATTAGAAAGCATGTGAAGTATTTGTTGTGAGAGGTAACTGACTTAAATTATTTCATTATTTGTTTGTACTTACAATAGTGGTAGCAAACTAAAGTCTTCATCCTGGCAATCACAATAGTCTTCTCTGGAATTTGTAAGCAATCTCAAACTTTTTCCACTGTAACTGTGAACCAAAGCAGCCACCTCTCCAGAGGGTCTTCAACAAATACACTATACTGCCAAAAGTATTGGATCACCCATTCAAATAATCGGAATCAGGTGTTTCAATCACTTCCGTGGCCACAGGTGTATAAAATCAAGCACCTAGACATGCAGGCTGTTTATACAACTATTTGTGAAAGAACGGGTCGCTCTCAGGAGCTCAGTGAATTCAAGCGTGGAACTGTGATAGGATGAAACCTGTCCAACAAATCCAGTCGTGAAATTTACTTGCTCTCAAATATTCCACAGTCAGCTGTATTATAAGAACATGGAAGTGTTTGGAAACAACAGCAACTGAGCCACAAAGTAAGGCTATATATATATATATATATATATATATATATATAAAATGTGTGTGTGTATTTGTGTTATGGGTATATATGTGGATATAGATGGATGGATGGATGGATGGATGGATATGTGTATGTGTCGGTACACACACAGATATACATATGTATATATATATATGTGTATATACATATACATACATACAGGTTGAAAAACACTTAAGACAGACCAATTAAAGTGGAGTCGGAATACTTGTGGTGCCCGGTAATAAGATATAGTGTAATCCTAAGAATGTGACTGTAGAGGAACACCTCTGCACTCCAGATGTTGAACTTGTTGGCTTTGATTTTCCATCTGTGCCGTCTACTGAGAGTATTCCTGTGATACCTGCCAATGACGCAAGTTACATTATCACCAACACTCTAATGCATAGGTGATGAACTCTGGAGTGGATAGGGAATAGTATCCACAAAAGATTTCAGCTCAGGACAAGCGGCTTTATTTAGTAATTTATAAGTCCATAATTTTTTGTTTTTTTTTGTTTTTAGTATTTCACTTTTGAATTAGAGATGGTATAACTGGCATCTCTTGAGAATTTCTCCAGTGGCAGTCACTCGGCTACTCAGCATCGTCTTCTGCACTGGCTTTCTGTCTATCAATTATTAATGCGTCCATGTTGTGCTGGAGACTTGAAGGATGTGCTGTCTCAGTATTATGGTTATTATCTGTTGTTTTTTTTGTTTTTTTTGACTCATGGAAGTGTTTTGCTATTCAGGAGAGTCACCTAGAAACGGGCATGAGAGATCTGAGACCATGTTGTAATTGACAACCCTATAAAGATGAAGCCAGGAATATGATAAATTGAAGGTGTTAAATTGAATCAATAGCTCCATACATATCTCATGAGCAGCCTGACTCATAATTCAGTCTTACAGGTCAAATTCACTAAACACTGACAACTTAAGTACAATTTAAGCTTGTTTTAAAGTTAAATTAAGTTTCAATTAATCTCATTAATTTGATTGCCAGCACTGACAATTATTTTGCTTTTAGAAAAATGGTGTATTTGTTAGGATTAGTGATGTTATGAGGTCTTGGAATAAGCATGCTCATCAACTAAATTTATACACAAGTTGATAAATATTTGACAAGGCAGTGAGATTTCTCAAATAATTGAGAAATCAATCAAAAAGAATGTGATGAAAGACAACTTGTAATATATCCAGTTTGAAAATGTATTAATCGGTAGCACATCCACTTCTTTTTTCTCCAAACTGGCTACATCCTGGCTTGTTTTGAATGCTGAGCAGATTTCCCCACAGAATTTGATGATTCTTTGCACAGACATAAACATGGATGTTGCAAGGTCAGTGTGCTCCCATTGTGAAGAAGCTTTCCCTTAATCAATGTGGATTTTGAATCATTGCCTTAAGCAAATTTTTGCTTGATTTATTCCATTACCAACCGTTAGGCTAATGCAACACACTGGCTACAGTCTATCCCTTTTTCTACTTTCCTGCTGGGCTTTGTTTGTCCTATTTGGAACACTTGACACACACGGATACAAACCACTGGCAAAAGGAAAGAGAGTGTTTCTTTATGAAAGATAAACGATCATTGAAACCATTTTACCCTCCATGTACCAAGCTTGATAGACTTATTACCTAAAATAAAAGCAAAAGACTTTATGCATTTCATTTACTAAGGGTTTTTAACTAAGCAGCCCTTTATTTCTTATTCTGATTGTTATTTGCAATATTTACCACTATTTTTCCTGCCACGATTATATGAATGCTTCAAAATATGTGTGTTTCTCAACCTGCGGGCCATTTGTGATACTCACGCTCCAACAGGTGTCCCAAACTCCATCGTTTTTTCATCTCTGGAATTGGCCTTGAAAGAAATTAAGTATAATAATTTAATAAATGTATTTAGATCGCTTTGATATGCAAAACACATTCTTTCATCCACCAGTTGCAGTCACATTAGATGCTCCAAGAGTCATTTTTAAGTGTTTATTTGAGAAGCAACAAGGTCCTCATGAGGCAGCTGGAAGTGATGCGAAGGAAAAAAAAAATCACTCACGACTCGAGACAGAATATTGGAAAGCACCACTTTCAGTTTGTATTTTATTCATTTGCTGTATCCTTTTACTTGCTGCTTGGTCAGTTTTTTCATCAGGCTTTAAATATATAATTTTAACAGACGCATACATGCACAGAAAAACCGTTTTTCCACTATGTTTACAAAACACAAAAAAATGTTGGCGAAAAAGTGGTTTAAGAGAACTTAGGCAGAGTCTATGTCAGTAAGAGCAACATAAACAAAAGTGTTAAAGTTTACTTTCTGAGCTTCAGAATGAAATCAATCTTTTTTGTTCCAAGGAGTGATTACAGTAAAGAATAAAAAAAAAAAAAAAAAAAAAGATTAACCACAGGCATAAATAACCTTTAATAAATTCTTCTATGCATCAGCGGAGTTTGTCTACTTCCTCAAAGACAGAATAGCTGACAGTTCTGCACTTTAAGTTTAAACTTTGAAACAATGACATTTTAAAAAAGGTAGGATAAGGCAAGCATTTCTATGCAATTTAAAAGCAAACACTTTTCTGTCACGTTCAGTGAATGTTTTCTCACCATCCTCTCGCTGCATCTCATGAGTACGCTGGGCTTGTGAAGTGGGGGAAGGTTGGGAGAGTTCATCATGGGGCGTGTTTTGGAGCACTGGAGGGAGGAGCTGGAGGGATGGCGAGGGAGGAGCTAGCTCTTTAAAATGACCCCCTTGTTGCTGGTGAACTGGTTCATGGTCCATTGCAGGGAATCGTATGTAGAGAAGTATGTAGTGAGTTCATCAACTGCATGAACTTTTGTACACAACTAATAATTTTGTCAGCACTTTTCATTTTGTCATTGCCTTTGCACAGATAAAACATAATATATGGCACATTTACAATATCTTTGCATCTATTTTAGTTGAAGAAGAGCTGAAGAACCTCTGACTGAAGACTCTGTGCTGTGATTTTGCTGAATCATTGTGTTGTGAAGATGATAGTCAGGGTTGGCTATGACCTTCTTCATTTTAATAAGAACCCTCCTTTGCACAAGCAGAATGGTCCACCAGTTGTCTGTACTAAGTCTGTTGTCCATCACTGATAAACCCCACAACTCCAGAGTCATCTGAGTGTTTCTGCAGATGACAGGACTCCGACTTGTACTGGAAGTCTGAAGTGTACAGGGTGAAGAGGAATAGTGAGGGTACAAAGTAAAAGTAGAAGATAAAATTAGGGAGCGACAGGGCAGGAAACTGAAAGAGACTAAATTTTAGAAAAAAATTAATCTCCACACCAACTTGACCCTCTGAGCTAAACATTGCAAAATGTTCCTTTCTGCAGCTTTAATATTTTATTTTAAGCTTTTTATATTCAACATCACTTTGTCCCAAGGTTCAACAGCTACACATTGGAAGAAGCTGTTTAACAAATAAGGCACCTTTAGCAATCAATAAGTGGAAATTTAGCCTTCAAATAAATATGAGGATGGCAGCTTTTGTGTAGCATGATGAAAGACTTCATGGTGCTCAAATGATA
This sequence comes from Xenentodon cancila, assembly GCA_014839995.1. Lineage (NCBI taxonomy): Eukaryota > Metazoa > Chordata > Actinopteri > Beloniformes > Belonidae > Xenentodon > Xenentodon cancila. The sequence continues at coordinate 20,428,621 of CM026213.1, read as the reverse complement.
TGCTTTGAGGTTTAACTGATGAGGATGCATTACCACCAGAAAGATGCATTATTTTCTGGTACCTCAAGTCTTTATCATCCGTTATCACCCTCCTAATAATTACCTAGTGAAAGCAAATGACCTTCCACTGTGTAAATCAATACTAAAATAACAGCAAGAAGAGCAGAAGAGACATGTATAAAACTGAATTATCTACTAATCAAGCAAGCTTTACACAGCAAGGTAAGCGTAATAAGTTAATCTATAACCCAAAGAGTATGACTTTACTGTGAAATGGCTATTTTGTGCAAATAATGATGGTAGCCTAGGTAATAATCAATATTTTTTGTGTAAATGATTATGACAGGGTTCCAGGTCTGCTGGAATCATTTCACAAAGCAACACTGACAATAACTTCTGTGTGGTCAACATCAGTATTGTTTCATAAAACAAATGTGTAAATATCTTCAGAGGCCTCTCCTCACACACCAGACATTACCTACTTCAGTCAAAAGAGTTTGACATCGCTGTCACTGTTGTATGGCTGATGCTAAACTTCAAGTCCAATCTAATCTCGAAGAAAATTGCAAAATAAATCCAACAAATATTGCAGTAGGTCCATAAACGGTCCACATACTCTTAAAAAATTGCAGGTTTTTGAACTTGAAAGACAGAAATACATACCTACATGTCAGACTTGTTACATCTTTAAAAAATATGGGGAATATTTCAAAAATGAGAAAAACCTATCACAGCTGATTGCTTGAATCTGAACACCCCTCCCAATTAATACTTATTGGAAGCACCTTTTGCCTTCATTACAGCTTTAAGTCTATTTGAATAAGTATATTAATTGTATGCAGTCTTTGGAGTTTTATCAAGCTCTTCTTTGCAAATAAAAAAGTACAAGGTGATCTCTTGTGTATGCCTCTTTTTAGGTCATTGCAGTTTTTGATGAGGCTGAGTGCTGGTTACTTTAATTTTCTTTTTCTAAAGCTATGTCTTAGTTGATTTTGATGTGTCCTCATGTTGATGTTGGAATGTAAAGGTCTTGTAGCTTGTTTTGGTTTTTGGAGCTATTGTGCCACTCTCTTGGGTGAAGAGAAACTTCCCTAAAGCATGTTGCTACTTCCACCATGCTTTACTGTATAGTGTTCCTTGGACGCTGCTCTATACTGGCTTGGCACCATAAGTTCCCCCTTTTCAGACCAGAACACTTTATCCCACATGGACTGGGGTGTCTGGATTTATTTATTTATTTTTGGCATACTTCAGACAGGCTTGCATATTTATTTATTTATTTTTGGTAAGAAATGGCTTCCATTTTGCCCAGAGTTGTGCAGAATACGGTAGATGATAGTCAAATGGATGGAGTGACCAGTAGATGCCAAACATTCCTGTAGGTGTTTTAGTGTTGCTGTTGGCCTCTTAGAAGCCTTGCTGATGAGGTTCATCTTATCCAGTCAATATTTTTGGAGAGTTGTTCTGCTCTTTTCAGTCTCTCCCAGGTGTGGCATTTTCTCCATCCATTTATGCTGGTTTTTACAGGCGTTCCGTGTTACCCATCCATCCATCCATTTTCATCAGTTTCAGGGAAGTTTCTCTTCACCCAGGAGAGTGGCACAATTTTCATCCACTTATCCGGGACCGGGTCATGGGGACAGCAGTCTGAGCAGAGGTGCCCAGACCTCCCTCACCCCAGACACTTCCTCCAGCTCTTCTGAGGGGATTCCGAGGCGTTCCCAGGCCAGCTGAGAGACATAGTTGCTCCAGCATGTCCTGGGTCTACCCTGGGGTCTCCTCCACTGGGACATGTCTAGAACACCTCTCTAGGGAGGCGTCCAGGGGGCATCTGATACAGATGCCAAAGCCACCTCAGCTGACTCCTTTTGATGTAAAGGAGCAGTGGCTCTACCCCAAGCTCCTCCCTAGTGACTGAGCTTCTCACCCTATCTCTAAGGGAGCACCCAGCCAGCCTGTGTAGGTAACTCATTTCGTCTGCTTGTATCCGCGATCTAGTCGGTCATTACCCAAAGTACATGACCATAGGTGAGGATGGGAGCGTATATTGACTATTAATTTGAGAGCCTCGTCTTTCGGTTCACTGACCGCATAACTGTGGATGCTGCACCAATCCCTCAGTCAATCTCACGCTACATCTTTCCCTCACTTGTGAACAAGACCCTGATATACCTAAACTCCTCCACTTGAGGCAGGACCTCTCCACCTACCCAGAAAGGGCAAGCCACCCTTTTTTGGTGGAGAAACATGGCCTCAGATTTGGAGGTGTTGCTTCCGATCCCAGCTTGCAAACCTCCCCAGCACATGATGAAGGTCCTGGCCTGATGAAGCCAACAGGACAACATAATTAACTAAGCTCCTGCTTTGGTCGTACAGACTGGATCCTTTAGCAGAGGGCCCTGGACCCCATACTCTAGGAGCACACCCCAAAGAATACAGCGGTTGAATGCCTTCTCCAGATCCACAAAGCACATGTGGACTGGTTGGGCATACTCCCATAAACCCTCAATAACCCTGTGGAGGCTATAGAGCTGGTCCAGTGTTCCACAATCAGGACGAAAACCGCATTGTTCCTCCTGAATCCGAGGTTTGACTATCAGCCGAATTCTCGTCTCCAGTACCCTGGCATAGACTTTCCCAGGGAGTCTGAGAAGTGTGGTCCCCCTATAGTTGAGACACACACTCTCCGTTCCCCCTTTCTACAAAAAGGGAAGACCACTCAATTTGCCACTCCAGCTGTCCCCAACATCCATGCAATGTTGCAGAGGCGTGTCAGCCAAGACAGCCCAACAACATGCAGAGACTTGAGGGGCTCAGGGCAGATCTCATCCACCCCCAGTGCCTTGCCACAGAGGAGCTTATGAACTACCTCAATGACTTTGGCTTGGGTGATGGAAGAGTCCACCGCAGAGTCCCCAGCCTCTGCTGGCATGTCGACGGGATTGAGGAGATGCTCAAATTATTCATTCCACTATCCAACAATGTCCCCACTCAGGGTCATCAGCTCACACCCACCCTGTAAACAGTGTTGGCAGAGAACTGCTTCCACTTTCAGAGGCGCCGGACAGTTTGCCAGAATTTCTTCATGGCAGATCGGTAGTCCATCACCATGGCCTCACTTAACTTCCCCCCGATCCGAGGTTTTGCCTCCAGGAATGTGGCTTGCTTGGCTTGCCGATAGCCTGTGGGACTCCTGATGGGTAACATGGCCCGATAGGACTCCTTCTTCAGACTGACAGCATGCCTTACTTCCGGTGTCCACCACTGGATTCATGGATTTCTGTCACAACAGGCACCACAGAGATCTTACTTCCACAACTTTGCGCTGCCACGTTGACAATGGAGGCAAAGAACATGGTCCACTCGGACTCAATGTCCCCAGCCTCCCTCGGAATCTGGGTGAAGCTCTCCCGGAGGTGGGAGAGGAACTCCCTGACAGAGTGCTTGGCCAGACATTCCTAACAGACCCTAACAATATGTTTGGGCCTGCCCAGTCTGTCACGCTTCCTCCTACGCCAGCATATCCCACGCACCACCAGGTGGTGATCAGTTGACAGCTTAGCCCCTCTCCAAGTGTCCAAGACATACGGCCACAGATCAGATGAAACGACGACAAAGTCAATCATTGACCTTCAGCCTAGGATGTCCTGGTGCCACGTGCACTGATGAACACCCTTATGCTCGAATACGATGTTTTTCATAGACAGACTGTGAGTAGCACAGAAGTCCAGTAACAGCATTACATCTTACATTTACATGTACATAATTTTATATATCTGCCTTTTGATTCGTATATTTCATCAATTAAGCCTTGCACTTTCTTTGTCAGCTCTTTGCAGCTCCTAGCTTTCAGCAGAACCACAGACAGTTGACAGTCAGCATCAGCTGAGTTTTATTTGATTCTTATCTGAATCACTTTAATTGAAAACAAGCCTAATTTTGACAGTCATGGTTTACTCTGATGACATTAAAGCCCCCCATCTAAAAAGGCTTCACAAACTTACACGATGATCAAGAAGTGGTACATACACATTTAATCTCTCCATCATTTTTCAAAGAAATGGTTGCTCGTCACCATTAGTTTTGGTGGGGAGCGGTCACCCTGCTATCCATGTCAGTGAATATGAAGCTTGTGCTTCGGTTATGGCATGTCATTTTAACACATCACCGGTCCTTACCTGCTGAGATGCTGTGTCACGAAGTCATGTTTATTTTTATACAAGTGTTCGCAGATGTGCATCTCCTGCCTTTGATTAATTTTTTAAATGATTCTAGTTTTTTATGATTTCACAAAAGAAAAAACAGGGTAGGGCTGGAGAACGTAGTGTTTCAATGAAATTGGGAGTATTACAACACCCACTTTTCCCACAGTTGCAATGAGATTCATATATGTATATACTCTATCTATCTATCTATCTATCTATCTATCTATCTATCTATCTATCTATCTATCTATCTATCTATCTATCTATCTATCTATCTATCTATCTATCTATCTATCTATCTATCTATCTATCTATCTATCTATCTATCTATCTATCTATCTATCTATCTATCTATCTATCTATCTATCTATCTATCTATCTATCTATCTATCTATCTATCTATCTATCTATCTCCTTTTGTATCTATAATATAGATCGATTGATATCCTAGCTTGTATTGAAAAAAAGAAGCTTGTTCCTCTGTTTAAACCTTAAGACAGCGAGCTTTCAAATCTTTGTCTCAGCAGAGTTACTTTTAAGCTGGGTTACTTGTCTACTTCAGAAGTGGCCTGCACAAGTCTGTGCTTTGAAGAAAAAAAAAGACTTCTATTGGATTGTAGGCCTTACACAAAAGGTTTATGTAGATTTTCTTTTTTCTTTTCAGTCTGAGCAGTTTCACAAATGTATCAGTTTAGTTTATAGACATTCAGCATAGAGCTGTAGGAAGTACTGCAGGGAAACACTGCTCTCCTGTATCCTTTTCCTCAAGATAAAACCGCATCTCAGCTACTGCTGCTGTTGCCTTGGAAACCTGGTCACTCTCACTCTTTTACCCACACTCTTCACCACTCGCTTCATTAAGTGCGTTGCTGCTGGCAATTATAATAAAACCAGCGGCAGGGCTGGCTGACTTGAAATGCAGTCTCCAATTAAATACTTTCAAATAGCAATGTTTCTTCAAGCTACATGTACTCTCTGTATAATAAACCATGCACCTGGGACCTATATGCTTCTAAAAGACTGCACCATGCTTGCTATAATGAATAAGTTCAAAAATCTATGTCTTTTATTACAGCCACTACAATTGTAACAAGGATCAGACTCTGCATTGTTACTTATAAAGCTTTTTCAAAAGCTGCTTTAAATTCAAATAAGCAAAACAAAATTCCAGACATTGCCATTTTTATTTAGCAAGAAAAAAAAAAAATAAAATCATCATCTATAGAATGCTATCTCGACAGTAGGTTGTTTTCATGTTCATTTATTCAATGTCCTTCTGTACGCGATTGATAAATAAAGGTGGAAGGAATGGCCATTTTGAGCCTTCATAGGCTTGTCATTTATATTGATTAAGTAATACTTTTACTTCAACTGAGCACATTATTAAAAATTATGAAGTAAACTTACAGTAAGTGATCGTAAGTACATGATAACTGCTCCGTATGGAGAAAAAAAAATCTGAAAAAGCACATGTTTTATGTTTATATTTCCCATAAACTGCACTCACACATCTAAAACTAAAAATAGAGAAGCAAACAAACCACGTCCAAGTGCAGACATGGAGAGCAGGCGCTGCATCCATCTTTGTAGATGTGCATCGTTCATTTGCCACTTTATTACTTCCCACCTGAGCTGAGATTCTGTGAGATCAGATTTGTGTCAATATACTGTAATAAACCAATAATAATAATAATAAAAAACAAGAGCATAAAAATCACAGAGACGAAGAAAAACTTGAAATATATTTTTATTTTTTCCTTCTGATCAGACTTTGCCTTCACTGCCAGCTACCTGTTATCACGTTACTGCGTCCTGATGTTTTGTAAGAGGTTGAGATTTTTCCTGGGTTATGTTCCACATGGCTTATCATTGGAAGCAAAAGACAAATAGCTTAAGTTTATTTTGTTCCTAACTGAATCAAACAACCAGTAGTGCTAAGAAAAAGATTTTAATAATTATAATGTAATATTTAATAATATTTAATAATAATTAAATGTATTAATTGCTCGGGGGGTCATGTTCCGGGTCTCTGGAAAGCGCCTAGAGACAACTTGTGTTGTAATAGACACTATATAAATAAAATTGAATTGAAATGAATTGAATTAATAATAAAATAACTTTTACAGTGTTCTTTGGTAAAGGATCACTGGACCATCCTATTTGAAAGCAAAGGTAAGTACTCAGTGAAAGCCACATTTTTTACTATCATGGTTTATAGTTTCAGTTTTTTATTAATCCAACCTTGTTATGATGTTATCATCATCCTTTATTTATCCAGCTAAAAAGTCACATTAAGATTAAAAACCTCTTTTACAAAAGAGACCAATCAATCAAGTAAAAAGTTTAATGTACAATTAACACTAAGAGACCACATTTCACAGTCTCTTAACAACAACTTAAATTCACTCGAAGTGATCAACTCAGATATTTATTGGTCTTTTTGGAAATTGTTTGGAGGATGTTGGGGCAGACTAATTAAAAGCCTTTTTCCAAGTTCAGTTTTTATTCTTAGAACCAGCATCAGAAAAAACCTCTGTGAACAAAGTGCATAAACATTGATATTTCACCCGAGGTTCACAAAGATACCTGGGTACAAGACTAAGAATGCATTTATAAATGAAAATCAACAATGCGACAGCCTGTGGACATACATTGATTGACATACATCTGTTGCATGCAAGATACAGGGATGAACCTGATTTCCACAACCGTAATAAAGCAGAAAGCACCGTGGTAAACCAACTTTTTAGGGTACTCATCAGTTGTGTTCCTGACAAGTAAATCACTATAGTCCAATAGCAGAAGAAATGTTGCTTGTAGAAAGTCCTTTCGCACTTGGCGAAAGAAGCAAGATTTATTTCGGAACAAAAAGACCCAGCTTTAGTTTCCAGATTTTTTCACATGTAGTTTAAATGTCAGGTTTTGGTCTATGAGGTTTTGGTCCCCAGATACGTAAAGGAACTGACCCGCTCTATTTCAGATCCTTGAGTGGTAGTCAACCTCACATCTGATGTTACATATTTGCTACTGGTAAATAGCAAAAATTAGATTTTTCTACATTTCAAGCCAATTTATTGTTAAAGAGATGGGATGAAACACATCAAATGCATACTGTACATGTTCCATTTTCTGAATCAAGGAAGATGAGGAGCACTATAAAATCCTATCATCAACATAAAGCGAAAGTTCGTGTTTAAAACATTATCACATATAGTGTTAATGTACAGGGTGAACAACAATGGTCCCAGTATCAAACCTTAGGGCACCCCTTTCTGCACTAGCGGAACTGCAGAGGAAGATGCAGCAACCTGGATGGATTGCATTTTTCCTGACATGTGGTTGGAAAACCAAGCTTACAGCTTGTTCGGAGAGACCACAGTTATCGAGTATTTTTCCAAGAATCCTATGATCAAAAGCTTCTTATAAGTCAATAAAAAATGCTGCACAATTCTTTTTATTGTCCAGTGCCTCAATAATGTCATTCTTTGATCGCTGCTGTCATAGTACTGTGCCTTTTCCTAAAACTAGATTTATATTCAGATTAAACATAGCTGTCTTCTAAAAAGTATTTCAACTGTTCACTTGCAAGTTTGAAAAAAATCTTTGCCAAGACACACAACTTAGATATCGGCCTTTAGTTGTTGACAAGTGAGGGGTCCCTCCCGTTTCAGCAAAGGAAGAACCAATGCACTTTTCCAGATCCCAGGGATTGCATTACAGCTAAAAGAAAGATTAAAAATATAAGTAAGCAGATGCAAAATATCAGCAGAAATCTTTAGAAAATAAGGATCAAGTGAATCTGGACCAGCAGTTTGATCTTTAAAGAGATCAAACTGGGTGAGAGCTCTGTGTACATTTGTAACTTCCACTGGGACAAAGTTAAATGATGGGGATGTGGGATTCAAAGGGGGCGGTGAGGAGGAGTCCTCCTGGTGATTCTGCTGCTTTTAGCGTGAGTAAAGTGACTCAAATAAAAAAAAAAAGGAAACAAAATGTTCTTTAAAACAATATAATATGGCTGCCTTATTTGTAATTATTGATAAGTCCTTTATGATGTTGGCTGGCAGGTTGTTTGTGGTGAAAGATCCATAAGATGATTTTATCTCTTTCCCAAACTTCTTAGGGTCATTTAGATGGTCACATGCAAAAAGTCAGATTTGGCCTTGATGTGAGAAGTGCATTTGGTACAAAGTTTTCTGAGGGTCAGCCAGTCAGCTTCAGATTTGGTTGTGCTAGGGTTCTTTAAGCAGGCTTGATAGATGGGGGGTGAACCATGGATTGCCGCTGCCTTTTATTCTAAATTTGCGAAATGGAGCATGTTTATTTACAAGTTGGAGAAAAGCATCATGAAAAAATGTCTGAGGCAGCTCAACCTCATTAATTAGTGAAATCCTGTCCCAGTATATGCTCCACAGATCTTCATTTTATTTTCATTTCACTTTTATTGATTCATTCCAGACGTGTCAAAACCATTGTATAAAGCATAACATTGTTAACACTAGTATGAATCTATGCATCTATAAATAAATAAATATAAACACACACGTGCATACACACATATTTGAAGATATAAAATCCCTTGTAAATAAATCTATATAAATAAATAAATCTGTTGTCAATTTATGTAAACAAAATAAACAAATCTATAAAATAAATTTATACCCAATGTGCACACAGCTATATATATATATATATATATATATATATATATATATATATATATATATATATATATATATATATATATATATATATATATATATACATACATATATGTGTGTATATATATATATACACACATAGCAATACACACAACACATATATCCTGTTTAACATGTCTGAAAAGAAGCAGGGAGAAGTAAAACTCATTTATTCCTACCCCTTCGCCAATATTTCATAAGTACACTCTTGGGGAAAAACCTGTTCACAGAAGTGCTTAAAACGTCTCTTAAGTAAAATTCTTGCCCTTGATTTGGGGAGTTTGGCATGCCTGACTGCTGCTATGGCACAGTGCTCACTTATGTCTTGCAAATATACTGATGTTGGAGTATTTATGAAAATAAAATCAAATTGTCCCATATAATACTTTATACTGTGTATTAGTTAATTATATATAAATATAGTCATTGAATCAAATTGATATGAATGTGTTATGTATCCAACATGCTTTTTGTGAGATTCATTTTTTTTTGAACATCTAGTTTTAGGACTGCAAGCTACGGCTTTGACTGGATTCCCCACCTATTGTCCTTCTTTTCTTAACCACATGATATGTTCAGTCAAGCTCAAAGAATTGTACCGGCAAGGGCACAGGTTTTTTTTTGTTTTTTTTCTGTTATTGAAAATTCAGCACAGTGTGTCAGGTTAAGAAGTATGAACAGATTCATAATTGTTTCAGGTGTAAACTCTGTAAACAACAGGACAAGTCTAATTTGATCCCTAATTTCAATGACTAATGACTGGACTTGAATTTGAGCATTTTTGATGCGGTTGAGCACTGGCTCATGGATTAACTGTACTTGGACTTACAAACCAGAGATGACTTGTCAGATTTTTTAATGTAATATGCTATAATTATTTGGCATAAGGTAATTTCTACTTTAAGTCATGTCATACGTGCTTCATGTTCAGTAACAATAACACTGTTTAGTGTAAAAGAACCATCGACGAGATGATGGAGACGACTTCCAACTTCAGTCGTCATCTGGTAAGAATTCACCCAGAGAAATAAGTGCTACAATCATGTTGTTTGCTCAGTTTATAGCAGGGGCAGAACAACTGTGAGCGGGGAACTTGCTGACTGATGAACTAGAGTTAAAATCTATTCTGCTGTCTTGCAGCTGTATCTTTAGCTTGTTAAAGCTTAAATGGAGCTAACTTAGTAACATTAGCAGAGATAGTGTGTCAGTAGATATTACTCCCAGTCAAATCATAGTCTTGGTACTTTTGCTCTTAAACTGTTCATTTGAAAGTTTATGTCAATTCTATTTATTTCACTGTATTTGGACACTTTGGACAAGAAAAACAAAATCTGCTATTTAATGCAAAAATAACACAAAATTTTTAAAAATGCTTGAAGTGTGTTTTAAAAATTGTGCATGTGTTTAAAAAATAGTGACTATGCCATTTGGATTTAACCTAATTTGGATTCAACATTTTTCTTGAATGACTTGACTTGGAGTTAAAACATCAGAGACACAAGACTGGAACTTTGGTTCCTGGACTACAACACGTTGATATGCTGGCCATGCTGGCAGCCATGTAACATCACTACAGACGTGGCTACCGACACTGTAGTAAAACAATTATAGGACAAAAACAAATAAAAAAAAAAGAAATAGATCAATTAAAAAAGAAAATCACACACAGAGAAAGAATACAGGTAAATGACCAAAAACAGTGGACAGTGACATGTTCATAGAAGAAGCGACATTACTTGAAGATCTTTTTTTTATTTTTTTGTATCTGAACAGTCAAAAACTACATGTATTGTGTGTTTGTTTGTGTTTCTTGTTTGTTGGTTTGCTTTTTAATACCACATCAGATTCAGCAGCTAGGAGATTTAACTGTTCAACTGCTGAAGAGCTTCAATCGTGCTGTGCTGACATACTGATGGAGACAGCTGTACGCAGTATAGTACACAGTAGGGCCTCCTCGGATTCTGATCAGATATGCTAAAAATTGGATTTAGCCTCATGATGTGAACATAGCCTTTGATTCATATTTGACGGATGATCCCAACCGCATATCTAAATGAAACACCCAATGTGTTTTTCAGTCTGTGGTTTGAGCACAGCTAAGCAATAAATTCATATGTGATAAATTTGTGTTTTTTTAATCTTTACATCATAAACTAATTTATACATAAAGAAAATAAATTATAGCGAAAAAAATCACAACAAATCTACTGCAAAACCAATTCTTTTAATCACATTTTGTTTTGAAAAAATTGAAGAAAGTAAGGTAATTAAAAGACACTGTAGAGAAAGAGCAAAACTGATCGGTATTGCAGTAACATAATGTGCCAATTTATAAATGCTGTCATAATAAATGAAGGCATCATTCATACAAGGTAAGCAGGCACGGTGGAAATATTTATCTACATATGCCAAGGGGGAAAGTGGTAAAAAGTTTTCCCATTCTTCCATTAAAGCCATGTGGCCTACTGCTGCAAAACAACAGCGCTTATACATAATTGCAATATATGAAATAAAAAACGAAAAATCTAAATTATAAGAGACAGAACAACCTATTACTACTGACTACGACTGATGTAGAACCAAACACATCCAAAAACTGACAACTTTTACCAAGAGTCCTATGTGGCACAACAAAATGATCCCAAACACCATACAAGTTATTTTTGTCACAGTTTCAGGATCTGTCACAATCTAAAAATATTTTAGCATTGCCAGATCTCACCAAAAGAAAGCCAGAGCTCTGAAACATCCGAAGATGACAATCTTTGTTTTTTTCCTATAATTAAAAAAAAAAGATGAATGCATGAAATTATAGTGCTGTAGTAACAAATTACATAAACTAATCAAAAACACTATTACAAAAAGCACTTCAATTAGGTATAGAAGCAATCCGTTTATTTACCTAATTATGTCTTCCCGGTTCACAGCTTCAGATATCTGGAGCCCTCCATTAGTTTGCCTGTGTGAGTTTGAAGTGAGATGATGTGAGTCATAAATGTACCTTTTATGTTTTACTGCATCATTTCCACTGAACTGCTTCGGGTGGTCATATGGTCATCTGAATGCTCTGGTCTTCTTCCACTCACTGGGCCGAGCACAGAGAGAGCGGTTCATGTGGAGGGAAAGCACGACCTGGCTCTCAAGGGGCAGCGTTGGTGAATCACTTCTACAGGGAGTAAGGTTTTCAAACAAGACACATATTCAAAAGCTTGCACGCCAGTGATGATGCACGCCTGGAAACAGAATTTAAATTCTTGAAGTTTGTGTCAGAATCACAAACAAGGTCAGGCAGTGCAAATAAGAAAGCTGGCAGCTTAACCGCAAGACTGATGGTGAAGGCGAGTTTGATCAGTGAGAGGGAGGCAGGGGGAGCTGTAAACAACCAGCAGTTTCAACCATTACACAAAGAGATTGGTGTCAAAATTCACATTACTTCATGTAGTCCTATTCTGTCAAATGCATATCTCTTTATGTGTTGAAGTTATTATACTTAAATTATATAGTATACAAATACAACTCTGTTACAACACTCTGTTACTGCTGGACTACATCCAAGGATTCCATTTGCAGAGACGCCAACAAGTTCTCAGTCTGACTCTGATCAAACATGACTGATGATGCTCAAAATAATTTCAAAATTGAAACTAATCACAAAATAGATGTCCTCAAGATGTGTTTTCTCCACACAGTTTGATAATTGTTATTATGTGAAGAATTTAAACGAGCTACAGATACAAATCTATAAAAGAAAAAGAAAAAAAAGATTCCCCTCTGGCCATGTATCTGCTCTGCAAACGTGAACCCAGATATTTTAGGATTCACTCTGTCACCTCTTTCAAATTAACAGAAAATAAATTCCAGATGCAAAACCTTCACTTAACCAGGTTTGTGTAAAAAGAGCTGTTGCTTAAAGGTGAACTCAAATGACAAGGCACAGCTGCAGCCAGAATTGAAAGGTTGTTATGATGCTGCAGCGAGGACTGAGATAAAGTTTTAGCATGTTGCAATAATTTACTTTACAAGGAAAGACCCACAAGGAATCCAATGTTTGTGGGACCGATATAATCTTTAATAATATACAGGTCATAAATATTCCTTTACATTCAAGGTGAATCTGAAGCTGAGCATCACGTACTCCTTATAGCCGTGCTTTATAACATGTCTGAGGATTCCACTCTAAAGCATAATGTAGGCTGCTCATCTTAAAGATGCTCCTGTCACAAAACCGGCTACTCTACACAAGACAAGCCTGCATGATACTGATATGTGGCATTAAAATCAGTTCTATTAAATGCTAAAATATACATTTCTTTAGGCAATAATATCTAATAAACCCCCCTGTCAGGATGAAATTTACCGCATCAGAAACAGGAAACATCGACTGCATCAATGGGGTTTGCATTACATCCAAATTAGTATTATTATCATTGCACCAGAGGCAGCAAATTCTAATGGTTTATGACTTTATTGGCACATTAAAATACCATTATCAGCAGTGTGTTGTTCCACACATCATGATTCCAAGGAAAGCTCCACTGTTTTTTTTAAGATTTATTCTGTAAAAGCTCAGTTTTTCACATATGTTCAGCAACAGCAAAAAAAAAAAAAAAGAAGAAGAAATCAACACCACCAAAAATTAATAAAAGAAATCCTTGTTCTTTTGACTTGAGCCACTTTTAGTTCACATTTCCCAGCGAGCCTCTGCAGTCCTCCCCTACACACCTGCTGGTTTTCAGGGTCGGGGCTGACAAGTTAATGCGGTTCAGGTGTTGTAATTGAAGATTGCCACCAGCTGGTTGTGGTGTAGCTTGGCAGGGCAGACAGGAAAGGAGTTGGCTATTGGGCTGAACAGGTGAGTGGTGTTCCAGTACTGCTGGCCTTGGCTCACAACGAGCCCCTTGTTTATGGAGAGCCACTTGTGTCTGCAGGCTCCACAGGCATATAATGGCTCTAACACAAAAGAAAAAGAAAAGAACGAGTGCTTCATTGAATATTAATTTGAGTCTGAATGTACTCCAAAGAAAACCAACTAACCTCTTTAGCGTCGTCTGTTTGAAAATTTAAATTAGAAAGAAACTAGAGCACAAAACTCAAGTCAAACAGTACTCTGTTGTCTAAATAGTGTATGGACTGACTGTGGTACCAAATATTCACTTAGCTTAACGTAAACCACCCAGGCATGGAGAGACTTGGGTCGGTAGTAATTTGCACTGGATTTCAACCAGCCTAAGATGTTTTTCCAAACTCGACACAAGCTGTCTGCTTCCTGGGGACAACTTGCTTGCTAACCCTTTGTCATCTTAAAGTATCCTTTAAATGCTATCATTTATGTTTCTATACCTGATAAACATAACATTCATACTGTGTTGATCTAACAAGCTGAAGCTATATGAACAGTCTGCATTTAGATAAGCATCTTTCAGCATATACACTACCTCCAGATGTCTAATCTAACTATTTCTGCCTTCCCTTGTTAATGTTGGCAGTCAAAACTGTGCATTTAGAGGGCAGGGGGGGTATAAACAACTTCATTTAAACAAACAAAAAAACTCCAGCCAAACCTGCTGCAGAACGCAACTGCTTTTCTAACATGTTTTATTAGGACTCCTCCTTAATTGGGGGAAAAAAAAAACAGCTTTAACAACACTTGAAAATTGTCCTAAGACATTAAGGAGCTTATCAATGGCAGGCCCTGGGCAGCTGCATTAATCTGGAGTAGACGGGCACATACAACCCCTTACTGTACATGTTCGCAAACGCATCTTTTTTCATACGGTCATTTTTAGCTGCTTCTGCCACAGGGACATGGGATATGAGAGCAAAGAGAGAGGAAACATTACCCAATAGGGCTGAAGGGAAAAGCTAAAGGGAGAGCAGCTCAGATTCTCAGATTGCGGAACAGTCAGTGTAACCCCCTGAGCGTTCCCTGCAGCTTTCAAGAAATCTGAAATTGGTCATTGCATTTACACATTGTGACACCTGGGTGCAGATGGGTGCAAGCCAGAATCTAATATGTGTCTTGAATAACTACAGTAGCACTGCACCGTGAGCAGCAGCAGCAGTACTCGGAAGATAGACAAGTCAATAAAGACTTACTTAGACCAGCAGATTGTTTGTCAAGTACAATTACAGGAGGAAAACATCTGAGACTGAAGCTATCTAGTTCAAAATGGGTAGAGATGGAATAGCAGGTAAACATTAACGAATAAAGGTGGACTGAAATAGAGCTAACATGTAATTTAAGAAAAACTAAAGTGGGAAAGCTTTACATGAAAAACTGCAAGTAGGACACATGACTCAGTCGATTCAGCTTGTTGAAGCTTGCCGGTTACTTGTGTGATAGAAACACCCTGAAATGTACCGTTTTCAAACATTATCTTATAGATTTGTTTGAATCCTTGTCCTGTTGCATCACCCAGCTTCAGCTAAGTTTTAACTGTCAGACAGACGACCTCAGATTTGACTTTAGTTTACTTACTAGCTCATGGTCAACTTGATGACTAAACCTAAAAGATCCTGTGGATGAAAACTAAGCCCAAATCACCAACACCCCGCCACTGTGTTCCACATTTAGCAAGCTATATCTGTATTGATATTTTACTGAACACTTTGGGCCCACCCATCCAAAGATCATTATGCCAGAAAGATTGTTCATTTATTATTATTTTTTCTCCCCCCGAGACAATTGTGCAAAGCTGTGCTGCCATGTTCTTTTTAGAAAGAAGACATTTCTCCTCCTGGGGAACCTTCAAAACATGATTTCTAATTATATAATTAGAAATCATACTAGTGTTAACGTCGTTATGCTCCGTACAATGGTTTTGACATGTCTGAAATGAATCAATAAATCAAATGAAATAAAAAAAACTGTGTCTAAGTGAGGCCTGTGAAGTCTCACGTATAACTCTTTGGTTTATTTACACATTTTTCTGAGTACTGTGCATTCTGATTTTCCTAGAAAAATTGGCAACAGTCTTATTATTCACAACTGGGAAATATTCTGTCTCACTGTACAGCAGGATTATAGGCTTTAAGGTGTTTGGCCGTACAACCTTTCCCAGATTGATGGGCCACTGCATTTGGAGTCTTTTATTTACTCACATTTTCATTAGAAATTTCAGGGTGTGGTCACAGTTTGTCCATTGGTTCAAATAAAGTTATCTCTGGTGGATTCCCTTGTTGATGCAGTTCACTTGGACATGGTGAAAGACTACTACCTGAACTCTAGAATATACCAAACAAGTGGACCGAGACCCCTTGGATAGGTGAGTCTCATTTTTCTTGCAAATGGGCCAAACCATGTGTCCAGTCAGGTTGTGACATTTTCCACATTTATTCTGTTGTCTTTCGTCCCATTCAGTGTTGAAAGGTCATTGTGACAACCAAAGGAGCCAGGAGCTTTCAGCTCATTTCTTTTCAGAAAGTACATACGTGTGGATGCATCCCAAGACTATATAAGGGCTATAGGACTTAGTTTGTCTTGGTACATATGTATAACTTTAGAATAGTAAAATCCGTTATGTCCCCACATGTATAGCAAAACAAAGGTAAGTGAAAAAAACGAGAAAATATACACAAAAGAGTAAAGTGTAGAAGTCCGTAATGCCCTCATGCATTCCAGTCTGCTGCTGAGCGATAGCACAAGCATCTATTTTTACAGGACTTGGTTTTACATTATGTCCAATTACCAGACTCTTTCTTTGTTAGTAAATAAGAGTTTATTTCAAAACTTTAATTCATGAAGTTCAATGAAGATACAATCCAGCAATATCCATTTTTTGTGACAAGTGGAAGTTCTTCCTTCCAACTAAATAATTCTTTCCCTGCTCATTCCTGAGCTTTGGCACTGAAGCAAAAAAGATTTCTAGGTATTTGACAGACAAAGCTTTTTCTACATTTGAAGTGCTTCATTATATTTAAATAAGAAAAAAAGTGTGGGAGGAGGAGGCTTGTTAGGTTTTTTTTTTTTCTTTTCTTTTTTTGAAGAATATTAGCTTTCCATTCATTAGAGCTTGTAAGAGTTCTTTAAGTGCAGAGTGTGCAGACCAATCATCTTACACTTTGAAATAATCACCTGCCTTACACAATCCGTCAACCTTTTACACAGCCCTTTAGGTGATGAAGTAATTGGCCATGGTTCACTTTCTTCAAGGAAGGAGATGCTAGATCCTTTTTGTTCCAAGTGTCTTCATCTCTCTGGGTATTTGATTTAGGTGGTGGTTGAATTCTTTGCAAAACAGAAACATCCAGAGACATTTTCATGCAGCGCGTTGACTTTGCCGAGCGGTGAGAGCCAACTGTCATCTTGAGCAGATCCTAATAATTGATTGGCTCATTATCCTAATGCCATATTTTCTCTGTGTGAGACTTAACAGTATTTGGTTGCAGTAACCTATTATTTCACCAGGCTTTTTATTGCTGAATTAATTTGTGAGTGGTTACCAATATTACAACATGCATAACTGCACAGTTGATAATTTGTTCATAATTCAAAAATGATTTTGAGAGTGGCTGTTGAACCACAAATCAAAATGTTAACAATAAACACTTTAGGCTGGATAAAATATCCTGGAGGCTCACAGCTTCTGAAAATGTTAGCAAAAACAATCAAACATTTGTTGACTGGTATTATCTGAGCTGAGAGGCTTTTTCAGTAGAGATCAATATTAGATACAAACAAAGTGAATATTACTTATTGCAGTAAAGCGCTTCCCTGAGGGAACTGAACAAACTTATTGATGTGGAGTAAATATGATCTTTTTTTTTTTTTTTAATTAGGAATCACACACATCTTAACAGCTGATCCTCTTCCTTAGAGTGTCAGAATATATGAGGGACTGACTTCCATCTTCTCAGGAGCAACCCTGAGTGTGAACAGGAAATACACAGAGAACAAGTCTTTTAAGAGGCAGCTAAAAGGGCAGAGGCATATTGAGGGGGTGTGGGGCGTGGTGGGGTGGTAGGTTGCAGGGGGGTTGGTATGCACATCGCTCACGAATGTCAAACCCTTGGAGCTTTGCCTGTTCACTGCTTGATAATTGGTCATCCATCTACTCTCCTGTGATCACCAGTTTAGTTCCAGCTCCGTGACTCGGTCATTTATTTCTGGTCTCATTGCTGCTTGTTTGTTTCCAGTTGTGTAGTCAGCTGTTTACTTCTGGTCCTAAGATCAGGAATTTATTTCCGGTGCTGCAGTCAGTGGTTTATGACTGGTTTCGGGGACTTTGCAGGGGATGTGTGTTGCTGCAGCCATTTTCTGCTTGATTTTATTAATTGGCTCCAGACTTACTTAATGCAGTGGAAACATTGTGGTTTGGCAATAAATTCTAACCAGAGAGGGAGCGAAAAAGCGAGAAGCATGTTTGCTCTATACATTGAGGGTGATGTATTAGTGTGTGTAAAAGCACAGTTGTGTGGATCATTTTCTGCTTTCTTGCCAGCAAACAAGCATGTCCGTGTCCTCCCTCAGCCGCGTTAGTCGCTTCAAGTAAGAGAGCATTTAGGTAGAAAACCAAATAGAAAATGTGCACTTTTTTTTTTATTGCTTTTAGTTCAATTTTAATTTATGTATTAATGTATTTATACATGTATGTATTTTGCAGTGGCTGAGATTTTGTTGTAAAAATCACCTTGAGTGGATGCCCTCGCTTGGAATATTGAACAAAACACTGGGAGGGCGGTGGGATCACGGCAGGATGAGTCGGCTTAGAACATGCAGAGACAGAAATGAGTTGTAGCTTACACATTAACTGAAAATGGTCTTTGATTTAGAAAGATATGTGAGTAATATCAAGAGGTGCCTCGTGTAATCCAGTCAAGAATACTAAGTGCTGGGTTTGCCGGAGTTGCCGTATCTCTGCAGCCTCCAGTGCATTTAATGGCGAATCGTGCTCCTCTCAATGAAAACAATATTAACTTGGTTTAGAAAGTACATGTCCAGAAGCTGCAGCTTCAAAATAACTGAGCAATGATTCCAGTGTTTCATTAATGGGTAATGATTAGGTAATCTTACTTTAACTTTAGAGTTATTGCAGAACAAATGACTTTACATTTCATTTTACAGTTCTGAACTAGATCAACTGGACTCCTGAAAAACTAATTAAAACATTTTATTTGAAGACCAAAACTTAAAAGCTCAAAGTGATATAATCTTGTACCAGAGAAGTTAACGTCCCTTTTGTTTGTTTTTTTTTTTTTTTTGTTGTTGTTTTTGGTAGAACAAGTCAGGTCTTAAATCTCTTAGTTGTAATGAGCAGTCTGTCATCTACTGTTTGACATCCGGTCCGTTTCCACTGAATCGGGATCTTTAGGGAAAGTGAAGCATGCACAATGTTATCATCAAATATGGCATCTTATATTTAACAAACCTCTGACCTCTAAACCTAGCGCATTGGTAACGTCATGAGCCTATAATATGTCGTTTTCAGCCTTCCAGCACTGTCTGCTCAGTCCTGTCAGCTGTCCTCCAACCTATTTTTATCAGCTGAACATCTACATTCAGATCCCAACACCAAGTGTTTCTCAGTTTTCTTTTCCCTTGGGGATCCCATGTTTATGATTGTCTGTTGATGTTGATTGGTGGTTTTATCAAGGTGTGGCCTAGTAAATCCCATCTCCACCAACATCTCCTCTTCCACAGGGTGCCGGTCCGTCCACCGGTTGGTGTTGCTGATGGTCCTTGACCAGTGAATTGAACGTATTTGTTGCAGCCACAGGTTGATGGAGGTCTGGATCTTTTTTATAATAACCTGGATCTCTACATTTATACTCCATAAACTCAGCATTCAGTTGGATAAATGCTGCAGCAGCCTTGCTGATTTGGCTCTTCGGGAATCTGTTGCATCTTGTGTACTAGACTGCCGAAGTACTTAAGACTCCACTTCCTCTGCTGCTTCACTGGTTCCTTACTGCATGTGTTTGAGCTTCATGATCTTGGTCTTGCCTCTGTAGCTGTGCAGTCCCACATGTCTGAGATATTGAGCAGGTTTTTTGAATTCCTCTGTATCTGTTAGTGGTTGTGGGATGCAAGTGCAAGGTCATCCAGCTTCCAGATTCCATAGTGTCCACAGAATCCTACCTTTCCTTCTATTAGCGACAGTCTTCGGGAGGAGGTTACACTTCAGTCTTAATCTGGAAGTTCGGCGTCTCTCTATGCAACACTCAGCACATCATTCTCTGTCCTCGATCTTCTTCTTCTCGTTTCTGCTGCTCCCTTCAGGAGTCGCCACAGCAAATCATCCATTTTCATCTATTTGTGATTTGCATCATTTCTTTATTTGACATATTTTACATTAGATGCCCCCCCCCCTTAGACTGCTTTATTTTCTCAGTTCTTGATCAGGTTGATGATATCTAAAGGACTCCAAAATGTTGCAGTTTCATTTACAGTGTTTCTCTGTGTACATTGTCAAACACCTTATTGTAATGCACAAAATGTGTACTGTTCCATGGTGATCCAATGTGCAGCTGTGGTTGGGGAATGATTGATCCTGTCTGAAGCCTGTTTGCTGGTCTTGCTGAGTCTGGTCTGCTGGTAACTCCAGTTACTTTAAAATCACTCTGCTGAAGATTTTGCCTGAAGCTGACAGGAAAATGATCCCACTGTGAAATGTTATGTGCTCAACAATACATTGTCAACCTGTTAATACGATCTGGTCTTTCACTCAGTTACTGTCAACAGGCAGCAGGTGGTTGCAGCAGAATGGGGATAATTAACTTACCCAACTATTTGCATTGTCATGTAAAGAGAGAGCGGAGGAAAATGGATGGATGGATGTAAAGAGAGAATGTGAAATGTGCCAAGCAAATAATAATGAAATGTTTGCATAATTTTTAGCTAATGTCAAACTAATCAAACTAACCAACATTTTCTACAAAGAAAACTATCATTTTACTATTGTCCAACATACCACAGGTGCTAAGGTTTACGTACGACCCATCATAAAATGAGATTGGGGGGTCAGTCCAGTATTTTTGACTCTTAATCCGCAGATGTTGTTCATATTGAGCTCAGTGTTTTGCCCTGTCTATGCAATTGCTGTAGCCAAACCTTATGACAAAAAGGCAGCACAGTTTGTTGGACAGTCATTGTTGCTGATGTCATCTGTGGTCATGTTGCATGCATGTGATTACACCTGACGGTCGGGGTGTAAGAGGTAATGATATTTTGACTGGTGATCATGATGGCAAATACAATTCAAAAGACTGGTGAACAGTCTAGTTGCCTTAATTATTTAGAAAATTGGCCCAAATTAGCACCAACTCATTTTTCTGTGCAGTCAAGGGGAGAATAGAGTAGAAGTGATAGACTCAAAGTCATAAGTCATCCAGCTCTGTCTCCAGCTCAGTGTCATTGTTTCACTGTGATTAGGTTTGCCATCCATCCTGTAAAACATGACATTGCCCCATATTTTACAATAAAATAATGTGTCCTTTTTCGAAACAGTTCAGGACACAGTTTCTCATATTTTCCTAATTGCCTTGAATTAAGTATCATTGCTATCGTTCAGCCTTTGACTGCCAGTACCTGCTCGTGGTGAGACTAGAGATTTAGCATGAGGAGTAAGAGACCACTGGACATAAGAGAGCACGGGTTTTCTAGGTAATCTAAACTGTCCATCCGTCAAACATCTCTACACATGTAAATCTTCTCATTCAGCAGAGAATTGAAAACGAGTGCAGACATACAGACATGTCTTTGAGTACTTGACAATGTTACTTTTAACTGCCTCTCTCTAGACCAGTGGTCTTCATTCCCGGTCTTCGAGAGCTACTGTCATGCATGTTTTAGATGTTTTTCTGCTTCAACAGATCCTAAAACAAATGACTGTCTCATCAACAGAGTTGTGCAGAGCACGATGAGTTGGTGATGACCATTAATTAGAATCAGATATGTTGATGCAGGGAAACATCTGAAGCAGGCAGGGCAGAGGCTCTCGAGGACTAGGAATGAAGATCACTGATGTAGACAACTTGGACAAGATGAGCTTTGAGCGGTTGGCTTCAAGATGTATTCATTGCATAAGCGTTCTTTTTAGAGATAAATGAGAAAAGGCAGCCATTGTACAAACACATTTTGAGGACTAAATATTTAATACCAAATCGCCCCATAAATTGGGGCAATTTCTGTTGATATTTCCCTTTTAGCGAGCGCCTCTTTTGCTGTTGCTGACATGAAGAAAATTACAAAATCGAAATATATGGGAAAAATCATACTTGTACCTTGATATCACAAACGTGAAATTTATCAAATAAATCTGTAAATTTACTTGCTAATAAAGCATATAAAAAAAACAAAAAAATTATGTTAAATATCACCCATAGTGATTTGTTTATTTATTATATACACACACAGACCACAAGTGGGTCCAAAAAGTATTTAGTCAGTCACTGATTGTGCAAGTTCTCCTAGAAGAAGAATGCTGAGTTGCATCCCAACAACACCAACCCTACTGTGAAGCACGGGGGTGGGAACATCATGATTTGGGGCTGTTTTTCTGCAAAGGGGACAGGACGACTGATCCATGTATCCATAAGAGAAGAATAAATGGGCCCGTGTATCATTGGATTTTAAACCAAAACCTCCTTCCATCAGGTAGAACATTGAAGATAGATCGTGGCTGGGTCTTCCAGCATCACAATGATCCCAAACACACCACTCAGGCAACGAAGAAGTGGCTCCATAAAAAGCATTTCATGGTCCTGGAGTGGCTCAGCCAGTCTCCGTCTCAGCCAGTTGAAAGTCTGTGTTGCCCAGCAACAGCCCCAAAACATCACCGCTCCAGAGGAGATCTGCTTGGAGGAACGGGCCAAAGTACCAGCTACAGTGTCTGCAGACCTGGTGAAGACGGAAATGTTGGACCTCTGTCACTGCCAACAAGAGTTATGTTACAAAGTATTGAGTTGTGTTGAATCTTTTATTACTAGCAAAGTACTTATTTTCCACCATAATTTAAAAATAAATTTAAAAAACCTAGTGTGTGTGTGTGTGTGTGTGTGTGTGTGTGTGCGTGCGTGTGTGTGCGTGCGTGCGTGCGTGCGTGTGTGTGTGTGTGTGTGTGTGTGTGTGTGTTCTTTCTCATTTTGTCTCATAGTTGAAGTGTACCTATGATGAAAATTATAGGCCTCTCGTCTTTCTAAGTAGCAAAACTTGCACAATCAGTGGCTGACTAATTACATTTTGGACTGTGTGTGTGTGTGTGTGTGTGTGTATGTATGTATGTATATATATATATATATATATATATATATATATATATATATATATATATATTTACTGTGTATATAGCCTCCATCTTTCTATCTCGTCATTTCTTTCAGCTATAATGAAGTCTCTATTTCAGTTGAGTGATTTCACTTTTTTTTCTCTCTCTCTCCAAACATATCTAATTAGACTTCACAACCTCTCACTGTCGGCCTTGTCTAATTAAAAGTCTCTCATTCTTCCTGTCACATTGTGTCTAGTACTTATCAAATAAGGGTCTTACTCCTTTCTTTTTTCCTCTTTGCTCCCAGGCAAAGGAACCAATTTCCTCCAGTATTCATGTGTTGTAAAGCAGAAAATCAGTAATTGTGCATCATTGTTTGCCTGTCTTTGCTTTCAACATTCTTCAACATACCTATCATCCAGCACTGCCAACATTTTTTTTTTTCCTTTTACTTGTTTACTTCCCTGTGCCAACCCAAAACCCTTTATGTGTGTATTTATGTAACTTATTTATTTTTTTAATTTATTCTTTTAGGTGTTTAATATCAACATCTCAACTCTTTCCTCTATTGCTGCTGAATGTTCTGGTTCCCTCTCAGGAGGTCTCTCTTTTGTTGCCCTAGACATATGGGATGCAAATCTGTTCAACAAAGAAAGCTGAAGCACCGCATCTTATCCCCTCCAAAGTTTTTCCCAGCTGAATATCCACCACAACAACAGACTGAATGAAAAATGTTTTTCTTTCAATATTAAATAATGTGAAATTGTGCAATTGTAAACGTCTGCCGCTGATTTTGCTTCCCATGCCCACTGAATGCAAGAAAAAAAGATATCTTCTTTAATAAAAAAAAAAAAAAAATCTGCAATGTATGTGTGAAAAGGTTTTAGAGAGGAAAACACAAATGCAACTACACATCATACTCAACTGTGCTGTCAAAAATGAAAAACATGAAAGATATTACATACTCACCTTTGAGACAATAGAACCTAATTATCAAATACTGACGTTGCCAAATTAGAAGGACTGTGTAGTGGTGGTTTGATAATAGATTTGTAAGTACTGAAAAGGATGCTTTGATTTGATCCTTTTTGTCTTGTATTTAGTTTTACAACATGGTATAATAGTTAGTCGATGGTAGTAGGAAAACAAAATTAAATTTTTATGTTAAGTTTAATGGAGTATTGTATGAAAGCAAATATATTTAATCCTCTTGTATTTTATAAAATTATCAAATAGTGAAAGAACTACCATCATAAACCTTGTCAAACACTACAACGCAGAGTTAAATTCAATAATTAGATTTAAAGTGTTACTTTTGCAAACAAAATATGTCTATCAGCTTCGACGTCTGTGTGTCTGTGTAGAGCAGCGTGAATCACCACAGTGGAAATGTGTCATCAGACAAATCAGTTGTCCCTTCTTTTAATTATTATTATTTTAAAGAGGTCACAGACGCCTTGTGTTCTGGACCATATCTGAAAAAAGCAACTAAGAAAGTTACAGCAAAAAGTAAAAAAAAAGCGAGACTCTGGTGGTTCTATCACTAACCTTGGTAACGCTTTTTCACACATCTGTGATAGTAACACTTTTACAGACAAGTACACTGAGATTGCAGAGAAGCATAATGCTGCCTTCAATATAACATTTTCCAGGACATCCATGCATTTTTCAACAAGGCAATACAAATGAGCAAAAAAACAAACAAAAAAAACATTGCCTCCACACATTGTGCAAGCATGTCTGTGGAGGAAGGTGCATGTACTGAACTGGCCTGCTTCCAGTCTGGGCCCATTCCCAACAGAGAGAGAGTGGGAACTTTAGCAAAAAAAAAAAAAGTGCCAAAATAAACTTTTATTGTTGCAAACGTTCGATGCATATTTGCATAAAGAATGGCACAAATATGACCTAAAATACTTGCTTCAAGCCTCAAAGGCAACATTTTCTACATCTTGGGAAAAAGAATGAAATCGTGGCCCAAACGTTTTAAGAGAAAACATATGTCATATATATATATATATATATATATATATATATATATATATATATATATATATATATATATATATATATATATATATATATATATATATATATATATATATATATATATCGTACTGTCAGCAAATAAACAAATAAGAGCTAATATAAGCATATCTGAATTATTTTCAATTATCTTTCTCTTTACTGTTTCAATTTGGGATGACATATTCACATATTAGATTTTTTTTTAGTAGTACAGTGTCAGATTTTCATATAGTGTCTGTTTTTTGGTTATGTGTTAGATTTGACTCTTGGTCAGAGCATCTACGCCCCTAGTTTCGAATATGAACTTTTGAGTGTTCCCTTGAAGTTTGCTCTT